>CM077832.1:6243310-6843310 GCA_039720395.1 Liquidambar formosana
ATATAACGATGCCACTTCCAATACCAATCAATAATTTATACAACAAACAAGTTAAAAAAAAGAAAAAAAGAAACCCTATTAATTACCCAAAAAAATATCATAACAAGCTCAAGTATCATTGACCCTAACTTGAGCTTTTCTACAATAAAATAGCCAGATCAAATCTTCTTTAATAAAAGAACCACACCATATTGAAAAAACAAACATTTCCTTCGCATGCTAGCAAGGAATTAGACATACAAAATATGGTAACTGGTCTACATCTAGATGACTGAAAAGGGGGATAGGTTTATAGCAAACTGTTCACACTTGCACCTTAGCCCTACCTAGTAAAGAAAATAATGAGTACAAGAGCATGGTGAATCAAATCAGCCATGCCCAACTCAATCACAAGTGTAACAAATGAAAATGAATAAGATAAACGCATACAACAAACATGTTGTACCCATAATCATTAGCCGTACCAACTAAACAAAGAAAGCAATCAAGGATTCAAGGTAATTTTCAACTCCTAGTTGGACCAGTTTAATTGCAATGCAAACATTTAGCTAATAATTATCATCAAGAAAGCAATCAAGGATTCAAGGTAACTGTCAACTCCTATTTGGAGCAGTTTAATTGCAATGCAAACATTAGCAATAATAATCATAAATTATACCTGATATGCCTCTGCCTAATGAGCACACGGGCATGGTGAATCGACTTAGCCATACCAGACTTGAACACAAGGGTTTGTAGCCGGCGCTCCAGGAAATTCTCCACAGTCAAAGCCAATACATAATCGAGCTTGTTCTGGCTCTCATCCAAAAGCCCATACCGGTTCATTCTTCGGAGAAGAGCCTCACCCTCAAAGATCCGACGAGGATTCTTCTCATCTAGAGTAAGAAGCATCCTTGCTGCATTTCGGATGCGGCTCAGTGCATACTGAACCCTCCACAACTCCCTCTTACACCGGAGCCCATACTCTCCCACGAGCTTCAACTCCGCGTCCAAACGCTTCCTTCTCGTAAGGGCGACGCGGCTTCTTGAAAGTCTTCCCATCTAAAAAAACCACCCTCATTGTGTATTTTAGGTCAAATGCTCATAGAAAAAATATGCTACAATTTTGTAACTTGAAATTGTGGAAACCAGACAAGCTCAGTATGGATTTCAGTGAAATCAAAAGGTACAGATATACAGATTAGTATCTCATGTAAACCCTAAATTACAATCAAGCTCATCAAATCAATGCATTACTGAGGCCAAAACAAAAATTTTCTTTTTTAAAAAATTAGGGTTTATGTGCTTAACTATGACGAGAAAATGGCGTTCAGAGAACCTGAAGTCTAGCGTTGAATCCAAAAGCAAAGCGAATAGAAAACACACATACATACTCACATACATAGATATGAAGACATACCCAGATATATACATATATAAATATATATAAAGAGAGAGAGAGAGAGAGATCTTACAGTTTCTGTAGAAACTGACGTGAACCATGGCTCCGTCTGCGTCTCGTAAGACGGCTAGATGAAGAGGGAACTGATGAGGAAGACGGATGCGAAGACAGAAAATGAGACAATAGTTTGTTATATAGGCAAACCCTAAACCCTAATCGATTGCTTCCCTTTGGGCTTGAACCGGATTGGACGGGAGATGAAGGTCTTCATACTGGAGATGGGCTTCTGGTCCAAAACTCTAGACCATGGTCCCTGTCCGAGTTCTGGGTCCGTGACCTACTACTTCTTCTCTGGGCCCAGGTATGCCTTCTTTTTTTGTGTCTTTTAAAAAAAAAAAAAATATACATTTTATATCATCTGAATTTCTTGATTTGGTATAACTTAGTCAATGCCGAAGATTATATTTCCTTCATTGTACATGATTTAATTAGTAAATGGGCGCTTGAATTTATCTGATTTATGCAATGTACAGAATATCCATTTTATGCATGATATTTGGAATTAATTCTCATATGTGGTCATGTATGTGACAAGGTATAGCTTTACAGCCTTTACTATATAAGACTTAGAACTCCCTCTTTTATATGTTCTATTGAATTAAGTATTAGATGTCTGAACTCTTTTTGTTTCTAGTATTTCAAAATTTAATTTAGGTTGACCCATAATATTTAACTACGGTCATATATTGCCTTTTCTTTGCAAGATTTGATATTTTTTTTTTCTTTTGCAAGAACAGGGCATGATTTTGTATGAGAAGGGTAGGATTGACTATCTTTAGGTTTTTTTGATTATTTTTGTCGCAGGACAAACAATTGGTATTTTTTTTTTTTTTTTTGGGGTCACTTTCGAATGAAAAGGGCAAAATTGTAGCCATGGCATTGAATATTTTTATAACGCTATGTTTGGATAAAGAATTTTTAGGTGGAATTTGCTTTTGAGATGGAATTTGTAAAATTTTTATGAGGATTTTGTCTATCTCATTCTTATAAAAATTTTACAAATTCCATCTCAAAAGCAAATTCCATTTAGAAATTTCTTATCCAAACATAGCGTAAGTGTTCTGTTTCATCTATATATCATTTTGGGCTTGAATGGATGGTGATTCTCACCGTTGGTACTAAATTTTTTGGAAAGAGGATTCATTTCTTCTGCAATTTTTGTGCAATTGGACGATTGTAATACCCACAGGTTCTTTTCTTATGATTAACAGATTTAATCTAGCTCATTATACCAACGGATTTGAATGGTAAGAGAGTGATCCGTCTAGCAATTTTAGTGCAATTTTATTGTTTCTAGGGTTGCAACTTTATAACTTCTCTCTTTGATATGGCTCATTGTTGCAAGAGCATTCATGTGATTTTGAGAAATATTCAATAAAACTTTTGTCTTTGGTATGGCTCAATGTGCTCAATTTAGAATGTCTTTGTAGTGTTTCTTGTGAACTATTATTGACAGTCTATGATATCAATTGGGGCCGTAGAGGTTTCTTCTACTTGCCTTAACAGAATTGGAATATCCTGTTGTTTTCCTTTCCCCTCTTGAGTTTCTTTTGCATACAAAGGTCATGGAAGAGGGAATTAACCCCCAAGCAATTCACAGCTTTATCAGAAAGATGGAAAGGTGGAAAACAAGAACTGAGTGATCCCTCTCAGCCACCTAATGTTCTCATTAAAAACATAACTGAAGGCAAGCCTTCCATGGCATAAGTGAAGCCATTGGGCTGAGTATGTAGCAAGGTGCACTGCCTAAGCACAACAAAGTAGCAAACACTAATCTTTAGTGCAGCAAATTCAGCTGCATAGCTTCTAATCCATGCCATTCAGTATTTTAATTAATGGGTTCTGGGTCAGGCTCTTGGATCACATACAAATCTAGACTCTGAGTTGCTTACAACCCATGCACACATAATCCTTGTTTTATTTTGTAGGCAAAGCATGATCCGTCCATATCACAACTTGTCCATATCACCTGATTTTCATATATACAGAGAAATTTATACTTTGATCTTCGTACATAAGTCGACAACTTGTCCATATCACCCGATAAAAACCTGCTAATCCAACAATATGTTTTGCACAACCAAATCCATCTCACATAGTATGTATTGCAGAACCTGACCATCTCAAAAGCTGTAAAATAACTTATAAGAACTGATGGAAGGCTGGAAGCATTAATAAGTGAACTCTTAGCCATTACATAGCCATTTGGCCTCCCAAATTACACAGACATTTGACGAGCCTAAATTACACAGTACATGACAAGTTTAAAACTAAACAAATTTAGTAGCCATTGGGCCTCCACAGGGAATCCATTTCTCCATTTCTTATTAGCACCTCATCTAATCTCAATCACTGAGAAGCAAGACCTACAAAAATATAAAACAAAATCCATCAAGACTATAATTAAATAAAAGTTAGCCATTTTAATGAAGTTTAGGGCTTTATTTTGGAAATAAGATGCAAAAGCTAATTTACTTGCTGAAAATATAAAGTCATGAAAGAAAATTTTACTCCGTATTGAAATAGAGTGTATGGTATGAATATCAACTACCTATAAGTGCCTGCTATATAAAAACAGAGTATGATATGAATAATAATTTTCAAAAGGTAAGATATGATTATCAAGGATACTGCATTTTAAAAGAAGATACCACTAATGGTCTAGCTTATAAGCCAGACCCAAGCACCACTATTCCTATGTAGCTTACAGTTAAGTGATTTAAAATCCAAGAGGATGCTTTAGGACATCAATGGATGACTGGTGTTTTATATGCATGCACATAGTCTAACCCCCTTTGCTGTCCCCAATGCCACTTTTATTCTTTTATTCCAGTTAAGTCCTAAGCCAAATTCTGTTTCCCAAAGAGACATATACTATTCAAATTCTTCTAATGTATTTAATTTGTCGAATGAAGAACGACAGACAGGAACAAATTGCTGAAATTGGTATGTTTTATGCTTTATATATAAAACAAAAACTGATATATGCTGTACAAGATTTTACTTCATGTTGAAACCCATGTTCACTGAAACATATATTTTAAATAACTTGACAAGATGAAATCCATAAGTAACTGTCACCTGCATCTACCACAAACATTTCTTGGCTGCTAAGCTCTGATACTGGAATTGCATGAAAAGGCCTAGCTAATCGTTTCCTCTGGGCAAGAAATTCTTGAGACACGCGTTGCATAGTTGGCCGAGATTTTGGTTCAATGCATAAGCATGCAAATGCCAGTGTTGCAACAAGAACAATATCATGCGCAAGCAGTGGATTTGCTCGAGGTGAGATTCGTGGGTCTAACACATCACTTAGCATTATATTTTGAGCAGATGATGATGATAATGATGAGAGGAGTTCCCCTGGATGCCTTCCCATTAATGTTTCTAGCGCGACCACCCCAAAGCTATAAATATCACATTTTTCAGTCACAGCCATTATGTAGGCAAGTTCTGCATTCACAAAAGATCTATGTGAGGAATTAATAAACAACTGTACAAAAAAATCATGTTGACATGCTTGCTCTATAAGGGTATGTTCTTTGAAATAATGCATCAACACTTTCCTATATACTTTTCGTGAGTAATTTTAGGCTCATTTTCTAATGAATGAAGACCTCGCAAATTATTGAAATAAACAAGTCCTTTTTCAATTGATATACTACGCTTATTTTGTAATATTAGGCTCATTTTGTAATGAGTGAAGACCTCTCAAAATGTTCATATATCAATATATGTCGACCATTTTTAGGTAGGCCTCCAATGGACAGGTAGGAGACTGTATGAATTATATTAGAGTAGTAATTGAGAGTCGAAATTCATAGTGCAGTGGATAAGAGAAGTAAGATAAATTTTATAATATATTGAGAAGGAAAGAAACGAAAGAAAAGAAATACTCAAAACAGTCATGAAAGAAAGAAGGCAAACAAAAAGATAAGAAGCAGAAATATATATAATATACCTGGAGCAATATATCCATAAGTGCCTGCAATCACAGTTCGATTGGATGAATCAGGATCAAGCATTCTAGCTCTGCCAAAGTCGGAAACAAAAGCCTCCAATTCTGTGTTTAAAAGAATGTTGGTGCTCGATATGTCTCTATGAACAATTGGTGGGGTGCAATCGTGATGAATGTAAGACAAAGTATGTGCCATGGCTTTAACAATGTTCACCCTCTTATCCCAATCCAATTCCACAGCTTCAACCTCATTTCTTAGAACACAAAATAAGCTTCCCCTTTCCAAGTACTCATAAACTAGAAACATGTACCTTTTGTGTAAACAAAACCCATAAAGCTTTATGATGTTTCGATGCTATATATTGGTTAGTACTTGTATCTCATTCTTGAAACTCTTGTCGAAAGCAGGCTCGTCGGCTTCCAAATGGTGAAGCGTCTTTAACGCAACTACATTGCCACAAGGCAACTGTGCTTTGTAAACACTTTCGTAACCTCCAGTCCCAATGCAATATCTGATGTCTTCATATGCAATCCTTCCATCATAATTCCATATGGAGAATAGATTTCCATCATTTGTTGCTCTTGCTTCTGATTGGGTGCTCTTACCCTTACGTTTAGAGAAGAACAATAATCCGACAATAAAAAAGGCAAGAAAAATGGCGATGGGAAGAAAAATAGTGATATAGTGTGCCCATGTGTTTCTTTTTAGGCAAGAAGAAAAATTAGTGTTGTCACGGCATAAACCTTCATTGCCGATAAATACCGCTTGTGAATTTCGATACCAAAGATCACTTGCGATTGTACCCTCCAAAGCATTGTATGACAAGTCAATTTCAGCGTACAGAGATGTAAGAGAACTTGGAATGGTTCCAGAGAGATTATTGTGGGACAGATATAAGCAGACCAAGTCTGTTATATACCCAAGTTCGGGAGGTATCTCTCCATCGATTAAGTTATAACTTAGGTCAATAGTACGTAGTGCAACACGGGTACCAATATGGAGGGAAATGCTACCATTCAAATAATTATTGCTCAATATCAATTCTTGCAATTTGGGTAAGTTCCAAAGTTCAGTTGGAATGGATCCGCTTAATTGGTTTCCGGAAAGGGCCAAAAACTCAAGTTGGGTTAATTATGTGGTATGTTATCATCTATCTTGTTATTGGACATCTGAAGAAAAACCAAGTTTGTCATATACCCCATTTCTGTAGGGATTGGACCAGTGAGTTTGTTACCACTTAGTACCAAAGAAAAGAGATTTATCATATTCCCCATTTCGAGAGGGATTGAACCATCTATTTGATTCCAGTAGAGGGACAAAGACATCAAATTGGTTAATTGGCCCAGAGTTGAAGGGATTTGACCAGTGAGATTGTTACCACCAAGGTTCACATATGCCAGACTTTTCATATCTCCAATTGCGGGAGGGATTGGACCGATAAGGTTATTTCCATCGAGGTACAGAAAAACCAGATTTTTCAAATATCCTATTTTGGGAGGGATGACACCGTTGATTCGATTTCCATAGAGGAATAAATACTTTAAATTGGTTAAATGGCCCAGAGCTGAACGGATTGTACCAGTAAGGATATTTTTACCGAGTTCCAAATCAACCAAATTTCTCATATTCCCAATTTCTGGAGGGATAGAACCATTGATCCGATTCCACCCAAGCGATAAAGATATCAAATTGGTTGAATGACTCAGAGATAAAGGGATTGGACCATTGAGGATATTTTCACTGAGGTCTAGATCAACCAAATTTCTCAGATTCCCTAACACTGGAGGAATGAAACCGTTGATTTGATTTGAGCCCATACGCAGATGGGTGAGATTGGCTAAAAGACTAAGAGCGGGGGGGATTGGTCTAATGAGGGAGTTATAACTCAAGTCCAGAGCAACCAGATTCCTTAGATTCCCTATCTAGTGAGGGATTAAACCATTAATCTTATTCAAAGAAATGTTGAGCTTCGCGAGCTGGGTGAGGTTAGCAAGCGAAAGAGGTAACTGACCTGTAAGATGATTTTGCGACAGGTCTAAGTAGGTGAGTTTTGAAAGAGCACCTATTTGGGACGGGATGCTCCCTTCGAGTCCATTTCCACGAAGATCAAGGCGGACAAGATTTGGGAAGCAAGAGAAGTTGAATTTCCCAAACTTATGTCCCACACCATAAGAAGGTAGCAGCATAGGGAAAAGCAAGTCGTAAGAAGGTAGGGAAATCTCAGTGACACTCCCAGCATTATCGCAAGTCATTCCAGGCCAGTACTTGCAACGACTTGAGGTCTTGTTTGAATATTTACTCCACCACCCACTGTTGAGCAGAGTCTCTGCTTCTAATTTCAGTGATGATGATTCAGATACTGCCACAATCATGATAGTAGTAGCATAGGGAAAAGCAAAGGTTGCACACACTACTAAGACTACAGAACTAGAAATGGAGGAGGCCATGATTTAACTTTAATTGCAGGGATTCAATTGCAGCAGGCCAGGGAATTGCTAGGTTCATGTTCAGACATTTTAAAAAAGGCTTGGTCTTGATCCATGCACATGGGGTCAAGGTCTTTTGGTCTTTTGCTAGCCGTCAACTATATTTTTCCATTTAAGAAGGACGGGGACAGCTGAGGACCCAAGTCTTCGAACCCTATTCATGGGTTATCGATTTTTATATATGGATCATTAAGGTGGAGCCCCTTGGATATTCCAATTGCAAGTACTAGATGGATGGATGATCGATGACTGGCGTTATAGCTGCATGAACAAAATTTAAGCCCCTTGTTGTACCCAATGTCAGCTTTTATTCTTTTATTTCAACAAAGTCCTAAGCCACACTCTGGTTCCTTGAGGCAGACTATTCAGATACTGCCATGTTGTTGAATTTCATGGAATGATGTTAGGTGACAAGTACAATCATAGAAAAGAATAAATACAGATACACACACAAAATTTACGTGTTCATCAAGATGCTTACATTGACAACAAGGAGATATCAAATCCACAATTTGATATAAAGCTCTTAACCTTGCTCTCTCTCTCTCTCTCTCTTGAACCTCCACAAAGCAAACTAACTCAATGCAAAACCCTACCCGAAAATACATACATATATATATATATATATACCCAAAAAATAATAGGCTTCTCCCCCAGAAAGGTCCTCTAGCCTAACTTGTTGGAGTCTAATAATAAACAAATACAAGACACCTCATGACAAATGACGAAAGAAACAGGAACAAATGCGGTAAAATTGGTTTGGTATGTTTTAAAATTTTATGATGTATAGAAGTATACGAATTTATTACCAAAAATATAAAATGATGCGTTTTGGTGAAATGAGGCCAAAACGGTGCATGTAGATGGCAGCTGTACAAAGGCCATGTTTATTAGCACTAGAGGCAAAAACAATGTGTTTTGATGGAGAGATGCCAAATGGTGTGATTAGAGGGCGTTTTAGCACATACAGGCAAAGACGGCACGTCTTCTTGTGTTTTGATGGATAGTTCTATTCGTTTTTGTAAAGTGTTTTCAAAAAACAACTGTACTGTGTTGTAATAAGAATTCTCAGGGTTTGTCATGTAATTTTGTCATATCTAGCAATATGGGTCATTGGGGATCTTCACATTCCTCACAGAGCACCTGATCCCCTGCAAAGTTTTAAGTCCATGCTCATTTGATCAGCACATCATAGCTTCAAATATGTGATTTCCTTCCTAAATTTGTATACGTCGTTAGGATCTTGAAGTTGCAAGACTATGCAGCTGAGATGAATTGAAGACCTTAGAAGGTTAATAAGAATGATAAGACTTGTGTAGCTTTAACATTAGCAGAGTAACTACTCTCTTTTTTCCTTTTTTTTTTTTTTAAAAAAAAAAAAGGAAAAAAAAGGAAGAACAGAGGAGAGAGTAGAATAGTGAACGCCTAGCCTAGATTGTTGATGACCAGGCTATTAGAAATGTTATTTTTCCTACTCTCATTTCTCTCCTAGAAACTATTCTATTGTCATCTGAATTCTTTCAATTTTCTCGAATAGTAAATTGTAGATGGGAAAAACAAAACAGGATCTCTCTTCTTACAAATTCTTTCGTGTTCCTAGTTTTTTACTCAAAATGTTTAGGGCCATTTTGTGACCAGATCCCACTATTATAGTGAAATTACATCTAAATTCCTTTGTTCTCTGCCCTGTTACCTGCTACCTCTACTCAATCTTGTGTGTTTTGCTTAATTTTCAATATATATTTTGATTAATATATACTTGCTTTATAGTACGTTATATCTTACTGGTTTTACCTTCTATCATAGTTATAGATGTGTAACACACTATTACATGCTGATTCTGATCTCTTTCAATTGTGTGAACAATACTAGAAACCCCAGATAGAATTATAGATTAGATGAAATTTCAGACAGATATTCTTGCTGTATGTCATATGCATTTCTCTCTACTTTAAAATATACTAATGAATTGTTTCCATATGCAGGAAGTATATGATTATTTGAACATCACTTAACTGGTTCATGGGCTTTTAGAGAGACACGACGGAGAAAGTCTTCCTGAAACCCTTGTGCCTTCTCTCTCTCTTCAAACGCACCCATCAATTTTACCATAAAAATATGACCATTTACCATAAAATGTGACATGCCCCATTTTTTACGTGAGTACTGTAGAATTCCCCCACCTTTGAAGTTCCATTTGAGGACCCAAGTCAACTTACCCCAAATCATAGGTTTTCAAGCAATACTTAAGCATCCTACTTTGCATTTTACCATGTACTCCGTATGACTTATACCTGTCTCTCAAACTGTGACAATAATGCTGTGATGACCTGAATTATTTATATATATAGAGGGATCATTAGCTGAACCCACCACTTGCATTTGCTTCAGATATATATATATATATATATGTATAGAGGGATCATTAGCCGCACCCATAGCCGCACCCACCACTTGCGTTTGCTTTGGATATATATATATATATATATATGTATAGAGGAATCATTAGCTGCACCTACCACTGGCATCTGCTTTGGTTATATTTATATGTATAGAGGGATCGAGACAGAGAGTTAGAGAAAGAGCAACAGAGAGAGAGAAATTGAGGAAGAACAGAGGAGAAAAAAACAGAGTGGTCTGGTAGAGGTTTTTGGCTGAGTTCGTGGAGCTCTCTTAGTGAGGTAAAATTCTCACCTCCTCTATCGTTGATTTCATATATATATATATATATATATATAAATATCACGTACTGTGTATATATATATATATATGTATATGCAATTTTATTTTCTTATGTTATTCTTAGAAAGGATGATCATATTTTATGTTTTTGGGACCAAGGAACACCATGGTAGTGTCAAATTTTAGAGAAATTGACTGTAGGTTGAAGTTTTAGAAATTTTAGAATTTTGGATCATGAAAACCCGAAACTTTAGGCTTAAAAACGAATATAATTTTATAAGATTCTGAATGAACAATTTATAGTCGCACGTAGTACTCTGCATGAGCTTCGATTCGACACTTGAATCACTGAAAACGGTTAAGAAACAAGGGAGATATTAATCGTCGAAGTTGGCCCGTTGAACACACGGTGTAACCCGGTTACACAATTCAACCCGCGGGAGGTTGAGGATGACCCCATAGGTCTATGATCCTGTGTGGGTGCATCTGTGTACCTTTCTCACGCATTTAAAAGCCATACGATAATCATATGAACCCCAAATTTGACCGTTGGACTCGTCTTGGAAGGCCCTACCATGTGGGACCCTTAGTTGATCATTTTGACCAAGTTTGACTGTAGTTTGACTTTTTGGCCAAATTAATATTTATTAAAAATTCCAGAAAATATCAGAAAATTCCAAAAATTACAGAAAATTCCCAGAAATTATAGAGAGTGTTTTAAAAATTATTTTGATGATTTTGGGACCATAGTTCACTGTTAGAAGGCCAATAATAATTTTTGAGTGCGTTATGTTTATTTTGAAATTTACCTAAAGATTACGTATGCATAATTATCAGATTTTATCGGTCCTCGAGAGGACCCTAGGGAGCATTAACGCTGCATTCGCATTGTCAGTGTCTATCACGTGGTTTTGGGTTGGTATTGCTCGCAATTGAGGTAGGAAATGTGGCTTCTTTACATTTAATATGGTGTTGTTCTATAAATGTGATTTTAAATGCTTTAATGATATTTTTGGATTTTCCCACTGATTTATAACCAAATATTTTTATTACTTGTTCAAAATTTAGGGAATCCTTCAATATATCATTTGATACGACTGTTTTATATTGTTCCTTAAAGATACATGGTTATATACTCGTTTAAATGTTATTGTGAAATATCTGTTAAATGTATGGAATTTTCATGATACTTGGATCTTGGAAAAATGCTTTATAAATGTTGTTTACTTGGAAATGCTTTAGAAATGTTACTGAAATTCTAGAAATTTATCAAACATGTTTATGGATACTTTTGGACACTCGGATATTTATTTGAATGATGGAAAATGTTTTGGATATATGGACCTTGGGTCTTGGTATGCATCAGACGGGTGGGGGCATCACAATGAAGTGGTGTCCTGCGTTGAGAATACTCCGCGAATAGCAAGCAGGGTAAAGTGCCCTTGGGTGAAAGACCCTGAAGCCCTCGAGGAAGAACGCCGCGTAGGTGTTGGTTATTTTCGTGCTTGGCTGAGCCGGGGGTTGACGTGACGACGTAACCTGTGATTAGCGACGGTTGATGCATGGTTTGATCCCATAGTCTTGGGAATTGGAGATACTATGAGAATTTTGGGAAATTAACTCAAAACCCACATAAAGTATTGATTTGTGACTGATATTTGATTTTGAGTTATTAAATAATTTTAATTCATATACCATGTATCTGCACATATATTAATTGCATAGAATCCACACATATTTCCTATTGGGCTTTGCAGCTCATCCTATTATTATTTCAGATGATCAGGTGATGAGTGAGGGTTTGCCGATGGCGGATGCCTAGTGGCATAATCTGAGGTTGGAACTTGAAAGTGGTATACTAACATAGTCATGGATGAGGATAGATGCACGTGCATTACATAGAGACTATGTTATTTTGATGTATGGACATTTCTATTATTATTATTGTTATTACCATTATTACTTAATGAACCTTGAATAGTTTGAATCCAACCTATGTGCCAGGGATGTTGGCATTATTTTGGGACCATATATTATTATGGGCATGATGTGTGAGCATAACATTTCATATTAATTATTTGGGTATTATTGATGAGCTGGCACCATTATTATTAAAAATATTAAAAAAAAAAAATACACGTGGATTTGACTAAGTCTTCCGCAACTTTTATACTCTGACTTATCCACGTGTACACCTTTTTACTTTGACTTTTATCCACGTGTCGACTCTCCGAGTTGGGATTACATGCACTTCATATGTGTCAGTTAGGTGAGTTAGAAGTGTCTCATGCATCGTACATATGCTTGTGGGTAGACATCAAGAAATTAGAGGAATATTACGATTTTATTAACATTTTGACGTGATTTTTGTAACTTACACAATCCCAGTTGTTTTTTTTTTTAACGTGAGTATTTGATAGATAGTTTCGAATATTTACTAAATGATTTTTATAGGATGCCACGTGCTCGAGATAGATCTTCTCCTGAGCCTTCTCACACCTCACAAGCTAGAACTAGAGGTGGAGTTTCCGCTCCTCATACTAAAGAAAGGGGCGATATGACTGATGCTATACGGGAGTTGACTACCCTATTGCAACGTCAGAACGAGATACTTCAGCAGCCTAACAGTTTGGATGTGCCAAAGTCTTGGACGTCTATGTGTTATCGCTCATGCTGATGTATTTCTTTTATCCTTAGAATTTTTAAGAGTTTGATGTCATGTAAGGTGTTTTGGTGGATTGTAAGATTTGAGGCATGTATTCCAGTCAGTTTATGTGAATAAATGATGGTCTTCTTTTGTGTTCATCTGTTTACCTTTTGTACTCTGCTGTTCGTACTCCAGTTGAAAAAAAAAAAAATAGAAAAAAAGAAGAGAGAGTGTCATTTCCATTAGATTAAAAAAAAAAAAAAACAAAAAAAGGTGAGAGCTACTCAATAGTAGCATTTTGGGTAGAACTAGAAGGGTCAGTTGGGGGTTGCCTTTGTGGGGCTTGGGTAGAACTGGAGGGATCAGCTGGAAGTTGCCTCTGTGGGCTGCCCGGAACCCTTTCTCGATCAATGATTTGATCAGTGAGCCTCTCTAGTGCCTCGACCCTTGGTGTGAGTCTGTTAGAATAGGAGTCCACCATTCTTTGTAACTCTCTATTCTCCGCTCTCAAAGCCCTCATCCTTCGATAGGCTCCGTCGAGCAACCCCTGGAGACGGGTGACCTGGTCACATAAACTTTGCAAGTGTACATTTCTGGTGTGCAAACGCCGAGCCATGTTAGCAGTAAACGTTGTGGCCTGAGCGCTGAGAGCCATGGAGTCTCTTATTACGTCCAGGTCGGACCGTCCACCCAGTATTCTCTCATCACGAGGAGTGATGAGTCCCTCCGCTACTGCCGTTGCGTTCGCAAGATTGTAAATCACAGAATCGTCAACTGTAAGGGGTTGGTTTTGAACATTTAGGAACCTTGGGTGCCAGACCTCTGGTTGTGTTGTTGGTGTTGTGTTTAAGTCAGGACGGTTTTGTGGGGCAGAGGAGGAAGAGGCCATGAGTTTGTAAGAGAGGATTTAGAGGAAGAGAGTTTTCTCTGAGGGTTGAATGGTTGGGGAAGAGTGTTTAAGCACCTATAATCAAACTCTGGTTTTTAAAGAAAAACCGCCCTCACTCAAGCCAAGAACAGATCGCAAAAACCAATGCACTGTGGGGATCCGATGCGATTTGGGGTATATAATGGTCTGCAACAGCACTATTGCTTTGTTGACAACGGGGATCTGATGCGATTTAGGTCTGCAACAACACTGTTGCTTTATTGATTACGCCCAGATCTCGATATTGCGAACTGTCGGTCATGCTGCCCCTGTCGGTGAGAGAAAATAGGCTTCTGGGTTTGGGCTTAACAGTTTGGATATGCCAAAGTCTTGGACGGTTGGGTAAACTGACCTACATGGCCTAGGCCTCGGCATCGGGCCAGGTTGGGTCGGGCTTGGGCCTTTCTTCTCGGGCTGGGCTAGGCTTTTCAGGCTTCTATTATTCATCAGGTCGGGCCGGGCCGGGCTAGGCCGGGCCTGTGGGCCGGCCTAGCCCACAGGCTTGGGCTCTTTCGGGCTTTGGCCTGAGCCATGTTACCTACTGTTAGTCTGTAACAAAAGAAAAAAAAGTAAAAAAATTACCTTTTGGTGACCACTTCCCATCATAATACCAAAACGGAAGACATTTGTAGTCACTTTGTATTAAGTTACTGTCTATTTGTAGTAAGTTAACATATAATACTCTTTTATTGGTATTAATCTGAGAAGTTATCACCAAAAATGATTTCTCAAAAACTAGAAAATATTCATATTGCTATAGTGTCGGGCTTCGGGCAGGGCATTGGGCTTCAACTAAAGGCCCAAGCCTAGCTCAAGGGTATTCAGGCTGGGCTTGTGCTTGGGCTTTTCGAGCTCGGGCTGGGCTTTTTCCTTCGAGCTTCGAGTTGCCCATAGCCTTGGGCTTTTGATGAGGCCTAACATGGCCACATCGTAATAATCTTAGACGGCTTCTATTGGCACCCCAAGACTTGCTTTTCATCCCCCATTTATTTTACACTTTAAAGTTTTATGAAAAATATAGAAAGTTTTTATAAAAACTAATAACATGTTCTATTAGAAAACATCATTTTGAACAACCTTTTAGAAGAAAGTTTTTTGAAAATATATCGTTTAAGTATAATTTTTTTCCATTTATAGTCTTCGCTTCATAAATGTCTAAAAAGTCCACTTAAACGATAGATTTTGGAAAAACTTTCTTCTAAAAAGTTGTTCAAAATGATGTTTTCTAATAGATAACCCGATTAGTTTTGATGAAAATCTTATATATTTTTCATAAAATCTTAAAATGTAAAATAAGTGGGGGATGAAAAGCAAGTATTTGGGTGCTAATAGAGGCTTCCATAATCTTATTATTAAAAGCTTTTGTAATACGGTAATACCCAACTATATTAAAACACATATGCAACAAGTAAAATTTTAAAATGTCAGAATTTAATGTGTTGAATTGTCAGTGCTTAAATGCTCTTCCTTGATTGCATTTTTCTTTTTCCTTTAAAATAATACTAATCATAATAATAATAATAATAATAATAATAATAATTATTGTATAACATTCAGAGTTGATCAGTTCTCAAGAGGCTTTTTGGAAAACATAAAATCTTGACCAATTGGAGATGATCTTGACGTGGTTCGATTTCACTCCTATTTGGTAAGTTCTTTTTTTTTTTTTTTCTTGAAAATCTATTTATTTGATGTAAAATATAAAACATAAACATAGGTTTTTTCAATCAAATGTAAGTTAGGTTACTTAAAAACCACATAATATTAAGGAATTAAACTCAATCCTATATATTCAGTTTTTAAAATTTTTAAACAAGCCCTCTAACTAAAGTAATGTAAAACTAGATTCTTTGGGTATAATAGTTCAGATTTCAGAAGGGTTAATGTCACACGCCCAAAAAAAAAAAAAAAAAAAACAAAAAAAAAGAAGAAAGCGAGAGAAAAATGTTCATCGGGGTTGGAACCATTAATTTGATGCAATGAGAGAGGTTAGGCGTGTTCAGACTGGATTTGGCGTTGGGTCAAGGTCTTTTTATTGACTCAAGCTGTTTGCCGTAACTCATAAGGTAATATTGACTTGCAAGTCTTTTTGTCAAGTCAAGCTAGCTAGCGTGTTGCACAGGCTCTTTTCGTCAAGTCAAGTCTTTTAAGGGAGATGTCATCTCAACTTTAAAATGGTTGAATTGATGGTTGAAAGTGACTCCCACAGCTTGGTTTCCGACCTAATAATCATCCTTTGAATGTTTGGTATCCGATTAATTCCCAGTTAAAAGGGGTCCACATTTTGCCATAGTGTAACAGGGTGGCTAATTCTCTTTCTATGTGGGTGTTGCTATGTGGTGTAACAATGTCTATAACCAAGCTCAAGTTGTTCACAAGGAAATTGTACATTGTCTGATGTTCTAGCGCGCTAGTGCTCAACTACAAAATCCTCCCATGGTTTGAAATAAAATATTTTCCCCAAGCCTCAAGCTTTTCATAAAGTCAAAAAATTTCTCTGTTCATATTTAACAATGTGACAATATTTTTTTTTCTCCTTGTACGCCAAGGAATTGGGAATTTTCTTGATCCCTTTCGAAATATATTCTGTAGTATTTTGCAAACATTTAACCACATTTATTAAGCTAGATGAGCCAATTTATGTTATGAAGGGAAATGTTGGATGAATAAGGAACAAATTTTCCAAAGAATTAATGGAGAAACTACTCATTAATTGCAGGATCACGATCCATGAATGGCGCGCTAATGTCAAACTGTATCCTATAAGGCTATAATAAACTCCTTCACTGTTGCATTCTCCCTTCTGCTATCATTTCTCCTAGTTCAGTGCTTTTTGCAAGAGTATGTTGCCACATGTAAATTTCAGTAGGAACCTTTTTTGTTTGAAGCAATATATTAAAGAATTGCCCAAGAACTAGCTGTCGGCTAACATGATCAAATTGCCACACACTAACCCCAAGAGCTGCCCACTGATAACTCAAGTTTTTTTAGTGCTCTTAGTAATATAAAAACTGGATAAGAAACTCAAAATCCCAGTTTTAAATCCCTCAAAATGGCCCCCAAAAGTTTTCCCCACACCTTTTTTATTCGAGACGACGGCTAATATTTCGAGAGTTCAATGGATTTAAAACGATGTTAACAAGGATTAATTAAACTCCGCTATAATACCAGTAGGGGCAAAAGATCACTGCCCTTATGTATCAAATTAAATCCTTGATGCAATATATGACAACAAGTTTTCAATTCCAAATTAAAATTATCCTTGATGCAATCAATATATGCCTTCCCATTATTGTTTCTAGCACGACTACTCCAAAGCTATAGACGTGTCGGCTGTGCTTGCTTTTTGAGCTGAAAGATGCTTTCTTTGGTCGAAATTCATATTTTGATCTTCATACATAAATCGAAATTCATGCTTTGAGTTAGGCTCTCAAACCGGCCAATCAAATAGGTCTGATAAGAAACTGCTAATCATGAAATAATATGTATTACGTGCCCAAATTACACAGCCATTTTACACATTATTCAGTGAAGCCTTACCCTTGACGTGCCCAAATTACACAGCCATTTGACAAGTTTAAATTATACAGTACATACAAATAAAAATAAATAAATAAATAAATAAAGTTTAAATTATACAATACATGACAAGTTTAAAACTAGACAAGCTTAGCAGCCATTTGGCCTCGGCAGGGAATCCACTTCCTCTTAGCACCTCGTCTAATCTGAATCACTGAGCAGCAATCCTCAAATCATAACAAACTAAGAGTCATCCGCGAGACCTAAAAATAAAATAAAATAAAAAAATCCATCAAGACTATAATCAAATAGAATTTAGCCATTTAATGAAGATTAGGTTTACTAACTCAAAAATAAGATGCAAAAGCTTATTTACTTGCTCAAAATTTTATTGACATAAAGTGTATCATATGAGTGTCAACTATAAGTGCCTGCTAAGAAAAACAGAGTGTGATATATATGAATAATAATTGTCTTTAAAAAAGAATAAAGAAAAAAGGAGTGCAATATGATATATTTAGCTTACAGTAATACGATTTAAAATCCGAATAGAGGCTTTAGGACATCAACGGATGATTTGCAGGTACGTGAACTTAAGCAAAGCCCCTGCTATCCCCAATACAACATTTATTCTTTTACTCCAACTATGTCCTAATCCAACTTCTATTTCCCACAGAGATACTATTCAGATACGGTCCAAGTTCATGCATTTTGTGGAATGAATTAAGATAGAAAGGAACAAATGTGCTGAAATTGGCTCCTAGGTTGTGATATTATGTTAATGCATTCCGTGAATCATGATTAACCATCACCTTCATCTACCGCAAACATTTTTTGGCTCCTAAGTTGTGATATTGGAATTGCGTGAAAAGGCTTGGCTAATGGTTTCCTCCGGGCAAGAAATTCTTGAGATATGCATTGCATTGTCGGCCGAGATTTTGGTTCATTGCGTAGGCATGCAAATGCTAGTGTTACCACAAGAACAATATCGTGCGCAAGCAATTGATTTGCTCGAGGTGAGACGCGTGGGTCTAACACATCACTTAGCATTATATTTTGAGCGGATGAAGTTGATAATGTTGAGAGAAGTTCCCCTGGATGCCTTCCCATCATTGTTTCCAACGCAACCACCCCAAAGCTATAGACATCACATTTTTCAGTCACGACCATAGTGTAAGCGAGTTCTGCATACACAAAAGATGTATATGAGAAATTAAATCTTTTTCCTTGTTCAAAAACAACCATATGAGATTCATGTTGATATGCTTGATCTATAAAGGTATATTTTTTTTGTGAGTAATATTAGGCTCATTTTATAATGAATGAAGACCTCTCAAATAATTGAAAGAAACGGATCCTTTTTAAATGGATATACATGTGGTCATATTTGTTAACCATTTCTGGGTATATATGCATGTCACCTCTGGACAGGTAGGAGATTGTACCAATTACTCCTTACTAGAGTAATATTTTAAAGCTGAAACTCATAGTGCAAGAGAGGAAAAAAAAAAGTAAGATAAATTAATAAGGGGAAAAAAACAAAGAAACGAAAATCAAATTTCAAACGGTTATGAAAGAAAGAAGGCAAATAAAAGGATAAGAAGCAGAAATATAACTTACCTGGAGCAATATATCCAAAAGTGCCTGCAACTATAGTTTGATTGGATGAATCAGGATCTAGTGGTCTAGCTGTGCCAAAGTCAGAGACAAAAGCCTCCAATTCCGTGTCCAAAAGAATGTTGTTGCTTGATATGTCTCTATGAACAATGGGTGGGGTGCAATCGTGATGCATGTAAGACAAAGCATGTGCCATGCCTTTAACAATGTTCACCCTTTTGATCCAATCCAATTCCACAACTTCAACCTCATTTCTTAGAACACAAAACAAGCTTCCCCTTTCCATGTACTCATAAACTAGAAACATGCACTTTTTGTGTAAACAAAAACCATAAAGCTTCACAATGTTGCGATGTCGTATAGTAGTTAGTACTTGCACCTCATTCCTGAAACTCTTGTCGAAAGTTGGCTCCTCAGCTTCTAAACGGTGAAGTTTCTTTAAGGCAACTATGTTGCCGCAAGGCAGTTGTGCTCTATAAACACTTCCATAACCGCCAGTACCAATGCAATATCTGATGTCAAAGTCCTCTGTTGCTCTAATAACGTCTTCATATGCTATCTTTCCATCATAATTCCATACGGAGAATAGATTTCCATTCTTTGTTTCCCTTCCTTCAGATTGGGTGTTCTTAGCCTTATGTTGAGAGAAGAACAATAATCCGATGATTAAGAAGGCAGCACAAATGACGATAGGAAGAAAAATCTTGATATAGTGCACAAGTTTGTTTTCTTTATGTTTACTCATGAAGTCGATGGTTGTAGGAGACGGAGAGCAAAGAGATAAATTTTTGTCATCAAAATCATGGAATAAACCTTCATTGCCTATAAATGCCTCAGATGAATATCTACACCAAAGATATGTTGTGATTGGACCCTCCAAAGCATTGTATGACAAGTCAATTTTGTATGGGAAAATGAGTGAAGAGGGGGGAATGGTGCCAGAGAGATTATTGTGGGATAGATTCATAATGATGAGGCTTCTCGAAAGAACAGTTGGAATGGGTCCACTAAGCTTGTTTCGGGAAAGGTCCAGCCATCTAAGTTGGGTTAAATGAGTCAGAAACGAAGGGATTGGACCAGCGAGATTATTACCACTGAGATCTAGGTCAACCAAATTTCTCAAATTCCCTACTTCTAGAGGGATGGGACTGTTGATTCGATTTATCCCAAGGGACAGATAGGTCAAATTGACTAACTGAGCCAGAGAGGAAGGAATTAGACCAATGAGATTATTATTACTGAGATCCAGATAAACTAAATTTCCCAAATTCCCAATTTCTAGAGGGATGGAACCGTTGATTTGATTTCTCCAAAGAACCAAATACGTCAAATTGGCTAATTGACCCAGAGAGGAAGGAATTGGACCAATGAGATTATTATAACTGAGATGTAGATCAACCAAATTTCTCAAATTCCCAATTTCTAGAAGGATGGGACCGTTGATTCGATTTATCGCAAGGGACAAATAGGTCAAATTGGCTAATTGACCCAGAGAGGAAGGAATTGGACCAATGAGATTATTACTACTGAGATCCAGACGAACTAAATTTCCCAAATTCCCAATTTCTAGAGGGATGGAACCGTTGATTTGATTTCCCCAAAAAACCAAATACGTCAAATTGGCTAATTGACCCAGAGAGGAAGGAATTGGACCAGTGAACTTATTATTACTAAGATCTAAATCAACCAAATTTCCCAAATTCCCTATTTCTGGAGGGATGGAACTGTTGATTCCATTAGTCCGGCCCCAAGGTGTAGAAACATCAACTTGGTCAAGAGACCCAGAGAAGAAGGAATTGGACCATGGAGATGATTCCCATAGAGGTCGAGATGAACCAGGTTTGTTAAATCTCCTATTTCTGGAGGAATAAAATAACTGATTCGATTACCCTGCAAATATAGATGTGTAAGATTTGTTAAAAGACCAATACCTGAAGGGATTCCTCCAGTTAGATTATTTCCGTTGAGGTGCAGAGCAACCAGACTTGTTAGATTCCCTATCCAGGCTGGGATTGAACCACCAATGATATTCGCAGAAACGTCGAGCACCGTGAGTTGGGTGAGGTTAGCAAGTGAAAGAGGTAGCTCACCAATAAGACCATTATGCGACAGTTTAAGGTAGGTGAGTTTTGAAAGAGCACCTATTTGGGACGGGATGCTCCTTCCGAGTCCATTTCCACTAAGATCAAGACGCACAAGATTTGGGAAGCAAGAGAAGTTCAATTTCCCAAACTTATCATTCATTGGGTAGTCACCAAGTAAGTAAATCTCAGTGACGCTGCCAGCATTATTAGAACGTACACCGGTCCACTTGCAATGAACTGAGGTGTCGTTTGAATTGTACCCGTACCCACTCCACCAACCACTGTTGAGCAGAGCCTCCGCTTCCGATTTTAAGGATGATGATTCAGACGTTGCCACTATCATGACGCTACCATCATAGAGAAAAGCAGAGATTGCCCACACTGCTAAAACTACAAAAATGGAATTGGGAATGGAAATCGAAATGGAGGAAGCCATGTTTCAAGTTTAATTGCAGGGATTCAATTGCAGCTGGGTAATTCCTAGGTCAAGACCCCGCTTTAAGGACACAACGTGAACCCCTAGGTCAATGGTCTTTGTCGTCTTAGGTGGGGGCGAAGTTCTAATTTCGAGTCTTAAAATAAATGTTTAGATGGTAATGAATTACTCATCAATGTTAAATAATAATAATAAGAATAATATCAATTGTACAGCAATGGGTGACAAGCCCTGGTCAGCTAACCACCGCGTGTGAACTTTGAGAAAAAAGAACGCTCCTTTTGTTTCCATGTGGAATCATGTGGATGCTTGGTGACGTCCACTTATTTCTTTAAACAACTACCCTGAACGGCAGCTTTTGGGTGTTCTTGTTATTTAGCCGTTGTATCTTGCAATTAGATCTTAACCGTTGTCTGTTTTGACTGTCATATTGCGGCGTAAACAAATTAAGCTTCCATGGATTGGACCATCGAGATCCTCCAGTCAGTATGATTACCAAATGATTCTAATCACTATCCGACATAAAGAAAGCAAGTGGAATGGAAATGAAAAGTGTATCATGTGTGTGCGCGCGCATGCGCACACTTGTGAATGTGCAGAGAGAGGGAGAGAGAGAGAGATGAGGCTCATCAGTTGTGTTACACAAATATTCCATGGATTCTGCAAGCTTTAAGTTCAACTGCATTTTAATAATTAGCACAATATATTGCCTTATTATCTGAAGGCTTTCTCCCCCAATACACTACAAAAACCAGTTTCTCACCCCAAGCTCTTCTATTTTAATCACTATTTCTCTCCCCTGCTTTCTAACTTGAATCTGGATCTTCATCCACAATAATGGAAATAGAATCCATGGATGATTTATTATCTGACGCAGACACAAGTCCCTCGGCTTTTCCAGAAACTGGAACCAAAGTGAAAGTGTCCTTGCCAGTTTTTATGTCATCGTCAAAATCTGCCAAGACATCCTTACTGAGTGTTACTTCATTGCTGGTAGAATCAAATGCAACACTGTCTGAAACTACCTTCGTACCCTTGAATTCAGAACCTGTACAAGTATCAATAGGAACCTTGATATCTTTAACTGACATGGGATCTAGAGATTTCTCTGGTTCAACATTAATCGCGTCATTATTTCTTCCCATCGCCATATCGATACTGACTTCTTGTCCCTGTTTGTTTTCTTCTGGAATTTTCACACTAGATGAACAATCCATGGGACGGTTTTCTGCATGAAAATCTTTAATGGCTTGCTGGACATCTGTCTTGGAAAGTCCTTCAGTATTTTGAATGTTCTCACTGGGATTGAATAATAAATTGCACCTGGGTATTTCCTGGGCCCATGATCACAGACTTTTAAAAGGTTTGGTCTTGATGATGGGCACAAGAACTTAAAGTTTCGGTCTATCTAGTATCTATCAAGGTCAGCTGTCTGCTACGATTTTTCCATCTAAGAAGTTGAGTCGTACAGTCGTACCCTAGTTTTCTAACCCCAATAATGGGGTGTTAGATGGGTGGATATGGATGCATGATGTCTAGATGCACGGCCGGCCTTGAGCATACATGGCCCTCCCATTTTTAATTAAAAATGAGGGTCTCAAAACCAATCTAATCATTATACTCAAGTAAAAGAAAAAAAATATATATATATATATATATGGAGTGCATTTTTTTTAGAAGGGTGACTATTGCAACCTCTCAACTTTATTTGAAAATCAATATATATATATATATATATATATATATATATATTTATATTTTACACTTTTTGAGGTTTTATGAAAAATGTAAAAAGTTTTTATGAAAATTGACTGCGCTATCTTGTAGAAAACATAATTTTGAGCAATTTTGTAAAAGAAAGTATTTCCAAAATATATCGTTTAAGATGATTTTTTGGCAATCTCTATTTCATTTTTATAGATTAAAAATTATAAATGACCAAAAACTCTATTTAAACAACAGATTTTGAAAAAACTTTCTTCTACAAAGTTATTCGAAATAATGTTTTATAATTGATTTAGCCAATTTTTATAAAACATTGAAAAGTTATAAAAAAAAAAAAAAAAAAAAAAAGGAGAGGTTTACAAATAAAATTGAGGGATTGCAATAACTATATTGAGGTATTCATAATTTCATATAGTTACTCCACCATCCATTGTTGAGCAGAGCCTCCACTTCTAATTTTTGTGATGATGATGATGATGATGATGATTCAGATGCTGCCACTATCGTGATTAGCAGCATAGGGAAAAGCAAAGGTTGTCCACACTACTACAACAACTACAAAAATGGAAATGGAGAGGGTCATTATTGTTTTTGTTGTAAGCTTAATATTGCAGGCTAGGGATTCACTTGCATTGGGGTAATTGCTAGGCTCACGCACCCAAAGACTTTTAAAATGGCTCTCGGTCTTTTGAGTCTTGACCCATCCATCCACAGGGAAGAGTCGTTTTTGCGTCTTTCCGTCACTGACCACCTTTAAGCCCAATTACTTGGCATCTAAGTGAAGTCTTACCCTTGATGTGCCCAAATTACAAAGCCATTTGACAAGTTTAAATCATGCAATACGTGACTAGTTTAAAAGTAAAAAAATTTAGTAGCCATTTGGCCTCCATAGGGAATCCACTTATTCTTAGCACCTCGTCTAATCTGAAACACTGAGAAGCAATCCTCAAATCATAACAAACTAAGAGTCATCTGCCAAACCTGCAAAAATAAAATAAAAATAAAAAATCAACCAAGACGATAATAAGATAAAAGTTAGCCTTTTAATGAAGATTAGGACTTCTAATTCAAAATTAAGATGGAAAAGCTTATTTCCTTGCCGAAAAGTATAAAATCATGAAAGAAAATCTATCAAAATAAAGTGTAAGATATGAATATCAACTAAATATAAGTGCCCGCTAAGAAAAAAAGAGTATGATATGAATGATAATTTTTTATTTATAAAAAAAAAAAAAAAAAGGAGTACGATATGAATATCAATGATACTGCTTTTAAACGAAGATAACACTACTGGTCTACCTTATAGTGTAGCCAGTAAAATGATATGTAGCTTACAGTAAAATGATAAACAAAAACTGATATGCTGTCCAAGATTTTATTTTTTTTGAATCCCAAATTCACGGAACTTTTTAAAAAGAAAATATGAAATCCATGATTAACTGTCACCTTCATCTACTGCCATCATTTCTTGGCTCCTCATAAGTTGCGATATTGGAATTGTGTGAAAAGGCTTGGCTAATGGAGTCCTTTGGGCAAGAAATTCTTGAGATACGTGCTGCATTGTTGGCCGAGATTTTGGTTCAACACTTAAGCATGCAAATGCTAGTATTGCAACAAGAACAATATCGTGGGCTAGCAGTTGATTTGCTCGAGACGAGATGCGTGAGTCTAACACATCACTTAGCATTATATTTTGAGCAGATGGTGATGATAATGACGAGAGGAGTTCTCCTGGATACCTTCCCATTATTGTTTCTAGCGCAACCATCCCAAAACTATAAACATCACATTTTTCAGTCACGACCATAGTGTAGGCAAGTTCTGCATACACAAAAGATCTCTATGAGGGATTAAATCTTCTTCCTCGAGCGCAAAAAACCTCATGAGAAATTCATGTGGATATTCTTGCTCTATAAAGATATGTGCTTTGAAATAATTCATCAATGCTTTCCAGTCATTCTTTTCAGGATTAATATTCAGCACATTCTATAACGAACAAGACCTCTCAAATTATTGAAAGAAGCAAACCCTTTTTAAATTACTGTACATGCCTATGGTCATATTCATTAACAATTTCTAGTTAGGTCACGTACCTCTGACCAGGAGGTAGATTGTACCAATTATATTAGAATAATTGAGAGCTAAAACTCATAGTGCAAAAAAAAAAAGAAAAGTAAGATAAATTCTTAAATTAAAAGTAAAAAAAAAAAAAATAAAGTCAAGAAATTCATTTTTCAACAGTTCTGATAGAAAGAAGGCTAACAAAAAGATAAGCAGCATAAATACATATAACTTACCTGGAGCAATATATCCGTAAGTGCCAGCAATTATTGTTTGATTGGATGAATCAGGATCTAGCAGTTTTGCTCTGCCAAAATCGGAGATAAAAGCCTCCAATTCCGAGTTCAAAAGAATGTTATTGCTTGATATGTCTCTGTGAACAATCGGTGGGGTGCAATCGTGATGCATGTAAGACAGAGCATGTGCCATGCCTTTAACAATGTTCACCCTCTTAACCCAATCCAATTCCTTACCTTCAACCTCATTCCTAAGAACATAAAACAAGCTTCCCCTTTCCATGTACTCATAAACTAGAAACATGCACCTTCTATGTAAACAAAACCCATAAAGCTTCACAATGTTTCGATGCCGCATATTTGTTAGTACTTGTACCTCATTCTTGAAGCTCTTGTCGAAAGTAGGCTCTTCAGCTTCCAAACAGTGAAGTTTCCTTAAGGCAACTACATTTCCGCAAGGCAATTGTGCTTTGTAAACACTTCCGTAACCTCCAGTCCCAATGCAATATTTGATGTCAAAGTCCTCTGTTGCTTCAACAATGTCTTCATATGCAATCCTACCATCATAATTCCATATGGAGAATAGGTTTCCATTCTTTGTTTCCCTTCTTTCAGATGGGGTGTTCTTACCCTTACATTGAGAAAAGAACAATAATCCCATGAGTAAAAAGGAAAGACAAATGACGATGGGAAGAAAAATTGTGATGTAGTGTACAAATGTGTTTCTTGTATGTTTGCTCATGGAGTCATTGGTTGTAGGATATAGAGAGCAAGGAGGTAAATGTTTGTTGTTCAAGTCATAGCATAAACCTTCATTGCCGATAAATGGCTCTGATGAATATTTATTCCAAAGATCAGTTGGGATTGGACCCTTCAAAGCATTGTATGACAAGTCAATTCCAGATAGGTTGATGAGTGAAAGGGGAATGGCGCCGAAGAGACAATTGTGGGATAGATTCAAGAGCACTGAGCCCCCTAAACTCCCAAGTTGGGAAGGTATCTGTCCACTGATTAAGTAATGACTAAGGTCAATCGCCAGTATGCTATTGATATCAATCTGACTGGAAATGGTACCATTCAAATAATTGTTGCTCAATAACAAGTACTGCACAGTGGGGCTTCTCCAGAGATCAGTTGGAATGGGTCCGCTCAGCATGTTTTGGGAAAGGTTCAGATGCTCAAGTAGGATTAATTGAGCTATTTCTCGAGGGATGGAGCCATCTATTTGATTCGAGTCAAGGGATAGAAACTTCAAGTTGGTTAACTGAAATAGAGCTGAAGGTATTGGACTAGTGAGGTGGTTACCACTGAGGTTTAGATTACCCAAAGTTTTCAGATCTCCTATTTCGGGAGGAATGGCTCCATTGATTTGATTCCCACCAAGGTATAAATACTCCAAATTGGTTAAATGACCCAGAGCTGAAGGTATTGGACCACTGAGGTGGTTACCACTGAGGTTTAGATTACCCAAAGTTTTCAGATCTCCTATTTCGGGAGGAATGGCTCCGTTGATTTGATTCCCACCAAGGTACAAATACTCCAAATTGGTTAAATGACCCAGAGCTGAAGGTATTGGACCACTGAGGTTGTTAACAGCGAGGACCAAATAAGTCAGATTTTTCATCTATCCTATTTCGGAAGGGATGGAACTGTTGATTTGATTACCCTCAAGGAACAGATACTTCAAATTGGTTAAATGACCTATAACTGAAGGTATTGGATCAGTGAGGTTGTTACCACTGAGGTCCAAATAAGTCAGATTTTTCATCTTTCCTATTTCGGGAGGGATGGAACCGTTGATTTGATTACCCTCAAGGACCAGATACTTCAAATTGGTTAAATGACCTATAACTGAAGGTATTGGATCAGTGAAGTTGTTACCACTGAGGTCCAAATAAGTCAGATTTTTCATCTTTCCTATTTCGGGAGGGATGGAACCGTTGATTTGATTACCCTCAAGGACCAGATACTTCAAATTGGTCAAATTACACAGAGATGAAGAAATTGGACCACTGAGATTATTCCCATAGAGGTACAAAGAAATGAGGTTTGTTAAATCTCCTATTTCTGGAGGAATATAACCACTGATTCGATTAGATTCCAATTTCAGATGAGTAAGTTTAGTTAAAAGACCAAGAGCTGAAGGGATTGGACCAGTGAGGGAGTTAGAACTCAAGTATAGACCTACCAGATTCTTCAGATTCCCTATATAGGCAGGGATTGAACCATTAATGCTATTCCCAGAAACGTCGAGCTTGACTAGTTGGGTGAGGTTAGCAAATGAAAGAGGAAGCTCACCTGTTCCACGACAGGTCAAGGTAGGTAAGTTTTGAAAGAGCACCTATCTGGGACGGGATGCTCCCATTCAGTCCCAATCCCCAAAGTTCAAGACGGACAAGATTTGGGAAGCAAGAGAAGTTGAATTTCCCTAATTCCACATCTCCCATTTGGTACTCATAAGCTGGTAGGGAAATATCCGTGACACTACCAGTATTATCGCAAGCTATACCGAGCCACTTGCAATGACCTGAGGTATTCGTATAGTTACTCCACCAACCACTGTTGAGCAGAGCCTCCGCTTCTGATTTTTGTGATGATGATTCAGATGATAATTCAGATGCTGCCGCTATCATGACAGAAGTAGAATAGGGAAAAGCGAAGGTTGCCCACACTACTACAACAACTACAGAAATGGAAATGGAGGTGGCCATTGTTCCTTGAGTTTAATTGCAGGGATTCAATTGTAGAAATGGCTAATTACTAGCCTCACGCACTAGGGGTGTTAATGGTTCGGTTTGGTTCGGTTTTAGGAGAGATTTCAAACCAAACCATTATATTTCGGTTTTGTTCCTCCCAAACCAAAACCAAACCATATTATAAAAAAACCAAACCAAACCAAACCATTATATTTCGGTTTGGTTCGGTTCGGTTTCGGTTTTAACCTATCAAATAACAACAAAAAATTGAAAATAAAAAAAAATGACATACCAAACTCCAAATAAAAACATTTTTAATAAAAGCATTACATTAGCAACTAAAAAAACCAAACATTGTATCAAAATAGAAACATATTAACATATATCAATATGTCAATATCACACACAACATTAATACACACACAATATTAATAGCTAGTTTAATACATGCCAATCTAAAAAAGGGAAAACAATAAGAAACTTAAAATCAACAAAAACAAGCCTATTACCTATTTTACCCTTATTAGAATTGAGAATTTACAAACTTTAAGTTTATATATATATATATATATATATATATATATATATAAAATAAATTTTTTATGGTTTTTTCGGTTTTTCGATTTGGTTTGGTTTTTTAAAACTTAAAACCAAAACCAAACCAATTGAGTTCGGTTTTCTAAAATTAAAACCATAACCAAACCTAATGACAAAAAAACCAAACCAAACCGCCCGGTTCAGTTTGGTTCGATTCGGTTCTCGGTTTTAACCAAAACCATTAACACCCCTATCACGCACCCAATTAGACTCTTAAAATGGCTCTCGGTCTTCTTGGTCGTCTTGACCCAATCATGCAGAGCAATATTAGTCGTTACTCAGCTTTTTGGACAAACCCTGCTTCAAAGGACACTACGCGTGTGGACCGCGAGGTCAATGGTCTTTGTCGTTTAGAGGTGGGGAAGTTCCAATTTCACCCTCCGGGCATAATTACGGATTTGATTTTTCACCGAGACAACAAAAGGTTTAAATGGGTGTCAGTGGGTTGCTAACTTACAACGCTAGTTTTCTAGGAGATTTTAGCCTCTAAGGATGGGTTCAAATGGATTTGGATTTGCTCAAGTTGGACAATTTAAATGGACGCTCAAGTTGATGTTTGGATGTGTGCCATGTGGTGCAACCATTTTTTCAACGGTTGAGATGGCACAAAATTTCACCTCATATGTACCTAAAAATACAAATTATTCTTGATTCC
Organism: Liquidambar formosana; assembly: GCA_039720395.1. Taxonomy (NCBI): domain Eukaryota; kingdom Viridiplantae; phylum Streptophyta; class Magnoliopsida; order Saxifragales; family Altingiaceae; genus Liquidambar; species Liquidambar formosana. The sequence goes on from CM077832.1 coordinate 6,273,080, forward strand.
TTCTCATTTCAGCCATTGAAAGAATGGATACGCCACATGGCACATATCCAACATCAACTTGAGCGTCCATTTAAAGTGTCAAACTTGAGCAAATCCAAATCCGGTTCAAATAACCTATAATTTAAAAAAGTTTTAAGTCCGAATCTTAAGATAATTTGTAGATGTAATAAATTTCTCATCAATGTTACGTAGTAATAATAATAATAATAATAATCATAAATAAAAATACACTACATATGACATTTTTGTTGATAACTTATGGTGATGTTATATGACTATAATTTGATCATCCTATCACTTTTTTACCACTCAATGACACAAGTTCTAATTGTAGGCCACGTACTATTAAAAAAAGTGTTCATATATACAATAAGCCCTAGTTTCTCAAATATGAAATTTTCCCAAAGGTTTGTGATTGTGTTGTAACAAACTCAAGTGCTTAAGATCATATAAATTAGGGTAGTGCAATAGGTAGCAACTAAAAACAATAATAAAAGATAACAATTGACGTGACATTCTCTAACAGACAGTCATTAACACCTTCTTAATTATCATGATATACCAATTTAGTTGCTACAATTAGTTGTTACAATTGGTTGCTGTATATAGCATTTCGTTATAAATTAAATGTCCCCAAAACTCCCAAGAGAAGGAGAAAACTTACTTCCTTTTTTATCCTACAATATAATAAGCATCGATTTTAATATCAACTTGAAATTTAAAAAAAGATTCCAATGTCTCCAAAGTCCAATGTATGCTGTGGTCATGTTTGACTTTAAATCATACTATGCGCTCTCATGTGAAACACAATTTAATCATGCCATGTCATGTGAAACGGACGCAACGTCTAGGGGTGTGATAAATCCAGCTAACCGGCCGATTGACACCTTCTTCAACATCTCTCTACGAGGATGGTAAACACTTGCCATCTAGAAACATGTGATGTTCTAATTAGTCATAACAACCATGTTTGCCATCCTCTCCTACTAAGGACGTGGAGTCTGGACATTTGGGTTCAACCCTTATTGTATCAGCTTCCAAAACCATGGTGTACTCGTTCAAGCTTCTTTTCAACTCCTGAACTTGGAGTCGAATGCCCCTTTTGTACATGTCGTTTCTGTGATTGCTTTCTGAGGCGAAAGATGCGTCCTTTGGTCTTTTATTCAGCTATAACCACCGCGTGTGAACTTTGAGAAAAAAGAATGCTCCTTTTGCTTTCATGTGTTCATGGGTAACTATGCTCGCTGCCCCATGTCTGATGGTGGGAATCATGTGGCTACTTGGTGACGTCCACTTATTTCTTTAAAGAACTACCCCGAACGGCAGCTTTAGGGTGTTCATGTTATTTAGCTTCAGGACAGGATGCCTACTCTTGAGTGGCTAATCCTACTTCGTAGCCGTTGGATCTTGCAATTAGATCTTAACCGTTGTCTGTTTTGACTGTCATATTGCGGCATAAACAGATTAAGCTTTCATGGATTGGAAAATCGAGATCTTCCAGTCTGCATGATTACCAAATGATTCTAATCACTATCCGACATTAAGAATACAAGACTACTAGTGGAATGGAAATGAAAAGTGTATCATGTGTGTGAGCGTGCACATGCATGCGCACACTTGTGAGTGTGCACGAGAGAGAGAGATGAGGCTCATCAGTTGTGCTACACAAATATTCCATGAATTCTGCAAGCTTTAAGTTCAACTGTATTTTAATAATTAACACAATGTATTGCCTTACTATCTGAAGGCTATCTCTCCCACTACATTACAAACCACCCTTCTTTCTAATCCCTAGCTCTTCTACCTTTGTCACTATTTCTCTCCCCTGCTTTCTTGCTTGAATCTGGATCTTCATCCGCAATAATGGAAATAGAATCCATAGATGATATATTATCTGACACAGACACAAGTCCCTCGGATTTTCCAGAAACTGGTACCAAAGTGAAAGTATCCTTGCCAGTTTTTATATCATTGTCAAAATCTGCCAAGACATCCTTACTGAGTGTTACTTCATTGCTGGTAGAATCAAATGCACCACTGTCTGAAACTTCCCTCCTACCCTTGAATTCAGAACCTGTACAAGTATCAATAGGAACCTTGATATCTTTAACTGACATGGGATCAAGAAATTTTTCTGGTTCAACATTAATCGCGTCATTACTTCTTCCCATCTCCATATCGATACTGACTTCTTGTCTCTGTTTGTTTTCTTCTAGAATTTTGACACTAGATGAAGAATCCATGGGACAGTTTTCTGCATGAAAATCTTTAATGGCTTGCTGGACATTTGTCTTGGAAAGTCCTTCAGTATTTTGAATGTTCTCATTGGGATTGCTAAGGGGAGCATCAGTCTTGTTGCTATTTCCAAGCCAACTATCATACAGGTTATCATCGGGATCAGGAAGATTGTCCACACCTGGAGGAGTTGAAATTGGGGCATTGTTTTCCTGACCACCTGAGCATAGATTCTCTGAGACTCCACGGTTGATCCCTTCGTTGAAGTAGTTCTGGCTTGCAAGTGGAGAATCCATCATTGAAAGGTACCTAGGACGCATGAGCAGTTCCAACGCCAAAAGAGCATGGGCACAGAATTCAGCAACTTTTGTTCCCATTTCTTGTTTTCCTGTAGAATATAATTGGATTTGATAGCAAGTAAGAATAAGCAATATTGAGAATTGTGTATCACTTGATCACCAGATAAATATACAAGCTCATCTGTGCACAAACATACATATCATCCTACTGTTTTTCCTTGAATAATTATTTTCATGAAATTGTGCCTTTCCATAGCGGTTCAGCCACCATAAATTACCATTGTTATCAAATTTCAATATTTTGTCCTCTTTGTTTGGATTCATCATTCATGTCCATTTATGAGAGTCCCTTGTCCGGCTAAGACCTCCAATGCGTATTAGAGACTTTCCTTCCATAGGTTTTCATTTCAGGTTCCAAGCAATCAAAATCTGTTATCCTATTTTATCACATATTAGGGCTATACCTTGGTTATGTCTTATGTGTTCACTTTGTTTGATGTTTCTAGAACATCCACTCTATAATCCAAAACAACCTACCTCATCAAGGGTAGAACTGATTTTGAGCTCTAGCATGACATGTGACAACATTAAGGCAAGTTTTATTTTCTATATGTGGCACTACATTCAACAAAAAACCTTTTATTTTAAGGTCTGCAACTTTTCATAAATATGTCAGATACAAACAAAATGAGATTCATTGGAAATAACCAAGAATATCCAACACTGCATTTTATTGAACAATAAGTTATTTATTACACTAATGTCAACTACATAAAATACAACATCTATACGTTAGTAAGAAATGAGAAAATAACAATAATACCCCTGAAGTTATGTCTATCTTTTTTTCTTTTTTCTTTTTCATGAAAGGAGCTTAAGCATTAGAGAGAAAACCTAACATCCCAACTAGGTTGGCACATTAGGCACTCCATATCATTTGCTATCAGCTCGATTTATTAATCAGAAAAATATAATACAAAATGAAGCAAAGAAGAAAGAAAAAACTGGTTAAGGTAACTTATAATCTGAAATACACCCATTTCAATTTATGTAGTGGTCACTTCCAATCAATGACAAAATCAAGTCGTATGAAGAGTTCCAATAGACGGACCCAAATGGGTGTATTAGAGATAGCATAATGGATTATAGGCCTAATATGGTAGGGGTAGGGACGTAGGGGGGCAATTTGGTGGTTTTCTTTCTTCTTTTCTTTTCCTTTTTCTTTTTCTTTTTTTTTTTTTTTTTTTTTTTTTTTTGAGGGTGTGGGGGTTGTGGGGGGGGGGGGGGGGGGGGGGGGGGGGGGGGGGGGGCGGCGTGTGTGGGAGCGGCACGCATGCTTTAAAGAATAGTTCCATTTCATGGATGATAAGGAGAAGATATCTTCCTTCCATTCCATGGATGAAAAGAAGGGGAGACACCATTATGCCCTTGGCTCTTGATACGCTGGATTGCTGGAATAATGAAATACTATTATTAACTTATTTTTTATTTTCTATTCTTTTTTCCTTTTTATGATACTAAAGGGAAGGGATCTTCAAATTGCTAATCTTGCTTACCTTTACGAAAAAGCTCAAGTCCCTGGTTCAGATAACGTGGCCGAACACTAGCAGGGGAAAGAAGAGATGCCAAAAGTGCACGTAATGCTGCAAGCTGCAACTCTATTGAAGTGGAAGTAAGTTCATTCAGTGGCAAGAAATCACTGTCTTCATCGCTGCTCCATTCCACATCAAAAGCATTTGTTGCTACATTTATTAGAAGAAGATCAACATCTGATCGCAAATGCTCACATTTCAAAGCACCACCCTGTGACAAATTATGTATTTATTATTCAGTTTTAGATCAGAATTATAAATTTAATAAAACAAAAAAACAAAAAACAAAAGAGGTAACCAAAGAGATACTGACACTTAAGATTTCTCTCTATCTAGATCTAAAACGCAAACTACCCCTTGATGGGGTGCCTCATTCTGAATTCAGAATGAGAATAAACTGAAAAAGGTGATTATGTGTGATAAATATTTAGGGAACAAAACTGAAAGGCAGTTATTAAAAGAACTTTCGATTTTAAACTTCAAATAATTTAATAACCAATATTCCGGGTTTATTTAGTTTCTGCAATTCACTGCTGAGGTCCTTTAAAAGTCAGGTATCAACAATCTTTTAAAATGTTAAGAGGCTATTTTGGAGATTGAAGTCAGTATCAGTCCAACTCACATGCCTGAGCATCATCTTTGTTCTGTTTTCTCTCTAAATTAAAATGTGAATAAGACATGAGAAATTCTGATTTGAAGTTGCTTCGAACCTTAAATGATCATGGAAATCTATGTGGTGGTAATTTCATGCGAGTGGGTGGGTTGTGGCAACAGGATGGGAGATTGGCAGTACTAATGAAGCTGATGGGGTGCAATGGTGGTACAACATGGCTGGTGGGGATGGTGGCCATAGGCCAACAGCAATTGTAGTGGTGATGCAGGACGATGGCATTTGTAGTGGAAATTGAACAATGGTAACGGCGGGTGGTGTTAAGTAGGTTGCATTGATCAAAGGAGAGTGGTGGTTGTAGTAATTGTGTTGAAGGCGACAGCAGTGATCAGTGGTTGTGTTCATGTTGATTAGTTTTTACTAAGGTTATGAAATAGAAATAAATTAGGTTTTATGAATTAGGTAGATTAAATGATATTTAATTAATTATTATTCATATACTCTTCAATTGTTTTGTGGAGGCATCTATAGTGGCACTAGTACCAGTAAGGGGGTAGTAGCGTTATTGATTAGGATTTGCTAAAATTATAAATAATAAACATAATAAAGTAAATACAGATTTTATATATACATTATTAAAAAAAACCCATATATTCATCAATTGTTTATCAAGATATATAGAGTAACTTCTAATTAGAAATATTTTCACCCATAAATAAAAAATTACAAATTAGAAATTCACTTTCATACGTTTCTTACTTTATATAAGAGTACAGTATATCTTATCATTATTACTACTAAAGATTCAAGAAAATTCCTACCAAAATTTTCACCTTATCTCTCTTTCTTTCCATACACATCACCCTATTCCCACTTATTTCTAGAAAAAAACATTATCCACTTATTTCTCCTTTCTCACCGTGTTAAGTGTGTCTAATTTATTGTTAAGTGAAATTTCTGGCCCTCAAGATCAAGATTTAATTATATGGATCGATTGATTAAGAAGACACTCCAAAAAAGGGCAGAGAATGAAGGAAAGAGTAATTAATAAAGGTAGTAAATATTTTGTGGGAAATACCTTTTATAAAAATATTTTGTGGGAAATACAGTGTAATAGAAGTAAGATTATCCTTGAGAATAGTTTATTTAATACTATTTAGTTCCATTGTAAAAGCAGTAAGAATGCATATCGATTGTGGTCAGGATCTGGTGGTGCATCAAACCTAAAAGGATAGAACTCGTTTAAAAGATAAATAATCAAGTATGTATGTCGGAACCCCTGACCCAGGGTAGATTGAACTTAGTTTTGATGGATTGATAAGAAATAATCAATCAGAAGAATAGACTCCATCCTTCAGGATGGAGGGGCTATAGTAGTCCACTAAAATGGTTTGTTCCTCACACTAAGACTTGGATCTTCAAAACGGACTTATTATAGCAAACAATAAAAATTTAAATGGGACCATATCAAACAGGATGCAAACATTATCATCAATGGTCTGCATCATGCCCAAAAGTTGCCTTGGAGTATAGCAAATATTTGAGGACTCTTGGAATCTCATAAGGAATTCTAAGGATGAAAACAAAGTAGAACCAGAGCTGGTAATGACTGTTTCCCTACTGTTGTTTGGTGGGTTTAGTCAGTGTTCCATTTCTTCTAATTTCTGAAGATGGATAGCAAAAAATCATGAATAGGCCCACATGGGATGGAAGGAAGGGATGACAGAAGGAGACGAAAAGGATGTACAAGTCTCAAGCATTTTTGGAAATTACGGTTATGCAAACCATCTCTCTGTCTCTCTCTCTCTCTCTCTATCACACACACACACACCCCTACACAAAAGCAATCTATCATTACCAATGGAGATCTCACTTCTATATTTAGCAAGTAAAGAATAGTTGAGGAGATCCAAAGTAGTCATAAAGCATATTATCATGCAAAAGTGGAAACCTTGATAATGTGCACCACATAAGCCATCTCTCTCTCTTTCTTTCCCTCTGTCTCTCCATAAAAAAGAAAAAAAGACAAAAAATGATACAGCAATAATTAACTATAAATTACTCCTGATAAGACTAAGAGACGTCGTCCTTTAATTTCAATGCTTTGAATCAAAGCACTAAAATTAAAAAAGGAATAACTTTGAAAAGCCTAAGAGTAATTTCGTCCCAACGAATCCCACATCAATTATCTTTGAAGATTAGAGCTTTAGGTAGGGTCTACTCAATTGATTGTATCATTAAAGTGCTAAACTAATAAGGTGCATCTCTCACTCTCTCCCCTTTTGTTTGCAAGATGAGATTCATCGTGCTGCTTGTGTTTTTGAAGGAGAAAGGTAAAAGCTGGTGCTGATGGAGTGAACACTTGAAAACAATTAAAAAGGTATTACTTCATCTGATGATGGATTGAAGGACTGACTTCCAGCCTAAAACAGAGTTTCCATCACCACCCCTTGGGGATGTACAAAACCTCTTTGTCCACCTATAATATCCGAAGCTTGACCTCTCTGAAGTCTGAATCCTAAATCTTAAATTGAACTGAATAAAACTTTCTAACCAGAAGTCCAACAAGCCAAGCTAAGCATGAGGACAATGAAATTTTTAGAACTTCAATGCAACCCCATGCTCTAACCAACAAAAACGAGGCCAACCTAATCTGGACACAGCTTGCCTCAGCTTTGATTGTTTAATCCCCTATACATGCATGCTCAGGATGGAAACTCACTGTCAATGCAGTCCAATCTAGGCTTCATACACCAAAATCAGTGTCACTATATAATCATAATAAAGCATTTTATATTGTTCTGTAGTTATTCATTTTATTTAATCTGACCATACTGGAATATGATTAATCAAAAAATCAAGCAGACAGACTCTTCAGGAAGAAGTACTTGTGGAAGGGATCCATCAGATGGGGAATTATTTACCCCACATGCAACCACTTATTAAATTTATTTCCTCCACTGTCCATTTTCGTGCAGTCTCTGAAATTATGATCTTTATCAAGGGACCTTAAGATACAATTATCATTTCTTTTCAACATGAAGACTCAACAATCCAAAATTACAATCCCAATGGGCAAGAATTTCAGGTATCATGGGGAATAGATTGCACGAATGATAGGCACTCAACAATAACATCTGAGAGGGTAACATAATTACTCTTTTTCCTTTTTTATTAAGAAAATATTAGATCAAATTAACTCATCGTCACTAATTATGTGCATGTGTTGTCACAACTTTCTTCATAAAACACATGAAAGACACGTACCACAGTGAGAAGAGCTTCTAATGACTCTAGTGCAGCAATTTTTAAATAAGTTAAAGTTGGATCTTCTTTGAGTATTTCCACTTCCAAACCCACTCCATCCAGATCCTCCCCAAGAGAGCCAGCCGTGGTATCTTGCTTCCTTTCCCTATTACTAGGCTGAAGCTGTACTAGGCTGAAGCAGTGCTTCAGGATTTGAGTATTCACTAGAAGATTCCCTCTCATTTCCATATGCGACAGAATCCAAATCAACAAATGCATTGCTGACAACTTCCTGGGCAATGTATAATGCTATTCCTGCACCAAAAACAAGAATTCTAATAAGTATGCCACTGGACCTGATTACCACAACTGAGATTGATATAAATGGAAAACTAATACAAGCTCTATGCTCAAACTATAACAAGTATGGGAAAATCGGTCAAGAAAGAGAGAACTGGAAGATTTAAGGAATGCACTGCATGCAAAGGTATATATGTAAGATATGAGAACTCATGCCAGCACTTATATGTATTCTGCTGTGAAGATGAGGTTTCAGAATTCAGGTCCAATCCCAATCTAATATCCCCCGCCTCAAAACAAAAAGATCAAAAAGGACTGATGTAAAGCAAATCTCCAACTCTCCAAGGCAAGAGCAATATTATGTGCAACATATGTGAGAGGTGAATTCAAAGAAGGTTGAAATGCAAATGTCTTAACTTGGCATGCTCTTTTTGAAAATCAATTTTCCTCATACACAGCTAATTTTTCAATTGCAGTTGATAGGGTTGGAAACTGGCTAGGTAGGAGTTCAACTGAATTCTTCCACCATGCCTTCATAATCCATACTGACTCCATGTTTGCAGCATATAAAATAAGAGACTTAAGAAATAAGAATATGGCATGATCAGCAGGCCAATTGGGCTTCATCTGGTTGCCATAGAACCACCCAATGTAAGGCAATCAGCCATATCCAAAGAAAGTGAGGATGGGCCAAACATAAGAACTCATGAAATTTCACTAGATGGAGGAACGAAGCGAAACCAAGAAGAAAGAACTCACAGATTAGGCAGGTATGGATCTCCCTGTCTGCCCATTGAACTATTAATACATGAGTGAACGCTATGATATAGGTGAGTTCAGAGGTCAACCTATTAAATCAAAATCCAGAACTAGTGGACAAGAATGGAATAGTCTGAGTTGATAACACAAAGTATGAGGTTGAACCTGGAAGAGGCCTTTCAAGTGCTAACGTAAAGTTATTATACACTTAAACCAACTTCCCCTTTCCAATCAGTTGACCTTCATTTCCACTCCTTAAAAGGAAGAACAAGAAAAATTAAAACAATATAGGCTTTCATTCATTTTTCTTCTAATTGTAAACAAGTGCAGCATATGCAATAAGACAGCATCCCAGTTTCCTAATGCACAGTGGCCAATTATTCAATAACATAATGAGCTTGGGCACACACATCTGACATAGTAAGAAATTGACAGCACAATACAGCCTAGGTGCCTAAGAGCCAGGCCTTAAAACGCCAGCAAGGCATCTTAGTTGTGAATTTCAAAACACTAGATACAAGTAGCTAGCTTGCCTTGGAAACTTAGGAACATGTGGGAATATAATATAAATTGCATGGATTGTAGCTTCAGATCAAATCAATAAATTGAAAAACATAAAAATATTTGAAGTACTAATATTCTTAATGATATTTCATCCTATCATTTGTTCTCAAAAACAACCACCTCTCTGAATTAGTACAGGGAGGTAATCATGGCCTAAGAATTTGGGATCAGTAACTTTATAAAATGTATACATTAGCACTTAGATGCAGTGTTGCATAAACAAAAGAGATATGAAGGTATTTTTAAGAATTGCTGCATACCAACACCCATGGATATCAGCAATATCCTTATGATTGAGTAGACCTTTATTCTAAGTGTCGGCAATGCACATCTCCTGAAATACTCCATTAGGAGTTGCACAATTTCTGCAGCATGTGGTAATAGTTGACTGCAATATTCACATAGCATAATGTGAGCAAGCACATACTTTGAATCTGGGCAGATACAGAAAAGAAAATGGCAAGATAACAGTACTAACCAAACACAAAAATAAGCTAAAAAATTTTCTCTGACACTCAATGGAACAGCAATGGAGAAAATTATAACTGGAGTACTGCCACCAGTATATGCAGATTTAGAAGAAAATAGATAATATCACATTGGTTATTGGAGTTTCACTAGTATAAGGTGCAGATTCCACAACTGGAGATAATATTAAGTACCATAAGCTGAAGAGGTGTGGTCACTGTAATAAGTATTGACATTACTGTTAATAAGCTAATAAATACTTTCAACAATGAAAAATAAAACAAGGGAAAACCTAAAACAAATGAACATTTTCAGTCACAGATTCAAAAACTCCTTCCTAAGTTCCTGTAGTAATTGGCCATGCAGAATGTGCATCAAATAGATGTTCAATAAGCGGCATGAATCCAATTTTACATACATAACAATTTCAAGCAAGTGCTACTAGTACCTTATCAGGTGCTTACATAGTGAGTTTCCCTTGCTATAAGAGGCGCTCATAAACATTTACCTTTGATTCCCAATTTCCCTTCCTATGAAACCTTGCCTTAGACCTCAAGGTTGGGTAGAACTGCAGAATATGAATTGGGGGCTGCAATCATTTTGGCAGCACTCTGACACTCTAAATTAGCAAAGTATTCTCTTTCGTTCTCTCCCTTCCAATCTCTGTTCAAATACAGCACATGACTTGCAAATGATTGTTTTCTGATAGGCCCTTGAATCATTGCTCACTCGATGAACTAAATTGAAAAATTCTTCTTTCCATATCCCATCAAACAAAGGGAGTCAATGGGAAAGGATTCCATTCAAGATACAAAATTGAACTCCAAATTAAAAACACTAGTGCAACAACTCCGAATGCAAATTATTTATTTGAAATATGATCCTGTATTAGTTTAGCCATATCTCATTCAGTGAATGGATAAAGAATCTTCACAACATCACATTAACCACAAATTAATGACCATCAATATGCTACAATTAACAAGGAAAATAAACTTTTTCAGTCATTGCTGCAATATGACAGAGAACTGAGCATAATAAGGTCACCATATCCAATAAACCAAGAATAACTTGCCAGCATATGGGAAAACAAAACAAAACACACATAAAGACACAAAAACAAAAACAAAAATATATATATATATATATTTTTTTTAAAAAGGCGAATTTTCCATTTCAGCAAGAGACCGTGACCAAATTATATTGTTCTTTTTTCCTTCATTAAGATTTAGAAATACTAAATGTAGCTAAATTTAAATTTTTATATCAAGGACAGAAACAGAACCAAATAAAGATATGAAAAAGGAAAGTTCAACAAATTATTTTGTCGTCATTTTTCTCTTTCAACATAGATTGCTATAAATATTTGTTGGTGTTGCAAAGACCTTTTCTTCTCCTCAAATTTCCATTGTCTACTTGCAAAATCACCCGCATGCAACATACTAATTACACATAAACCAAGCTACTAATGAAATAGGGGCACTTCCTCGTGGCTCAATTATGACAATGTAGCTATTCTTTTATGTAAGTAGCGGTGACACAGCCTAAACATGAGTGCAAGTAGTTATCTTGAAGACTAGAATGGTGGTTTAGAAACTAAAGTTCTCAAGAAATTTCAACATAAAGGAAAAGCAAAATTGTACCAAGTTTTATAAAGTTTGGCTGCTGACCAAAATATCTACTCATCTTTACATATTACTACTCTGTCCCTTCATTTGAACAAGTGTTTACAGTTCTGGGCATATTAGGAGAGGGAAGGAAACTATTTCTGCAAACGCCCCACTCTAGTAGTAGGAAGATGGGCTCCCTTGATAAAGTAATACGGATTAGGAGCATGTTCCCCTTCCCCCCTCCCCCTTCCCTTTTTTTACCACATACAAAAATAATAATAATAATAATAATAAATATATATATATATATATATATATATATATATATATATATATATAGAGAGAGAGAGAGAGAGAGAGACAAAGAGATATATTATATATAGTATTGTCCATGTGAATGTATGGTTTCACCTGTGTACTCCTTTTATGATTGCAGTCAGGAGATCTAAACTGTACAAGTGCAAAATTGGAAGCGCAAAGCAAATAGACTCTTGCTGCAGAATGGTCGTGAATGGCAATAAACCTTGACACAAGGATCCATCCACCATCAGCACTCTCCCAACAAGTGTTAATAATGGACAAACCGGAACAGTTACCTGTTAAGCAGAACATATGGTATTTCTAAGGAACACCATTTCAGTTGCAGCCTTAGCATTCTCGTGGAGGGAAAAAGTAATATGGAGACCAAAATGTTCTCAAAAATACTTCTTTAACCAAATTTCCACTCTTCCTCTTTCATTTTTCTTTTTTTTTTTTTTTAATAATAAAAAAATCCCTTTTAAAAAAAAAAAAAAAATTCTCGAAAGTATTGAGAGAATCATAACAGGCTTACCTGAACAGGATAAGGATTTGTAAGCATTATACAACAGCAAAGCATCAGAGTAGGGACACTGGAAATTACCAATTGCTTAGTGTGAACCCACGAAAAAGCGTGGCCCACAAGGGTTTGGCAAAAAATACAAAGGTGAAAGACAATAAACGAAAAAGGAGTCGCCACCTCATTTTTTAAGGAAAAGAGGAAAACCGTAAAATGTTTTATTTCCAAAACCTCATGACTCCATTTTAAAAGGAAAGGCAAAGTCTTTAAAACCAGAAAATTGGATTCAGGGGCTAAGTTACGATGTGGGAAGGTTCTGGGCTAAGCCCATAGGCACCCACATCGCCCGAGTTGGTCTTTTAATTTGATTGGGCTAAATTAATGACTTAATCACATGCAAACCAATATCAATCAATGAAATACAGCATGCATATCAATCACAAATCCATCCTACTCCTCTAGCAATCATATGTGATGGACAAATTCATCCTAATCTACTAGCAATCATATGAGATGGACAAACAAACAAAACAAAGAAAACAAAACAAAACTAGGATACTTAGATCCTAGGGCGGACTTGAGCCTCAAAACGAGCGCCTACGTACCATGCAACGAAATACATGGATCAAAGTCCACGTAGTTCGAAAAGAATAGGGTTAAACCCTAATAGAGACTTATGGTAAACCTTAGGTTTCCTTCCATAGCAATTTTCGAAGACAAATGATTCTCAATAAGATTTCAATGAAAGATATAGACTTTTGAAAAGGGGTGGAAAGAAACCCAAGGATTCACCATATCCCTCTATTAGAAAATAACCCTAGGAGGGAGAAGAGAGAAGAAAGGTTAGGAAAAGTGAATTGGGGCACTTCATACCCTACTTACCTTATGCAATTTTCTCCGAGCGATAGCAAGCTCAAGCGATAATGACCTTATTTGCAATAAGGCAATTATTGTACCTGTTTGCACCTTTACAAGTGCTCAATGCATATCAAAAAGGATAACATAACAATCTGGACAGAATAGTATTAAGGCTCAAAGTCATCCACTAATCATATAAAAACAGTGAATAAATAGAGACCTTAATGCAACCCTAATCTCATGTCATGCATAAAACCCTAAAAATCCACCACATGCATGCAAAAACTATCATAGTTATTCTATATATATCATATATATAATAACCATGAAGAAAAATAGAAAAGAAAACCTATTCTATCATGCTATAGGAAACTTGTGTGAATTTAGGGTTATCGAAACCCTAATTTCACAACTATGCATTAAAACATATGAAACAACTCTAACACATGCTCAAATCATCATGAATATCATTCATATCATATGTATTAACTAACAGGAGCGTCAACTCATGCCAACAATCACAGCGAATAGACTATATGAATTATGCATGATTTAAGAAGACAAAAAGAGTAACGCTTTCAAATCCTTAGTAAACTAAAGATTATCAAGCACATAGAACCATGAATCATCTTCAAATCATTCATATCATATCACAAAATCATGGAATTAACCTAACATGTGGAGTTACAACATGCACTAGAACTATCATAGAAGAAGAAGGAGAAGGAGAAGACCTATATTCAGCATTCAAAAAGAGTGCTTACCTCTTGCAGAACCTCCCTTGCCTTCAAAGTCCTTGTTCTCTTGCTTGCTTAGGGTTGAAAAGCCTTCTCTTGATGTCCTTCTAGCTCTCCAAACTCGTAGCTCCCTCTCTCTCTAAGTGTAAAGTGCACTTCTGGCCCCCTATGTGCTGAACATCATGTCCTTTATATAGAGAACTGACCCCCTAAACCAATGGCTAAGATTAATTCATTAAATAATGATCCTAGGGCTCTTAGAGACTCTCTTGGTGCTCAAACAACTCAAACTTACACATTCCTAAGAGAAAACAAGTTGTAATGGCGGAGGAAACCGTCAAAAGAGGGAGAGAAGAGTCAGAATCCCACTTAAACACGGATTCCCTCGGGTGACCGTCTGGGCTTGGACGGCTGACCGTCTGGGCTTGGACGGCTGACCATCTGGCCCCGGACGGTCACCCGAGGGCTCCCATCAGCATACCTCGGTTAGACTCCTTCTCCTTCACCTTCCGGAAGTCTTTCGGGGGTCAAATTAAGTCCGATTTTGACGAAATAAAAGCCAAAACGACCGTGTTTCGAAGGGGAACACATTTTTAGGCATTTTAGGACAAAAATCCTTAACCATGGGTGCATGGTTAGGTTTTACAAAGGTGGTTAACCATGGTGCACCACTGTCGCAAAGCTAGAGTTTGCACACAAGGTTAAGCCAAATGCTTTTCAAATCAAAATTCAACCTTTTTAAGCATGTTTAGGGATAAAATAAGGCCCAATTGAAATTAAATGAGAGAAAATTAAGTGGGTCACATGAGTCGATTTGAGCGAACCAAGAAAGGGTCTTTTAGCCAACCTGAACCGTTATTTGCCGAATTGTTCTTAAACCACTAATTCATTAAATCGAACCTATATATAGACTCTATATACTCATATGAACTCTAATTGACAACTTGGAGATCATTTCAAAGTCAAATGGGAAAGATACGACTTAAAAGACAATAATGCCCTTAAAGTCACAAAATTTCTATTTGACTATTGAAACCTTCTCCAAATCAAACCAAAATTCATATGCATGATCTTCAATGCCATAAAATCCTAATGCAAATGCCTAGACTCAAAAATAAAATGAAATGATGACCTTAAACTAGAGTGACAAAAATGGGGTGTGACACTTAGATCTTATCCTTGCCAGATTTGAGAGTATATCTGACATTGTCAGACCTCCTACGGGATCCAAGGGATCTTCTCCTGGTGGAATTAATAAGCTAATTGCTCCAAAACAATTAGTTTCTGCAATACAAACAATAAGGAGTAAACTCTCGTTGAATCCAGCTATAAAACAAGATACTGTAGTTACTTACCTTCTTCTAGACCTTCGAAAGCTTCATTCAGAAGAACATCTATCGATATTAATATTTTTTGCATCGTTTCAGACCAGCTATCCTCATCACCTCTCGACTTTGGAAGTAAGGCTAAGCAATGAGCATACTTCTAAACATAGAAAACCAAACAGAAAATGGGATAAGCTTTAAAATAGAGTTAAAACTCATATATTAGTGTGCATTCATACTGCATTAGTGTTTTTATTTGTAACGACACAAAGACTACAATGCAACAAACATTTCACTTACTTTCAACATATTAACACTGCATCTCCCTGAAATAATATTTGAAACAATAGCAGCTTGGGCCTGCAAAAGATATTGTGCCCTCATTTCAGAAGGTATCCATTAATCAATAAACTGCAAGGGTTTTGAAAAGAATACCTACAATTAGACGTCAATAGAGAACAGAAAAATAACTTGGCTTTCATGTGGAAAAGACACTGAAAGACCAAATTAACTGCAGTTTTCTTTGGAAAAAGCATCAAATAATGTCAGATATGTCTAGTATGGGATCCTATATGCCTCTAATCCATATTAGAAAATCTACGCCCAGTATAATAGGCATCAAAATATTTGTTCCGAATGTCATACATGAGCTGGTGCAACTGTCATAATTTTTAAATATTGGTATCATTTTATAAGATGGCTAAGTCTTTGTTAAATGCAACCAAGCTCAAAATAAAAAGATACCATTAAGATGAACAACGAACAATCAAACAGCCATAAGATGGCCAAAAATGAATACTCGTCATTCATGGCTCATGCATATCTTTCTTGAGCGCATGCATTATAATTTTTAAGAATTTATTGATATATCAATATATCATGTACAAACAAGACATGGTTGAAGCCTAAAGAAAATTTCGTCAAAGCAATGTAGTTGGCAGTCTAACTAGGAAAGTACGAATAAACTCACGCTTTCATATTTTCGTCGAATGGATGATGGAAAGAAATTTATAATGGTGCATAGCAAATCAACTGCTCCTTCCTGCACAAGTAATCACTATAATGAGGATGAAATAAAAACTTTAATACATGAAATTGTATCACCTGAAATGTCATTTCTTGAATATGAATAGATAGCTTAAAGCTTGGATAAACATAATATGGTAGCTCAATTATGAAAAATAAATAATAAATAAGTGATCATCTAAACAAAGTAGTAGGAGGTAAGGTAGAAGAGGCAGCTGACCTCTAGTTAGTTCATAATTAAGGTGTAAGTCTTTTCATTTTTATTACTTGCAGGAATGATATTGAACTAACGTGAACCATGAACAAGCTGTATTTTTACAGTACACTCAAACACTGTTCAACATAATGCCTGCCTGGTGTTACAAATTGAAAATTTTCCTTGACGGATATAAATAATTGCTCTAACAAAGATACAGTATCCAATAATCCATTTACAAATCCAAACTTATAAAACGTAATGACATATGCATTGGACACTAAGTTGGTGTTTCAAGCTGATAGTTGCAGACTGCTATTACAACCTGTGAATAAAAAATTATAAATGACAACAATGTAATATTCAAACAATGGCTTAGCCTTTATCAGCAGTAGCTGATAGGCCATTTTACTGTCAAACTTATTTTGTTCATTGACAACTTTGAGGCTGCCAAAGCAAAAAATAAGCTTCCAACAATAAACTACTAACCAATACAGCCTCTGAGCAATCCTCTTCTAACAGCTTCAAAACTGGTTGGATAAGTTTCCTGGAATATGATGTCCCATCTTTATTTAAATTTGAATATTCACCCAACCTAGTACAGGAAAGATATTGCATAGAAAATTAGTAGACTTCACAGTGGAATTCATAGATAATGTAGCCAGTCATGAAGATTAAGACTTATAATTTGGAAATAGGATACAAAAGCTTAACCAATTTATGAGAAGTCTCAAATTATGAAAGGTATATAGATAGAAATTCATTGTGCACTGCATGCAGAAGAATATTGGTAAAAATGGAACCAAGAATTAGGGATTGAAGGCAAACACCAGGATTTCTTCCTTTTTTTTGGTTTGGGGGGGGGGGGGGGGGGGGGGGGACGCTTAAAAAAACTGATGATGATTTTAAGCACATAATGGACGCGGAAAGAGCGCATACAGCCACCACCTTGGTCAATGTTTAGGCAATATTAAGTGATTACCTATTTTTAATCAATTACTTCCATCAAATAATTATTCCATTATTTTTATAAGAAAAAAATATATTAAAAAGGAGGGAAAATACGATAGGAACTAGGAGAATATTTCCTCACAAAAACAGAAAATCATAAAAGAAGGGGAAAAAGATAGTAGAATAGGCTATGAACGAAGGGAAGCAGGGATATCTCTAGAGTATGATAAGAACAATTGCATCCATGTCCTTATGAAAATCCAATTAACTAGGCATAATCTTACTTGGTACATGTTGCCCACCAGCGCTCACTAGTATCTCCATAAAATTTATCCCAAATTTATTTCAAAAAGAATCACACTGCCTGACGTAGACTTCATCAAATAATTTTACAGGAGTTTGCTATATATGTTTTCTTACAACATCAATAAGTCAAAAATAAAAAGAACAAAAACGAATGACATAGTAAGAAAATTATGTTTTTCAGTTCTCTCAGAATATTACCTTGGTTTCTATCATAGTTGAGCTATTTTTCTAGTTGTGAACAAACAAATCAAGAGGAAACAAATGCATTTTGAAATGAGAAGTGGTTCAAACTATGTCCCAGTTCAAGATCTTAAAATTCCACATTTAAATTGAACTCCATTCAACAGAAGTCCTTTGTTAGTTGCATATAACAACTGTGTTCTTTGGAATACCTACACAGCTACACTTGTGGTGAACACGAAACTTGAGAGTGCAAGGGGAGAGAAATTCATGTGAATCCAAAGATTTCCATAATTAAAAAGTTAAATGAGGAAAAATTTATGTAGTGCAACTTGTGTAAAAAAAGCATAGTAATAAAATGTTATTTTGAGATTGATGGAATTAAATACCATGAGACTATCAATGTAATATTTGACCAATTATGGACAAGGAAAGAGATACTGAGGACATTTGCAATAGATGTAGGAAGAGAAAATTGTGTTGCTTCAATCCTTCAAGAATGCTACACAGTGAAAAGAGAATAAGAGAGAACCTAAGTGTAACCATATGGGAGATAAAACAAAATAAGACCAACTGAGATGGTTTCATGCGCAGTGAAGACATATGGACAAATGAGAGAGGGATCTGCACATCAAGCTGAAGCTCTGATAGGACAAGAGAAAACTAAAAAAGATGTGAATGGAGTCATGGAAGTAATGAAAATAAAGTTAAAGTATCACAATATTACACTAAATAGAGTGCTATGGTAGAATAAAATATGTCTAGTGCAATAAAGCTTGGATGATAGCGATAATGATTGAAAATTGAGAATTCTTGAAGATCCTTCCCTTTGGAATAGAGATGCATACTTTATTAACATATGAATATGAACATCCACAAGTGTATTCTGTGATGATCCCTGAACTACTTGTGTATCACTATCTTTCAGGTCCAACACTACTTGTGAATCACTATTGTTCAGGTCCAACACTATTTGTGTATCACTATCATTCAGGTCCAACAGGAAAGGTTGTGCACAAGCCATTCCAAGAACATCTATGTTAGTAAACATGAAATCAGAATGGATATTTTCATATTATAAACTTTACAAATCTAATTTGCTTCTAATTTTCAATCAGCTATGTTTAAAATCATAAACATGAAATAATTATACTCACACTTTAGTTAAAACCTAGAAGTTCTAGATTAAAGTTAGTTAACTCGGCACTTTGACAGTAATGACATTACAATGCCATATTATGGTGTTACATGTTTTTTTTTTTGTTTTTTTTTATTTTTAATACTATAATATTGGAATTATAGCCATTACGAATCCAGAGAGAAATTAGGAGAAAACAAGTTCCATCTCCAATAAGTACATAACTGAACATCTTCATGCATTCACAGCATGCCTTATTACCCAATTACAGATTTGTTACGAAAGGAAATTCAATGAACATGATAATGGCTGCAAATATAATATGTATATATGCGTGTGTGTATAGATATTTCATATGAGAAACAGAGAAAAACCAACCTTGCGAGCAGATTTGATATGGAGGCACAAGAAGCCACATTTACAGACTCATAATCTGATGGTGGCTGCTTATAACACAAGAAACCACATGTTATGTTACATTTAAATCTGTTGAACTAAAAATAAAAAATAAATAAAAATCTGATAGATTTCACATTAGGGAAATCCAGAGAACTACTTATCAAAAAAAAAAAAAAAAAATCCAAAGAAATTCTCAAAATATAAAATTAGAAGATGCAATCCTCAAATTCAAGAAATTGGTCTGGTAGAAAAGTGAAGGAGCTTGGGGTCACGATATGTCTCATAAAAATAATTTTATCTACCTCATAAGTTCACACCCACCCTTCATTTTTGGTTCAAGAAGTCATCTCCCCACTGGGGCACGTAATAAATTAACAGGCCATTGGAGCAGGATGACTATCCCGCTGATATAAAAAAGATAGAGCATGGGGATGGAGTCTTTATGTTTCTGTGGCAGTGTAATTGAGAAATAGTGGTGTTTGGGTTCAATATGAAGTGCTATGTGTATGTGGGTCAGAGTGTTTTAACCATTATGTCTATTAATTGATCAATGAAGTGTGATGGAAATGTGAAGAAAATAATAGCCGAATGTATGGGAAATGTGCAATTACAAAATATTTGTTTGAGCAGACTGACCATCATCCAATATAAGATTGATCCATCAACACAACAGACTAACTTAAATATAGTTAACTATACTAGCATCCGACACATCAGGACCAATTGTGCCCAATGTTACAGTCAAATGAAGCCATACACAAGACATGGAAGAAAAAAACAAAAGGAGAAGAAGAAAGGCCATGTTTCCATGTTTCCTTAATCCACGGGATCTTATGTTCGCATTACAAAATGACGGCTCCATTAATGTCATATTACCAGTCAAATGCCCAGACAAAGAACGTTTTCATCAGATTAGAGCCCAACAATAAATTTACCCTTTCCTCCACTAGTGAAAATCCAGTGACCAAAAAGAGTTGGGAAGGCACCTTTAATTGACAAAAGGTAGTGGTGGTACCAAACAATAAATACGATAGGTTTTTTTTTTCTTCTTTTGTAGAGTAGATATTTAAGGATCCATGAGCACCATTGACAAGCTTCTTATGAGATCTAAAAGTGATATTATCAAAAGCTTGAAAGGGATTCATGAATCTGACAGATAAAAGTGAGATGAGAATTCAGGAAGGTTCACATTATCTATGATAAATGTGCCACTTTTAGAGTTAGAAGTCCTTTTTAGATGGAGAAATAATCAAATAAGTAAACCAGTGGATTGGTCTAGTGGTTGGGCACTTGGCCCAAAGTGGCTGTCTCGAGTAGAGGTGAAAGATCCCAAGTTCGAGTTCCAGCACTTTGGAAAAAATTCCTAGGCCAGTGATTTACCGTCACCCACCCGTCGCGACAGTAATTATTCCCTTCGTTGTCAGCTTTGGCGATACACTGGGTCAAAGACCAAAAAAAAGAAATAATCAAATAAGTATTGCAGTGCTCATATTATTTTTTGGAATTGTATTTTTATTACTCCGTTTAATCAGTAAGGAATGTTAATTCAGATTGATGGACAAAACCTACATTTGTCTTTAGCTCTTTCTTTAGGAATTGATTTGTAGAATAAAACCACTTAATGCAAGGTTCCATCCGTCTTCCAATGTGAAAAATCATCGCTTAGATGACGATTAAATATCCCATATGTCATGATTGATTATGCTGAAATGCCAGGGGCTGTATTTACAACTTGTCCGTCATTTCAGATTGTGTATGTAAAGTGTAAACACTAATTATGCTGAAAATAAGTAAAATGCTTGAACCAAACAGAGTAGGATGCCAAGAAATGATTGGGGTAGAAGTTGAACATAAGAAAAAACAAGCAACAACCCACTGGAAGACTACCCAATTGATTTATATCATGGGAACGGCAAGAACGCTAGAATTCAATTTGAATACCTGTATATGTGATAGGAGCTCCTTGAACCAAACAGAGTAGGATGACAAGAGACGATTGGAGCTGCATTCTACACAAGTCAACCCTAGCAAAATGCTTCCACTAAGGGCACGCGTCCAAATAGAAATTGAGCAATTTTAGTGTATTT
Organism: Liquidambar formosana; assembly: GCA_039720395.1. Taxonomy (NCBI): domain Eukaryota; kingdom Viridiplantae; phylum Streptophyta; class Magnoliopsida; order Saxifragales; family Altingiaceae; genus Liquidambar; species Liquidambar formosana. The sequence goes on from CM077832.1 coordinate 6,294,783, forward strand.
TCCATACCATTGAAACTACAAATCTATAATAAGACTATTTTTAAAAAGTTAAAGTCATTAGTATTTTTCTATACTACTAGATATAACACACGTGCGTGAATATTTTTAAATAATATTAGTTATACAAAATAATAAATACATAAAAATTTTATATATTTTTAATAAAAGATAAGGTTTAAAATTCAAAAATACATTTTTTTTATATCAAAATTGTCAACGAAAGATTAAAAACTCTTTAAATATACGTTTAGAATTTTTTTTTCTTCATAAAACGAAATATTTAAAGAGTTTACATTCATATATATTATTATGCAACTTGATAATTGCTCTAGAAAAAAAAATTTGAATAAGAATCTAACTTTAATCTGTCAAGAGTTTGAGTTAAAATCTAAATGATAAGAATGTTTATTATATGTTTTAACTAAAGGAAGGGTAGATATGTATTTAAAAAATAATAATAATAAGAGTTTACTGGTCGTTCAAAAGTTTTTCTGAGATTCAACCTTTTATAAGTAGTATAGATATAGATATAGATTTGCACGATTTTCTATATATTTTTATGATATTTGCATCATTTTCTATGCATTTTTCTATTTTTCCATATATTTTTTGCTTTATTAAATATATTTCATTAATAACACCCAATGTATAGGATGTCATACAATTTTTTTTTCATTTTATTCTTGGGATGAAGATAAGATCGATGTTTACAAATTTACCATTTCACTAGAAGCAAGCAACATCAGGCGCTCAACTCAACCCATTCATCAACAGCTAATTTCCATTCCTCAATCACCTCCGCTTCGACCCCTTCTGGAACAGACTCGGACAGTAGCCACAGTGATGCTATCGGCCAAGACATCCTTACTGAGTGTTACTTCATTGCTGGTAGAATCAAATGCACCACTGTCTGAAACTACCTTCCTACACTTAAATTCAGAACCCGTACAAGTATCAATAAGAACCTTGATATCTTTAACTGACATGGGATCTTGAAATTTCTCTGGTTCAAAATTAATCGCGTCATTACTTCTTCCCATCGCCATATCGATACTGACTTCTTGTCCCTAATTGTTTTCTTCTGGAATTTTGGCACTAGATGGACAATCCATGGGACGGTTTTCTGCGTGAAAATCTTTAATGGCTTGCTCGACATCTGTCTTGGAAAATCCTTTAGTATTCTGAATGTTCTCGTCGGGATTGCTAAGGGGAGCATCAGTCTTGTTGCTATTACTGAGCCACCTGTAATACAAGAATTTGGCACATTATACCCGGCAATCTAAATAATTTTTACCATATATCTAAGTTGGATGGTAAAACGTGCATGTGGGCGTCATATTAACACTAGGGACATCCGTCTTAATCCTATTAATCTGATATTTTGAAAATCATCTTTATTTATTTATTTTTGGGAACCTTTTAGTTATAAATTTCCTAGTATCTAGAGCAAATAAAAAAGGGGGATCTGGGGTTGAATTATATATGTTGCAGACCAATGAATGGTACATGCAGACCACATTATATATGTTGCAGAAAGGCGAAGCACATAATGATATCATGGAAAAGCAACCAATATCGTATAGCCAAATTAACTTTCTAACTTTTAGAAAGTTTTTGAATTTGGGTGACAGATAAAAGAACTAGAAACGTGTCAAACTTCTCCTCAGAACTCAAAGTCATGCCTTCTTGTGAAAGAAAACGAATTTAGACCAATGAATGGTACATTTTGGATCCAGTGTATTTTCTAAGAAATTAAATATGTTGGAATTGTCACGATTGATACAGAGCACATAGACAAAGAGTCTCTACTCTTTATGTCCCTCCAAAGTCAAAGTAAAATCAGCATCTTTGAAGAAACATATATGCCGACTACATTCTCCTTGTTCTTAGGATATATATGGCCTCATTAAGAGTGAGAAACTCGTGCCAATACACTGCCAGTCTTCTTTTATTTCTTCATTCAAGGAAGTTTAGGTAGAAAAAAATGACACACGTGGTCTAGACCAAAAATAGTCGCAGAAAGGCCGCCCACATGATGTGCCCATGTGACCTAATTTGCCCTATTGCATTCACATCACAAAGAAATTAAATCCCTCTACGTGAGTAAGAGTTTCAAACTTGGGTCTGCTTGCAGCACCCTACCTTTTGCTAATAAAAATTAAAAGGTCCATTCTCCTTTGTAACCAACGGATGAGATATTTAAACATCCAAATTAAGGGTGATGGTTGAAATGCAAGCATCTCCCCACCCACCTCCTACCCCCCTTATTTATTTTTTATTTGTCTGGTTAGGCAATTGTTTAGTAAGTAATAAGATGTTAGTTGATTAGCACAAAGATAAGTTTCGAATCTATGTCTCAAGTGTAACGTTTCTAAGGCTTTTCCACTTAATCTAGGGGCATCTTTCAGCATCTCACTCTCTTTGACTAGGTCAAGAAGAGATCAACTGGCACAATAGGAACTCCAAATCATGTGTTATCAGCTCGATTTATTAGTAAAAAAAAGAGAATACAAAATGAAGCAAAGAAGAAAGAAAAAACTGTTTAAGGGATCTTATAATCTGAAATACACCCATTTTCCAATCAATGACAAAATCAAGTCGTATGAGGAGTTCCAGTAGACGGACCCAAATGGGTGTATTAGAGATAGTATAATGGATCATAGGCCTTTTATGGTAGGGGCAGGGCCGTAGGGGTCAATTTGGTGGTTTTCTTTCTTCTTTTGTTTTGTTGTCATTCTTTTTCTTTTCTTTTCTTTTTTGGGGGGGGGGGGGGGGGGGGGGTGGTGCGCAAGCTTTAAAGAATAGTTCCATTCCATGGATGATCAGGAGAAGATATCTTCATTCCACTCCATGGATGATAAGGAGAATTCCTTCCATTCCATGGATGATAAGGGGAGGAGACACCATTATGCTCTTGGCTCTTGATACCTGGAATAATGAAAAACTATTATTAACTTTTTTTCTTTTTTTTTTTTCCTTTTCTATGATATTAAAGGAAAGGGATCTTAAAATTGCTAATCTTGCTTACATTTACGAAAAAGCTCAAGTCCCCGGTTCAGATAACGTGGCCGAACACTAGCAGGGGAAAGAAGAGAAGCCAAAAGTGCACATAATGTTGCAAGCTGCAACTCTGTTGAAGTGGAAGTAGGTTCATTCAGTGGCAAGAAATCACTCTCTTCATCACTGGTCCATTTCACATCAAAAGCATTTGTTGCTACATTTATTAGAAGAAGATCACACCTGATCGCAAATGCTCACATTTCAAAGCACCACCCTGTGACAAATTATGTATTCATTATTCAGTTTTAGATCAGAATTATAAATTACAAACAAAAACAAAAAACAAAAGAGATAACCAAAGTGACACTGACATGTAAGAGTTCCCTCTATCTAGATCTAAAACGTAAACTACCCCTTGATGGGGGTGCCTCATTCTGAATTCGGAATGAGAATAAACTGAAAAAGGTGATTGTGTGTGATAAATATTTAGGGAACAAAACTGAAAGGCAGTTTATTAAAAGAAGTTTAGAACTTCAAATAATTTAATAAGCAATATTCCAGGTTTATTTATTTTCTGCAATTCACTGCTGAGGTTCTTTAAAAGGCAGGTATCACCAGTCTTTTAAAATGTTAAAAGCCATTTTTGGAGATTGAAGTCAGTATCAGTCCAACTCACATGACTGGGCATCATCTTCGTTCTGTTTTCTCTCTAAACTAAAAAGTGAATAAGACATGAGAAATCGTTCTGATTTTAAGTTGCTTCAAACCTTCAATGATCATGGAAATCTATGTGGTGGTAATTTCATGTGCGTGGGTGGGTTGTGGCAACAGGATGGGAGATTGGCAGTATTGATGAAGCTGATGGGGAGCAATGGTGGTATGACATGGCTGGTAGGGATGGTGGCAACAGGCCAACAGCAATTGTAGTGGTGATGCAGGACGATGGCATTGGTAGTGGAAATTGAACAATGATAATGGTGGGTGGTGTTAAGGAGGTGACATTGATCAAAGAAGTGTGGTGGTTGTAGTAATTGTGTTGAAGGCGACAGGAGTGATCAGTGGTTGTGTTCATGTTGATTAGTTTTTACCAAGATTATGACATAGGAATAAATTCGGATTTATGAATTAGGTAAGTTAAATGATATTTAATTAATTATTATTCATATACTCTTCAATTGTTTTGTGGAGGCATCTGTAGTGGCACTAGTACCAGTGAGGGGGTGGTAGCGTTATTGATTAGGATTTGCTAAAATTATAAATAAAAAGCATAATAAAGTAAATAATATATTCATGCATTTCTTACTTCTAATTAGTAATATTTTCATATGTTTTATATATATATATATATATAGATGTACTAATGTTCTTATATATTCCCAAATAAAATGAAAATGCCATCAAGTCCCAACTTCCATTACCATGGAACTTGAGCCCATCATTCTAATCAACAATAATCGGTCTAGAATTAAAAAAGCATGGTGATGGAGACTAATATCTAACGCTACATGTTGCCAGTTCCACAGGGTCCCCACTAGACGGCAAGAACTGAAATGAAGACACCCAAATAAAATGTGTACTAAGAAAGTCCAAACACATACCAGATGCGCAATGAAATTTCACAAATATATAGGCTATGAGAAAGTCCAAACACAGGCTACTTAAAAGAGAGACCTTTAACAACATAATCAACTACCTAAAAATCTATAAAGGAAGACCTTCACTAATCACTACTATCATAAATCAAATGATCAAATCTTACTCACAAATACGTGAAGGGATAAAGCAACTACTACCTATAAAAACAAAGATGCTCAACCACGTAGCTGCTAAAACTAAATCAAATAATAATGAAACGATCTGTATCAAACCATTTAGTATTCATATTCTATAACTTTTGACACCTAAGTACTAGAAATCTTAATTTTGCAAGATTACTAGATCAAGCTTAAGAGATTAAACAAGTATAGATCACCACCATTTTTGTCATTATATTACAATGAAAATTCCTTTTGGACATGGAACCAATTAGAAGCAAGAATCAATGATAATTAACCAACTTCTTTTCCCAATCAAAGTTTTTCAGTTAACAGAAACCTTAAGATACCAAGAGCTCTTAAACAAAATGCAATGAGCCAAAAAATGAATGGTAATGTAAAATCCATGATTATATTTGAGAAGTGGGATCGTCAAGGTAGGTTGCCCCTGTTAAGTTTTTAACATAAGAATTAGTGGCGTGAGTATGGGAACAGAACATATATCTCAGCACAAAATAGGGTTAATTTAACCATGTTTTCTTTTTCATAGGTAGCTTGCAGGTTGCGTACCTCTTTTTTCAGTAGTCAGCTTCAGGATAGTAAGTATAGTAAAACAAGAGAAAATGGCTCCATCAGCTTTCATATTACCACCCACAAGCTCAATACTTCCATTTTTCGTCCACTATATAACGATGCCACTTACAATACCAACCGATAATTTATACAATAAACAAAGGAAAAATAAAAAAGAAACCCTATTAATTACCCAAAAAAAATATCATAAGAAGATCAAATCTTCTTTAATAAGAGAACCACACCATATTGCAAAAACAAACATTTCCTTTGCATGCTAGCAAGGAATTACACATACAAAATATGCCAACAGGTCTACATCTAGATGACTGAAAAGGGGGATAGGTCTTATAGCAAACTGTTCACACTTGCACCCTTAGCCCAACCTAGTAAAGAAAATATAATGAGTACAAGAGCATGGTGAATCAAATCAGCCATGCCCAACTCAAACCCAAGTGTAACAAATGAAAACGAATAAGATACACCGTCATACACGCACACAACAAACATGTCATACCCAAAATCATTAACCGTACCAACTAAACAAAGAAAGCAATCAAGGATTCAAGGTAACTTTCAACTCCTTTTTGGACCAGTTTAATTGCAATGCAAACATTTAGCTAATAATAATCATAAATGATACCTGATATGCCTCTGCGTAATGAGCACACGGGCATGGTGAATCGACTTAGCCATGCCAGACTTGAACTCTAGGGGTTGAAGCCGGCGCTCAAGGAAATTCTTCACAGTCAAAGCCAACACATAATCGAGCTTGTTCTGGCTCCCGTCCAAAAGCCCATACCGGTTCATTCTTTGGAGAACAGCCTCACCCTCAAAGATCCAACGGGGATTCTTCTCATCTAGAGTGAGACGCATCCTTGCGGCATTTCGGATGCGGCTCAGCGCATACTGAACCCTCCACAGCTCCCTCTTACACCGGAGCCCATACTCTCCCACGAGCTTCAACTCTGCGTCCAAACGCTCCGTCTCGTATGGACGACATGGCTTCTTGAAAGTCTTCCCATCTAAAAAAATCACCCATCATTGTGCATTTTAAGTCGAATGCTCATATAAAAAATATGCTACAATTTTGTAACTTGAAATTGTGGGAACCAGACAAGCTCAGTATGGATTGCGGTGAAATCAAAGGGCACAGATCAGAGAAGATGAAAAGCTATACAAAATAGTATCTCATGTAAACCCTAAATTACAATCAAGCTCATCAAATCAATGCATTATTGAGGCCAAAACAGAGTAAACAAAGTTTTAGGGTTTATGTGCTAAACCCTAAACCCGAAACCCAGATCAAAGAATACATAGAGGGAAAAGGAGATCGAAATTGATACCTAGAAATCAATACACAAAACAAATGTTCTTGTTGTTCCATATCATTTATTGTTGTGGGATTACTTTCCCCATTGTGTGGTCGATCTCGTCAGGTTGTGGCTTTGGAAGAGAACAATTTATTGTCTGGGGATGTTCTTGAAGGTTTCAGTAGTTTGATCAGCATACAATATTTGAATTTGGCATACAATGGAGGGTGGTTGAAATGGAGATGAGAGCAGATGCGGCGATCGAGTCAGATCTGATGAGTTTCAGCGGTCAAGGTTCATGACGATGGAATTTTCCGACAATGGAGTTTCCTTTCGACGATAGGATATTGCTCGTGCCAACACGTGCAATACTTTGGCAAGATATTGCTCCCTCACTCTGCATCGTGGTCCACGTCAGCGCCACGTAGCACTCATCTGCCTTCCACTTTCAACATCCGTTAATTCGGTAATAAACATTTCAGATTAATTTGTTACATAGAATTCGAAGTGGACTCAATAGAAATCTTTGGTAAAATACATGGTATTAAAGTGTTTTTAACCCTTTATTTTTCTATTAGCATTTGTATCACCTTCCTTTGGGAATGAAACTAATCCCGCAAACCTTTGCAATCTCTTCGTATCATTTATACCAAGTAATTATCGGACCATCTTAGACCTTAGGGTAGCTATAAGGGCCTTATTGTGCAAATGAGATTTCGAATATAACATCTATGCTTTCTTAGACGGTTATCCGTACTCAACTTACCACTTAAACTAATCCCTTGACCTCTTTCAGTTGGTTGGAATCAGGATAAGCAGAATGAGATAGAGTACAAACTATTTTAGGGCACTATAATCCTTTTCACATGGGCATTGCCTTAAGGTAATGCCTTTTGAATGCCCTGAAACAAACTTATATTTGAACAATGGTAAATACACAGTTACCTAAATATAGAAAATCTTAATCTATGCTCATATATACCAAAAAAAAAATTTATAGACCCGCCGAGTAAAAATTAAGCTACTTGTCCCCCCCCCCCAAAAAAAAAAAAAAAAAAAGGAGAGAGAGAAAAAAGAGGAGGAGGAAGAGCAACAGTTGGCTTATTTGCATCATAGATACACTCAAGCTGAACATTGTTAATTGTGGATACACACAAGCTACAAATTTTGTTTTAGTTGTGCTTAGCTGGAGTACAGAACACAGTTGGGATAACTGAGTAAATTTGTTTTCATACTCACAAGGCACTAATTTTTTATTTATTACTCCATTTTATACATGATGATTTACGGTGGCTCCATTTTCTTTGTAATTAAACCATATGAAGTGTTTTATAAGATACGAATTAATCCATATGTAGGCACCATTTGGTTGCATTTTTTAAAAAATCTTTTTTTAAGTAGTAAAAGTCATTTTTTATTTTATTACATTTTGCTTTTAAGTAGAAGCAACAAAAGCAAAAGCATGTTTGGTAAAATTGATTTTGCCGGTGATCTTTTGGATGTAATGGGAAACTCTACCAAATCATCGTTGCCCAAATGGAAACTTAGGACAGGCATAACCTTTCTTGATCGTAAATTTTTCAAGTTAAGGTCAAATTCATCCAAAAAATAAAAATGACTTTTAGAAGCAAATCTTCGTTGCTTTTGCTTAAAATCAAATATTTTGCTTTTTACTTTCTAAAAGTCCTTTTTATTTCCTCTAACCAAACAGTGCCTTTTGTTTTTACAACTTTTTGCTTTTAAAAGTTAAAAAGATTTTAAAATAAGTGCAACCAAATGGTGCCGTAATTATTCTATATTTGATGAATAACAGTGGCCCCCAAGCATTCAAGCTATGAATTGTTTGGATCTAGCTTTACTATATAAGACACACAACTCCTTCCTTTATATGTTGTGGCCATCATCAGGCCATGCAATAGTGTTGATGCCGGTGCAGCAAATTGAGCTGCATAGCTGCTAATCCATGCCACTCAGTATTTTAATGGGTGGGTTCTGGGTTAGGCTCTTGAATCACATAAAAATCTGGATTCTGGGTTGCTTTCAACCCATGCACACATAACCCCTGTTTTATTCAGTAGGCAAAGGCATGATCTGTCCATTATCACAAGTTCACTACTTGTCCACATATCACCTGATTTTCATATATACAGAGAAATTCATACCTTGATTTTCAGACATAAATCGGCAAAAATTCATGCTTTGAGTTAGGCTTTCAGACCGGCTAATCAAAATGGTCTGATAAAAACCTGTTAATCAAAAAATATGTTTACGCAACCAAATCCATATCAAAAGCTGTAAATCAACCGATGGCAGCAATAGTAAGTGAAGTCTTACCCATGATGTGCCCAAATTATACAGTACATTACTGAGAAGCTTTAAAACTAAACAAATTTAGCAGCCACTTGGCCTCGGCAGGGAATCCACTTCCTCCTAGCATCTCGTCTAATCTGAATCACTGAGAAGCAATCCTCAAATCATAACAAACTAAGAGTCATCCGCCAGGCCTAAAAATAAAATAAAATAAAATAAAAAGCCCGTCAAGACTATACATAAATAAGATTTAGCCATTTAATGAAGATTGGGTCTTCTAATTCAAAAATAAGATGCAAAAGCTTATTTACTTGCCGATTATTGACATAAAGTTTATCATACGAGTATCAACTATAAGTGCCTGCTAAGAAAAACAGGGTGTGATATGAATAATAATTTTCTTTATAATAATTTTTTAAAAAAAAAATGGAGTGCAATATGATATATTTAGCTTACAGTGGGGTGATTTAAAATACGAATAGAGGCTTTAGGACATAAACGGATGATTTGCAGGTACGTGAACTTAATCAAAGCCCCTTGCTGTCCCCAATGCCACATTTATTCTTTTATCCCAACTAAGTCCTAATCCAAATTCTATTTCCTGGAGAGATACTATACAGATACGGTCCATGTTAATGAATTTTGTGGAATGAATTAAGACAGATAGGAACAAATGCGCTGAAATTGGCTCCAAGGTTGTGATATTATGTTAATGCATTCTGTAAATCATGATTAACCGTCACCTTCAACTACGGCAAACATTTGTTGGCTCCTCGGTTGTGATATTGGAATTGTGTGAAAAGGCTTGGCTAATGGTTTCCTCTAGGCAAGAAATTCTTGAGATATGCATTACATTGTTGGCCGAGATTTTGGTTCACTGTGTAAGCATGCAAATGCTAGTGTTACCACAAGAACAATATCGTGCGTAAGCAGTTGATTTGCTCGAGGCGAGACACGTGAATCTAACATGTCACTTAGCATTATATTTGAACGGATGATGATGATAATGTTGAGACAAGTTCCCCTGGATGCCTTCCCATCATTGTTTCTAGCGCAACCACCCCGAAGCTATAGACACCACATTTTTCAGTCACGACCATAGTATAAGCAAGTTTTGCATACACAAAAGATCTATTTGAGAAATTAAATCTTTTTCCTAGCTCAAAAACAACCGTATGAGATTCATGCTAATATGCTTGTTCTATAAAGGTGTTGGAATTAAATCCATGAGATAACTTCTAATTGTTGGAATATTAGCAAAATAGCATAATAACAGAAATTACGTACCTTGCACCAAATAGATTTAGTCCCGTTCCAGCTAGCAAATAGCAAAATAATAGAATTAATACGAGTTACCTTATATAAAATAAAGTCAATCCCAATCCAACTAAGAGGCGCGATAACGCTTCTTGAAGATAGTTGGAGCCTCCCATACGTGCAAGGGATTCTGGCAACTCTATCTTCGAGATTCAACTTAGCTCGGACTCAGATCCGTTCCTCTACGATGTTGCACTAATCGGCAGGAACCAAGTACCTTCAACCTCTTTTCAAGCTGCCCAATACAAACTTAAAGTAAAATAACATATGTATACTATATAGTAGGGAAGTCAGAAAATGAAAACTTCAAGTTAAGTTCTCTAACACTTCCACAGCTACCCTTTATATAGGGGGATAGGTGGCTTGTAGTAGAAGCAAATTATCCTTGTCATAATTACAAAGATTCTAATCTAACCAAAAAGATTTGATTTTATCCAAAAGGATTTGATCTTATCCATAATCTTATCCATAACTTGATCTTATCCATAAAATAAAATAATAATTTAAATCATTTCCAACAATCCCCCACTTGATTTAAATTAATAAACTCAATATGAAAATAATAATAATAGGCATCTAGGAAAGTTATGTGCATAAATGAAGGTGTCTTCAGGACTTGAACCTCCACTTAGTATAAACACATCAAAGTTTATCAGAGAACTCAAGTGGACGTGCCTTGAACTTAAGGACCCATGTAGACAAACCAACATGCCATACACACATTCCTTTAAGAGGTTATTGTACTTCTAAAGCTGGCACCTTTTGAGTCTGTGCCGAATCCCATTTTACTGAGTGATCCGGAGACAGCCTGTTATCTCCTGTGAAGTGACTAGTTTCAACACTCAGAAAGGTAAGTCTATCAAGAGTGCATCCTGTAACACTCCTATCCACATGATATATAGACTTATTAAGAGAAATTAAATTCTCAACCTCTCACAATTCACAGGACTCATCTACAAGGAAACCAACTGCAGGAATTGCACTAACTCATCATAGGAATGGATTCAATTTCATAAATTTAGTGCACACACAACGGTTGTTTCTTAGCTTGTTTTTCCCATTGAACCTGAGAATTCTCATCAGGTTGGGTTCCCACTAAGTACAACTCAATTACAGGCTTTTAGTCCCATTCCCCTCGATGAAGCTGAGATAAAATATCTCCCAAAACACTTAGTTAAGGGGTCAGCCAAATTCTCTTTGGACTTCACATATGTATGTCCATAATCTCATCAGAGATAAATATAAGTCCCTTCCATGATTATGCATTAGACGAATTGATCTAGATTTCCCATTATAGATCTTAATGTATGCTTTAAGCATAGCAGATTGATTATCATAACATATAGTAATTGCTAGCACTGATTTATTCCATATTGGTACGTCTACCAATAAATTCTTCAGCCATTCTGCTTCCTCTCCCGCAAATGAGAGTTCATAAACTCTGATTCCATAGTAGAATGAGCTATACTGCCAAAGTGAAAATCCATCTAGTTATGGATGTCCCATCATCTAAATATGAATTCCATGTTGCATCACTGTACTCTTCAAGTACAGTACAGAACCTCCCATAATGCAACATATGATGCATTGTGCCTTTCAAATATCTTAAAACTCTGCTCAATGCGGTCTAGTGCTCCTTACCAAGATTGCTCGTGTTTCTACTCAGTTTTCCTACTGCATAGGTGATATCCAACCTTGTGCAATGCATTGCATGCATAAGATTACCAATAATCTGACAATATTTGAGTTGAGATACACACTTGCCTTTATTCATTTTTAGCTTGTTGCTAAAATCATAAGTAGTTGGTGCCGCAAAACAATCAAAATAATCAAATCTCCTCATAATTTTCTCAATATAATTTGATTGTGAGAATGCAATTACACTATCAGTTTTGAGTATTTTGATTCCGAGGATGACATAAGCTTCTCAAAGATCCTGCATATCAAAATTTGATGACAAGAACTTCTTTGTTTCACTGACACGCTCAAGATCTGTGCTAAAATAGCATATCATCTGCATAGAAACATATAATTGCTCTAGAATTGCCATCAAATTTGCTATAGATGCATACATTTACCCCATTTATCTGATAACCATCCTCAAGAAGCATTCTCCTGTATTTCTCATGCCACTGCTTTGGTGCCTGTTTCAACCCATATAAGTAATTGATTGATTTGCAAACATTCTTCTCGTTCCTAAGTAGAACAAGACCTTCTGGCTTGCATAAAATAAATTTCTCCTTTAAGTTCCCCATTTTAGGAATTTAGTCTTCACATCCATTTGATGAATGATTAGATTATTTATAGCAACCAAAGCTATCATCAATCTATAATTATTTTATCGACTATACATCGTAGAGAATTGAAAATTCTAATTTGTTTCAATTCATGAATAGGATTAGTATAGATAAAAAATCAAGTATTTCACACCATGAACGACATAAAAATTATGGTTGATATTTGGATGGAAGCAAACATTTTGATAAAAATCAAAATTCTTTCTTTGGCCCATCTATTAATTAAAAGATTTAACCACGAAATAGCATAACTCCTGTCATCAAAACCACTAAATTTTCCTTTTATAGTCTAGTCTAGACAATATGTCTAATTCAAACATTTAAAAAACATGCTTATCAAGCAAGTCACCAAATACAAGATTCTTCCTGATATAAAAGACATACAAGACTTCTTTAGGAAGAATTATATCTTTTAGAGGTAAACTCAAGCTCAAAGGAGTCTTCCCCACAATTATAGATAAGGAAGTTCCCACAAGATGTTCATCTCACCCCCACTAGTTCATAGGTATAGAACATGCTTTTGTCACCACATATGTGAAAGGTGGCACTAGTATCAATCCATCACTTAACATTTCCATTGATAATAGTAATTTCATTCATGAAAATACTAAACATGTCATCCTGCCTAATAATTTTGTATATGTTGTTTTGGCATCTTATGTATCCCAACAATGGGAATTCTTTTCATAATACCAAATGAATTCATATGGTTCAAGTCCGAGAGAAGTAAAGTAACTACAAAACTCAATTATTTCCAAATTGATGCAATGGGAGCAAAATATCTTAAAAATGAAGCTACGAGAGTGAACTATCTTTAAATTGAAGCTACTATAGGGAGAAAACAATCTTCAAATTGTTGGAATTAAATCCATGAGATAACTTCTAATTGTTGGAATATTAGCAAAATAGCATAATAACAGAAATTACGTACCTTGCACCAAATAGATTTAGTCCCGTTCCAGCTAGCAAATAGCAAAATAATAGAATTAATACGAGTTACCTTATATAAAATAAAGTCAATCCCAATCCAACTAAGAGACGCGATAACGCTTCTTGAAGATAGTTGGAGCCTCCCATACGTGCAAGGGATTCTGGCAACTCTATCTTCGAGATTCAACTTAGCTCGGACTCAGATCCGTTCCTCTACGATCTTGCACTAATCGGCAGGAACCAAGTACCTTCAACCTCTTTTCAAGCTGCCCAACACAAACTTAAAGTAAAATAACATATGTATACTATATAGTAGGGAAGTCAGAAAATGACAACTTCAAGTTAAGTTCTCTAACACTTCCACAGCTACCCTTTATACAGGGGGATAGGTGGCTTGTAGTAGAAGCAAATTATCCTTGTCATAATTACAAAGATTCTAATCTATCCAAAAAGATTTGATTTTATCCAAAAGGATTTGATCTTATCCATAATCTTATTCATAACTTGATCTTATCCATAAAATAAAATAATAATTTAAATCATTTCCAACAAAAGGTATGTGCTTTGAAATAATTCATCAAACTCTTTCCTGTTATCCCTTTCGTGAATTGTGAGTAATATAAGGCTCATTTTATAATGAATGAAGACCTCTCAAATAATTGAAAGAAACGGATCCTGCTTAAATTGATATATATGTGGTCATATTTGTTAACCATTTCTGGGAATGCATGCCACCTCTGGACAAGTAGTAGTTTGTACCTACCTGAAACTCATATTACTCCTTATTAGTGCAATAATTGAAAGCTAAAACTCAGAGTGCAAAAGATAAGAAAAGTAAGATAATTTTTTTATAAAAAAAAATTAAAAGGAAAAAAAAAAAGCATAAGAAAAGAAATTCAAATTTTAAACAGTAATGAAAGAAAGAAGGCAAACAAAAAGATAAAGAGGAAAAAATCAATGCCTATCAATGCCACAGATGAATATCTACACCAAAGATCAGCATTGTGATTGGACCCTCCAAAACATTGTATGACAAGTCAATTTTGTATAGGTAAATGAGTGAATAGGGGGGAAGGGCGCTAGAAAGATTATTATGGGATAAATTCAACAATAATATACCTGGGCTTCTCCAAAGAGCAGTTGGAATGGGTCCACTCAGCTTGTTTCGGGAAAAGTCCACCTCGTCAAGTTGGGTTAATTGAGCTAATTTTGGAGGGATGGAGCCATGAATTTGATTTGAGTCAAGGGACAGACGTGTCATATTGGTTAATTGAGCTAATTCTAGAGGGATGGCACCGTTGATTCCACTAGTCCCAAGGTGCAAAAACATCAAATGGGTTAAATGAGCCAGAGATGAAGGGATTGGATCAAAGAGATTATTATTACTAAGATCTAGATCATGCAAATTTCTAAAATTCCCTATTTCTAGAGGGATGGAACCGTTGATTCCATTTGTCCTAAGGTGCAGAAACATCAAATGGGTTAAATGAGTCAGAGATGAAGGGATTGGACCAAAGAGTTTACTATCACTAAGATCTAGATCAACCAAATTTCTCAAATTCCCTATTTCTAGAGGGATGGAACCTTTTATTTGATTACTCCTAGGGGACAAATACGTCAAATTGGTTAAATGAGTCAAAGATTAAGGGATTTGACTAATGAGATTATTTTCACTGAGATATAGATTAACCAAATTTCTCAAATTCCCTATTTCTAGAAGATGGAACTGTTGATTCCATTAGTCCCAAGGTGCAGAAATATCAACTTGGTCAAGAGACCTAGAGAGGAAGGAATTGGACCAGTGAACTTATTATAACTAAGATCTAAATCAACCAAATTTATCAAATTTCCTATTCCTGGAGGGATGGAACCGTCGATTCCATTAGTCCCAAAGGGCAGAAACATCAACTTGGTCAAGGGACCTAAAGTGGAAGGAATTAGACTATTGATATCATTCCCATAGAGGTCAAGATGGAATGCCACTTTTAGACGTGTCGGCTGTGCTTGCATTCTAAGTTGAAAGATGCTTTCTTTGGTCTTCTAGTTAGCTAACCACCGCGTGTGGTTTGTCTGACTGAGAAAAAATAAATAAATAAATAAATAAATAAATAAAAAGGTGAGTCCTTTTGCTTCCATATGTTCACGGGTAACTATGCTATCCATGTGACCATGTCTACGGTAAGAATTATGTGGCCCCAGTGGAGCCAAGGGGTTGATAGAGGGGCACCTGCCCCTCCACATTTATTAAAATTTTACCTTTTTACTCTACATTTATTATGATAATCTAAATTTGATCTTAGTGATTTTTTTTTTTTTTTTTTGATATTTCATATTTTCTAATTTTACTCCTCCCTCTTTCTTTTTTTTCTTTCATATAGTTGTGAGCGCATGTCACGACCCAAAATTAATTAAGCCGTGATCAATATTAATAAATCTAGTTTAATTAAGAAAATCATTTAGGAAGCACGTGAATGGCACGCGTTAGAAAACTGGTAATTTCAATAAAAATTTCGGCATGACCCATTCGTAAATGGGACATACCGTAACAAAATCCTGTATAAAAGAGTTATAAAAGTTCCTGTCATCCATCATTGGTATCATCACATGCTAAATAAACCATATGAAGAAACCTACGAAATTAAAATATTACAAACCATGAGTTATTATGTGTCTAGCGCCCATTGGCCGAATACATAGTGTTTAGTTAATACATATCCATAATATTAAAAATTTTTCCCATCAAAGCATAGCACCTCAAGGCGAGGTCTCCCCAGCTATGAAATCATCTGAAAAAGGTTTATAAACATAGGAGTGAGTATAAAACTCAGTAGATATAATTTTCATATAGAAATAACCAAAGCATGATAATATAACCAATTACAATCATGCTTAGAATAATTAAAACCCATGCAATGTCATGAATGATATGCGACTCATGTCCATTTAACATAATCCATAATTACCGACCACTCCCGCAGGAGTCTTCGCGCGGAACCGGAGGATTTAAACCCACCTCCAAGAGGACAACACAAGGGTTCCTACCTGGAACCGGAAAGTAGCCTCTGATTCGGGAACACAAGGGTTCCTACCTGGAACCGGAAAGTACCCAGGACCAAAGGAATGGAAAACACCGCTAAGTCCCTTGACCGCTAGTAGTCCAAATCCAATGACCCTTTAATATACTTTTACCAAGTAATTAATTAAGTCCATTTCATGCATTTTATGCCAATGAATGCCATGAAAAGCATAAAAACTCGTACACGTGTCAGTTATTCCAAAAATCAACAATATGTAATTATTTAATAATTATATAACATGTGAGAGCTATGTAAAACATGTAAAATATAGACCAACAAGAATTTACATAGCATGCACCTTCAAAATAAACCAAAATATGACAAGTATATCAACCCATATACTCCCAAAAGTAATATTCCTAATTATAGGGTTATGTAAACTAGACCCCTCAGTACATGCATTACAAAATATACATGATAATCCACCCAAATATCACGTAAACTCGTAAATAGCACCCAAAATACATTTTTATCTAACATATATGGGCTTATATACTAACCCATTATCATCCCTACGGTTAAAACCCATGAAAATTTCACCTACCACAAGTATGTTGCACCAAACGTAGAGAAAATGTGTTGGGAAGGTCGGATCTGAGCCTAGAATGCAAGAACAAACTCCAAACTCTACAGATCAGGCTTGAATCCTCTCCAAGCATGTGTAGATCTTCAAATCTAGCCCCTAGAACGCGAGTCCAAGCGTTGAAATGAGATGAGAGAGTCAAAAACCCATGCATGCAAGAGAAAAACGTGATTTTCTCTCTCCAAACAAGCCTTTTCTCTCTCCTCTCTCTCTCTTTCTCTCTCTCTCTCTCTCTCTCTCTCTCTCTCTCTAACACTCAAAATGCTGAAAAATGGGTGTTAGAGTCGTGATATGAAGGTTTTGAAAAGGGGTGAGAGGGCACATGCGTCATTCGTTCTAAAAAAAATCTGCCAGTCGAGAGTTTCAGACGGCTGAAAATAACTTTCAGCCGGCTGAAACTAAATGGAAAAAATCTCCTTCTCTGGATTGTTCAGACGGCTCAAATGTAAACTTTCAGCCGTCTGAAAATTGGCTTTCAGCCGGCTGAAACATGTTTCAGCCGTCTGAAATTTTCAGACAGCTGAAACATGACAATCCATCAGGCAATCCCTCATCAGCACTGATCACAGCCTTCTTTTCATTAAAAACATTTAAGTAATCTTCTCCATTCTTTTATTCTTCCTTTTACTTTAAGTTATTTAATGAAAATAAGCAAATAACCCCCCATTTGAATCCAAATAAAATATCAAAAAAATCAAATTCCAAGTATATCAAAATCTCATTTTCAAGTTTTAGTACAAAATCCGACTCCCGACAGATTTTCCGAAAACAAACATATGAGTAAACCGATCTAAACGTGATAATAAAATCCCATAAAATCACAGATGTCTTATAATATTATAAACTTCCATTACCGCCAAAAATTATCTTCGAAAACAAAGATTTATGAAAATTCATTTTTTCCCAACACTTAGCCAAATTTTCAGTAGTCTAAAAGTGTGAAATCGTAAACACAACAACATCACACACATGCGATACCCACACGTGACAATACCCGACAAATCAACTAAAGTACATGCAAATTATGCATTAAAGGTGAGGTTATCCTAATTAAATGACACGGGTATTACAATTCCTCCCTCCTAAAAGTGAATTCGTCCTCGAATTCAAATCATACCTTAATTGTCAAATAGATATGGATAGGTTTCACGCATGAACCATTCTAGTTCCCAAGTAGCTTCTTCCTCGCCATGATGGTTCCATAACACTTTTACCAAAGGAATAGTCTTTCCACGCAAAACTTTCTCACGATAATCTAAAACCCGGATAGGATATTCCGCATAGGTGGCATCTTCCTCCACTTCAATATCTTGCCAATCAATCACATGAGATGGATCGTGAACATACTTGCGTAACATGGACACGTGGAACACATTGTGCACTTTACTAAACTGCAATGGCAATGCCAACTCATAAGCATTGAGACCTCTAGTGCCAATGATCCTAAATGGTCCAATGAAACGTTGTGCAAGCTTCCCCTTCTTGCCAAAACGAAACACTCCTTTTCGAGGTGACACTTTCAACATTACAAAGTCTCCTAGTTGAAAGGTCAAAGGTGTTTGTCGCTTATCAGCATAGCTCTTGTACCTACTTTGAGCTGTCTTGAGTCGCTCTCTGATGAGTTTGACTTTATCTGTGGTCTCTTGAATCAACTCCGGTCCCAGTAAAGTTCCTTCACCGGTCTCTGCCCAACACATAGGAGATCTACACGGTCTCCCATACAACGCCTCGAAAGGTGCCATCCCGATGCTAGCCTGAAAGCTGTTATTGTAAGAAAACTCTGCCAGAGCCAAGTGTTCTTGCCAACTTCCCTTAAAGTCCAAAACATATGCTCGCAACATATCCTCCAAGATCTGATTAACACGCTCAGTCTGCCCATCCGTCTGTGGATGATAGGCCGAGCTAAGGTGTAATCGAGTACCCAACTCCCTTTGCAAACTCTGCCAAAACTGAGAAAGGAAATGAGGATCTCTATCAGATACAATCGATTTGGGGACTCCATGCAAACGTATTATCTCTCTGATATACAATCGAGCCAACTTCTCAGCTGAGTCAGTCGATCGCACAGCCATAAAGTGAGCGGACTTGGTAAAACGGTCTACTACCACCCAAATAGTGTCATGACCTCTCTGAGTACGTGGCAAACCACTGATGAAATCCATAGTGATTTCCTCCCATTTCCACTGAGGCGGCGGTAAAGGCTGCAATTGCCCAAAAGGCTTCCTATGGTCAGCTTTGACCTGCTGACACGTTTAACACTTGGCGACAAATCTTGCTACGTCACATTTCATACCTTTCCACCAGAATTGTCTTTTCAAGTCTCTATACATCTTATTATTGCCTGGATGAATAGAAAACTTTGATCGATGAGCAAGACTAAGAACTTCTTCCTTAATCTTCTCATTACATGGAACTGCAAGTCTATTCTGGTACCTCAAACCACCATTAGGATCTATGGTCCATCCAGATACATCTTCACCATTCAGTACTCTACCACGGATATCCACTAACTTAGGATCTTCATATTGAGCTTTCACAATCTTAGGGATAGGGTAAGGTCTCACCAAATTATAGACACATTC
Organism: Liquidambar formosana; assembly: GCA_039720395.1. NCBI lineage: Eukaryota > Viridiplantae > Streptophyta > Magnoliopsida > Saxifragales > Altingiaceae > Liquidambar > Liquidambar formosana. Next base: position 6,314,519 of record CM077832.1, read on the forward strand.
TTTACCTGCCAAACCACCAACAAACAAATTATGGTCACACAAGGCATTTACCATCCTCCAATGGTGGATAGAAATACTATATAAAGTCCCACAAGACTTCCTGCTCAAAGCATCTGCTACAACATTAGCCTTCCCAGGGTGATACTTCAATTCAAAATCATAATCTTCTAAATACTCCACCCACCTTCTCTGCCTGAGATTCAAATCCCTTTGGGTAAAAATATACTTTAAGCTCTTATGGTCCGAAAAGACCTCAAACTTCTCACCATACAAATAACATCTCCAAAGTTTCAGTGCAAACACTACAGCTGCAAGCTCTAAATCATGAGTGGGATAATTCATCTCATGTGGCTTCAACTGTCTAGATCCGTATGCAACAACTCTCTCAGTCTGCATCAACACACATCCCAATCCACTCAATGATGCATCACAATACACGGTATACCCCAACCCACTAGTTGGAATGATCAAAACTGGTGCAGATGTCAAACAAGACTTCAACTCCTCAAATGCTTCCTCACAAGCATCGTCCCAAATGAAGGGTACATCTTTCCTGGTTAACCGCGTAAGAGGTGCGGCAATGCTAGAGAAACCTTCTACAAATCTCCGATAATAACCTGCCAAACCTAGGAAACTGCGAATCTCAGTCACGTTCCTAGGTCTAGGCCAATTCAAAATAGCTTCAACCTTGGACGGGTCTACTGCGATACCTTCCTCAGATACTATGTGCCCCAAAAACTTCACTTGGTTCAACCAAAAGTCACACTTCTCCCACTTGGCATACAACCTATGCTCTCTCAAAGTCTGCAATACAATTGCCAAATGATGCGCGTGTTCCTCTTGAGTCCTCGAATATACCAAAATATCATCAATAAATACAACCACAAATTGATCTAGATAAGGACGAAACACTCGATTCATTAGATCCATAAAAGCTGCAGGTGCATTGGTCAAACCGAAAGGCATCACCAAGAACTCATAATGACCATATCGAGAATTAAAAGCGGTCTTCTCAACATCCTCATCTCGAACAAGCATCTGGTGATAACCAGAACGCAAGTCAATCTTGGAAAAGAACTGGGACCCACGTAACTGGTCAAATAAATCATCAATACGAGGCAATGGATACTTGTTCTTGATGGTGACACGATTCAACTGTCTATAGTCAATACATAATCTCAAGGACCCATCCTTCTTCTTTACAAAAAGTACAGGTGCACCCCATGGTGATCTACTCTCCTGGATAAAACCCTTAGCTTTGAGATCTTCAATTTGAGTCTTCAACTCTCGAAGCTCAACAGGAGCCATTCTATATGGCATAATAGAAATGGGTCCCGTTCCCGGTTGCAAATCAATAGTAAAGTCTACCTCCCTCCTAGGGGGCAAACCTGGTAATTCATCTGGGAATACATCAAGAAATTCCCGTACAACGGGAATGTGGTGGGGATGTATACCCTCAGCATCTTCACCCTTGATTGCGGCTAGAAAACTCAAATAACTACTCTTCTTGAAACGCCGAATCTGGATATCAAACAAGATATCCGGATGGAGAGTATGCCTATCTCCATAGAATGAGAAAACTCCACCACTAGAATTATGGAAAGTTACTTTCTTCTTGTAACAATCCATCACCGCTCTATAATTGGCTAACCAATCCATGCCAATGATGATATCATAACCAGATACATCCAAAATGATGAGATCTATCAACATCTCCTGGCCCACAATGTTAATACAACACTCTCGGCAAATATAACTAGTCATGAAACAATTCCCAAGAGGAGTATCTACTTCCAATGTAAAACCCAAATCATCATACTTCAATTCCAAAGTATTAGCAAACGATGAAGAAATAAATGAATGTGTGGATCCCGGATCAAACAAAACTTTAGCCCATACTCCAAAGACTAGGAATGTACCTTCAACCACTGCATTAGAAGCTCCTTCTTCCTGGCGATGCATAGCAAACACTCGCCCATGCTGACGGTTACCCTGTCCTCTTCCACTGCCACCTCCACCTCCACCGCGCCCCTGGCGGTTTTGGGGTTGCTGACCATATCCCTGTGGTGGCTGCTGCTGCTGCTGTGGTGGTTGGTATTGAGGTTGTGGGTACTGGGGTGGTTGATAATATTGCTGTTGGTAGGGTTGGGTGATGTGCTGTTGTCCATAATATGGGGGTGGCATGAAATAGAACTGAGAATGCACTGGCATTGTTGATTGTCCCTGATAACCATATCCTTGCTGGGAGAAATATGGTGGTGGGGAATTCACAGATGGTTGCCGGGAAGATGATGAACCCCCAATCAAAAGTGGACAATTGGGTTTGATATGCCCCTTCTGCTTACAGTGAAAACAAGTCTTCTGGGTTCCGCTACTACCACTGGAACTGCTACTACTACTATTCTTTCCTGGTTGTGGTTGTTTGAACTGAATCCCTTTAGGACGAAGATTGGGATTAGTTCCAGAACCTCCACCCTGCTGTTGTGGCTTCTTCCCTAATCCAGAACCACTAGCACCATTCTTCCATGGTTGTGGATTATTCCTTCTACGCTCTCTCTCCAGAGCCCTGTCTTCTCTATAGCCCAAGTGTTCCTCTTCAGCAGCTAAAACAGAACTCACGAGTCTCTTGAAATCATTAATCATTAAATGATTCACCTTGCCTTGTAGAGTACGGTTCAAACCCCACTCGTATCTTCTACATTTTTCTTTCTCATCCGTATTCATTCCCACAGAAAATCTACACAACTCCACAAACTTGGAGGTGTACTATTGAGCAGTCATCTCCCCTTGCTTCAAATTCATCAGTTCCCGGATCTTGTTGTTTTTAAAGGCTTCCGGATAAAAGTTATCGTTGAACTTAGACTCAAATTGCTCCCAAGTCATAGCTCCCAACTCTTCAGGTGAACCTTGACTAGTCCACCAATCCTCAGCCATGTCAGTGAACAGGCTAGAAGCAAATTCCACCCAATAAGATTTGGGTATGCGGGCTAAGTTCAAATCAGCTTTCACCCTACGGATCCATTTGTCAGCCTTAGCTGGGTCGTGGTCCCCATCAAACCTGGAAGGTTTGACCTCACGAAACTCCTTCCTCAATAGTGACTTCCGAGTCATTTCCACCAACTCTGGGTCCTGATTTCGATAAGCATTAGTGGCTAAGTTAGCCTGCAGTCCTTGCATGGCAGCAAAAAGGGCATCCAATTGGACCGGATTGAAATTTTCCTGTATGGGTGGAGGGTTTGCAGCTTGTTCCCCAACTGGAACCTGTAGTGGATCTTGTGCATTGGCTTCGGCCTCAGCTCGCGCTTGTGCTTCGGCTTCAGCCCGAGCCCGAGCTTCAGCGGCACGACGACTGTTACGGGTGTTCCTCGGCATTCTAATAAACATAAACCAACTATCATATATGCCATAGATAGTAAATAGTTCTCTAGTTTGTGCTATATTATACCACATGCACACTAAATCATTAACACCCAATATATTATCCAACATGTGTAACCTAACATGTTTCTAGGTTCCCATCAAATACAAACAAAGTTCTCAATCAACATGTTGTTATCCCTACATGTTAATTATACTTACACAGGTATACTCCCATATGGACCTACTAGCAAGCTCTGATACCAAAAAGAATTGTCACGACCCAAAATTAATTAAGCCGTGATCAATATTAATAAATCTAGTTTAATTAAGAAAATCATTTAGGAAGCACGTGAATGGCACGCGTTAGAAAACTGGTAATTTCAATAAAAATTTCGGCATGACCCATTCGTAAATGGGACATACCGTAACAAAATCCTGTATAAAAGAGTTATAAAAGTTCCTGTCATCCATCATTGGTATCATCACATGCTAAATAAACCATATGAAGAAACCTACGAAATTAAAATATTACAAACCATGAGTTATTATGTGTCTAGCGCCCATTGGCCGAATACATAGTGTTTAGTTAATACATATCCATAATATTAAAAATTTTTCCCATCAAAGCATAGCACCTCAAGGCGAGGTCTCCCCAGCTATGAAATCATCTGAAAAAGGTTTATAAACATAGGAGTGAGTATAAAACTCAGTAGATATAATTTTCATATAGAAATAACCAAAGCATGATAATATAACCAATTACAATCATGCTTAGAATAATTAAAACCCATGCAATGTCATGAATGATATGCGACTCATGTCCATTTAACATAATCCATAATTACCGACCACTCCCGCAGGAGTCTTCGCGCGGAACCGGAGGATTTAAACCCACCTCCAAGAGGACAACACAAGGGTTCCTACCTGGAACCGGAAAGTAGCCTCTGATTCGGGAACACAAGGGTTCCTACCTGGAACCGGAAAGTACCCAGGACCAAAGGAATGGAAAACACCGCTAAGTCCCTTGACCGCTAGTAGTCCAAATCCAATGACCCTTTAATATACTTTTACCAAGTAATTAATTAAGTCCATTTCATGCATTTTATGCCAATGAATGCCATGAAAAGCATAAAAACTCGTACACGTGTCAGTTATTCCAAAAATCAACAATATGTAATTATTTAATAATTATATAACATGTGAGAGCTATGTAAAACATGTAAAATATAGACCAACAAGAATTTACATAGCATGCACCTTCAAAATAAACCAAAATATGACAAGTATATCAACCCATATACTCCCAAAAGTAATATTCCTAATTATAGGGTTATGTAAACTAGACCCCTCAGTACATGCATTACAAAATATACATGATAATCCACCCAAATATCACGTAAACTCGTAAATAGCACCCAAAATACATTTTTATCTAACATATATGGGCTTATATACTAACCCATTATCATCCCTACGGTTAAAACCCATGAAAATTTCACCTACCACAAGTATGTTGCACCAAACGTAGAGAAAATGTGTTGGGAAGGTCGGATCTGAGCCTAGAATGCAAGAACAAACTCCAAACTCTACAGATCAGGCTTGAATCCTCTCCAAGCATGTGTAGATCTTCAAATCTAGCCCCTAGAACGCGAGTCCAAGCGTTGAAATGAGATGAGAGAGTCAAAAACCCATGCATGCAAGAGAAAAACGTGATTTTCTCTCTCCAAACAAGCCTTTTCTCTCTCCTCTCTCTCTCTTTCTCTCTCTCTCTCTCTCTCTCTCTCTCTCTCTCTAACACTCAAAATGCTGAAAAATGGGTGTTAGAGTCGTGATATGAAGGTTTTGAAAAGGGGTGAGAGGGCACATGCGTCATTCGTTCTAAAAAAAATCTGCCAGTCGAGAGTTTCAGACGGCTGAAAATAACTTTCAGCCGGCTGAAACTAAATGGAAAAAATCTCCTTCTCTGGATTGTTCAGACGGCTCAAATGTAAACTTTCAGCCGTCTGAAAATTGGCTTTCAGCCGGCTGAAACATGTTTCAGCCGTCTGAAATTTTCAGACAGCTGAAACATGACAATCCATCAGGCAATCCCTCATCAGCACTGATCACAGCCTTCTTTTCATTAAAAACATTTAAGTAATCTTCTCCATTCTTTTATTCTTCCTTTTACTTTAAGTTATTTAATGAAAATAAGCAAATAACCCCCCATTTGAATCCAAATAAAATATCAAAAAAATCAAATTCCAAGTATATCAAAATCTCATTTTCAAGTTTTAGTACAAAATCCGACTCCCGACAGATTTTCCGAAAACAAACATATGAGTAAACCGATCTAAACGTGATAATAAAATCCCATAAAATCACAGATGTCTTATAATATTATAAACTTCCATTACCGCCAAAAATTATCTTCGAAAACAAAGATTTATGAAAATTCATTTTTTCCCAACACTTAGCCAAATTTTCAGTAGTCTAAAAGTGTGAAATCGTAAACACAACAACATCACACACATGCGATACCCACACGTGACAATACCCGACAAATCAACTAAAGTACATGCAAATTATGCATTAAAGGTGAGGTTATCCTAATTAAATGACACGGGTATTACAGCGCACCGATCTTCACTACGCGCTCACTTTTACCTGTATTTTACCTGTTTTTTCTTCTGATGGTGGTGCTAACCTCGTAGGATTAGTACATGAATAAGAGTTGCAACTTGGAAAGGCCTATAAACCATTTTTATTAACCAGAGAAGGTTCAGAGCTAGGTATATTTTAGGAAGGTATTAGGCACCCAACAATGCCCGGTAATAAACCGGTCCTCATTTTGTATTCATTAACCATGTTTAGTATTTTAATTTAATCTGGATCACCCATATATCATGCAATAATTAAAACACATACAAATGACATATTAATCAAATAAATAATAAATATAATTTATACAATTCTACTATCAAATATAAATTCATACCTCTTGCAAATGAAATTGGTTAGTATTCAAACCATCTCTCAGGTCCACTGTCAATCTGGCAGCATCCCTTCTGTTGAGCCAAGCAAGCTATTTCTCTTCTTCACAAGTCATCTTTATTTTATTTTCTCTTGATGCAACTTCTCTATTTTTTAGTATTTTCTTTACAAGAACTCTCCTCCCCAAGTTTCTCTCTCTTTATTTTCTCTCAAAATCTCAGCGTTCCCTCTTGCTATTTATAGGGAAGAATCAAAATGCAAGTTTATTCACTTACCTAATTTCCCCCACCATTCCCCACTTCTTTTATTTTTACCAACCTACACATCTCCCATTTACCTAATTTCCCCCATCATTCCCCACTTCTATCTCTTATTGGAGTGGGTTTCTCACTTAAAAGAAAAAAAGTTGTTGAAACAGTGAAGTTACCAGTCAATCTGACATACATTGACAGTCAGAAGAAGTAAAGTTGGCAGTGGTTTTGAAGCAAAACAGCATCAGATTTTTATCACTTGAGATAAGTGGTGGATGAATCACTTGTGATAAATGGTGAATACAACACTTGAGATAAATGGTGGATACACCACTTGATAAATGGGAGATGAATTCATCACCACTTCAAATGTTAGGTAAATGTGAGCTTATATAAAGAAGGCTTTGGTTGGAAATAATGAACACAATTGAGAGAGAATGAGCCCAAATGAATGAGAGATGGATAAGAATGGTGAGAAGGGTGAGAAGGGTGTATAGGGAGAACTTTACCCAATTGGTTTTATATACATACACACACACATATTTATGCACCTAACCCAATTGCTTACTTTGCTCGCAGAAAAGAGACCCAGGTTGACAACAAACATCACGGACCTCATCATCGGGAACTCACCATCAAATATAAGGACAAAATGGGGTGTCTACAATAATTAATTCTTACCCCTTTTATTTCACAAAAATTTTTAAGTTTTACTCGTACGAGTAGCTTAGCCTTTGGAGCTAGTGTAATATTCCAAGCTCTTGGTTTTGACTCTCAGTCTTAGTTGATACTTGCGGGAGGTTGCAAGTATCTGGGGTTTACCCTAATTCCACAAACGGTCAACAAGGTGAAGTCGAGCCGTTGAGAGTTTCATGTCATCAAAAAAAAATTTTTTTAACTTTTTGTTTTAATTTGTTCAAAAAATTTTCTTTGTTCTTCTTATTGTCGATTTCTTTTTTTTCTTTTTTTTTTTGGGGGGGGGGGGGGGGGGGGGGGTGAGGGGGAGCTGAAAAACCTTACTAGAAAGCTACTTCATATGATTCTTTAATTTATAGGATGAGGCAAAAAAAAAAAAAAAAAAAAGTTGACCCTACTACGGTAAATTTCTGGCTCCGCCACTGCACGAGGGTACTTGGTGACATCCACTTATTTCTTTAAAGAACTACCCTAAACAACAACGTCAGCTTCTCTATTCCATCCGTCTCATAAAAATATGTCATTTTTTTTTTTTTTGTCTCAAAATATTTATCTATCTTGAAAAGTCAAATCATAAATGTTTTGAATTCTTTTATACTACCCTTTGTTATTTCAATAATTACTTTCAACACAAAACTCAATAGTCTTTCAGCTTTTCCACAAACTGGTACCAAAGTGAGTGTACTCGCCACTTTTTATTATGCAGAATCTAGGAAGGTTTTACCGTTTTAGAGAACACGTATTCACCGACTACTATTACTTTGTGTGGGATATGGAAGTTAGAATAAATCATTTTTATAGAGAAGGAAATAGAGCTGCTGATTTACTAACTAATTTAGGTCATAGAAATAAAAGCAATCAAACTTGGAATTCTAATTTTCCTAGAGAAAATTTAGATATTTTATGAGAAGATGTTATTAGTAGATTTAGTCCTTGTCGGTGTTGATTTTTCTCTACTACCAAAAAAATAAAAAATAAATAAAAAATTCAGAACCCATGCAAGTATCAGTAGGAACCTTGATATATTTAACTGACATGGGATCTAGAAATTGCTTTAGTTCGACAATAATCGCATCATTATTTGTTCCCATCTTAATTAATTTATGTTCATATGTGCCAAAGATTTTTTATTTATTTATTTATTTATTTTTTTTAATGCTTTTCTTGGTTAGACCCGCCAAGTGAAAATTGTGATACATTTAGCTTATTTGCTTCACAGATAAGATAGACTCAAGCTGAAAAACATTTTTAATTGAGGTACCTAATTAAGTAAATATGTTTTCATACTCACAAGGCACTAATTTTTTATTAATTATTTTATACATGATGAATTACAGAACGTGGCTCCATTTTCTTTGTAATTAAACTATATGAAGTGTTTTATAAGATATGAATTAATCTATATGTAATTACTCCTCCCCAAGCATTCAAGCTGTGAATTGTTCGGGCTCCATTTTCTTTTGTATGTTTTGGCCATGTAATAGTATTGATGCCGGTTTAGCAAAATCGGGGCTGCATAGCTACTAATCCATGCCATTCAGTATTTTAATTGGTGGGTTCAGCCGTTCAGGGTTGGGCTCTTGAATCACATACAAATCTAGATTCCGAGTTGCTTACAACCCATGCACACATAACCCCTGTTTTATTTTTGTAGGCAAAGCATGATCTGTCCACACCACAACTTGTCCATATCACCTGATTTTCTTATATACAGAGAAATTCATATTTTGATCTTCATACATAAATCCAAATTCATGCTTTGAGTTAGGCTCTCAAACCGGCTAATCAAGTAAGTTCGATAAAAACCTGCTAATCATCAAATAATATGTATTACAGAACCAAATCCATCTCACATAATATGCATTACAGAACCTGACCATCTCGATCGAAAGCTGTAAAACAACTTATTTGAACTGATGGCAGCATCAATCAGTGAAGTCTTACCCTTGGCGGGCCCAAATTATACATATGTGGTCATATTTGTTAACCATTTCTGGGTATGCCTGCCACCTCTCTGGACAGATAGGAGATTTTACCAATTACTCCTTATTAGAGTAATAATTGAAAGCTGAAACTCATAGTGCAAAAGATAAGAAAAGTAAGAAAATTTTTTTTAAAAAAAAATTTAAAGGGAAAAAAAAAAAAATGAAAGAAAAGAAATTCAAATTTGAATCGTAATGAAAGAAAGAAGGCAAACAAAAAGATAAGAAGCAAAAATATAATTTACCAGGAGCAATATATCCGTAAGTGCGAACAATTAGAATTTGATTGGATGAATTAGGATCAAGTAGTCTTGCTGTGCCAAAGTCAGAGACAAAAGCCTCTAGTTTTGAGTTCAAAAGAATGTTGTTGCTTGATATGTCTCTATGAACAATGGGTGGGCTGCAGTCGTGATGCATGTAAGACAAAGCATGTGCGATCCCTTTAACAATGTTCACCCTTTTGATCCAATCCAATTCCACAGCTTCAACCTCATTTCTTAGAACACAAAACAAGCTTCCCTTTTCCATGTACTCATAAACTAGAAACATGCACTGTTTGTGTAAACAAAACCCATAAAGCTTCACGATGTTGCGATGTCGTATAGTGGTTAGTACTTGCACCTCATTCCTAAAACTCTTGTCGAAAGCTAGATCCTCAGCTTCTAAACGGTGAAGTTTCTTTAAGGCAACTATGTTGCCGCAAGGCAGTTGTGCTCTATAAACACTTCCATAACCTCCAGTACCAATGCAATACCTGATGTCAAAGTCTTCCATTGCTCTAACAATGTCTTCATATGCTATCCTTCCATCATAATTCCATACAGAGAATAGATTTCCATTCTCTGTTTTCCGTCCTTCAGATTGGGTGTTCTTAGCCTTATGTAGGGAGAAGAACAACAATCCGATCATTAAGAAGGCAGCACAAATGATGATGGGAAGAAAAATCTTGATATAGTGCCCAACTTTGTTTCCTTTATGTTTACTCATGGAGTCAATGGTTGTAGGGGACGGAGAGCAAAGAGATACATTTTTGTTGTCAAAATCATGGAATAAACCTTTATTGCCTACAAACGCCTTGGGTGAATATCTACACCAAAGATCAGTTGTGATTAGACCCTGCAAAGCATTGTATGCCAAGTCAATTTTGGATAGGGAAATGAGTGAATGGGGAATTGTGCCAGAGAGATTATTGTGGGATAGAGTCAACAAGAATGAGTAGCTCGTACTGGGGCTTCTCCAAAGAGTTGTTGGAATGGGTCCACTCAGCTTGTTTCGGGAAAGGTCCAGCTCCTCAAGTTGGGTTAATTGAGTTAATTCTGGAGGGATGGACCCGTGAATTTGATTTGATTTAAGGGAGAGATATTTCATAGTGGTTAATTGAGCTAATGTTGAAGGGATGGAACCGTTGATTCCATTAGTCCCAAGGTGTAGATACATCAAATGGGTTAAATGAGTCAGAGATGAAGGGATTGGACCAATGAGATTATTATCACTGAGATCTAGATCAACCAAATTTCTCAAATTCCCTATTTCTAGAGGGATGGAACCATTGATTTGATTAGTCTTCAGGTACAAAAACATCAAATTGGTTAAATGAGTCAGAGATGAAGGGATTGGACAAGTGAGGATACTATCATTGAGATCTAGATAAAACAAATTTCTCAAATTCCCAATTTCTGGAAGGATGGATCCTTTGATTTGATTACTCCTAAGTGACAAATACGTCAAATTGGCTAATTGACCTAGAGAGGAAGGAATTGGACCAATAAAATTATTATCACTGAGATCCAGATAAACCAAATTTCTCAAATTCCCAATTTCTGGAAGGATGGAACCTTTGATTCGATTCCTCCTAAGGGTCAAACACATCAAATTTGCTAATTGGCCCAAAGAGGAAGGAATTGCACCAATGAAATTATTATTGCCGAGATCTAAATGAACCAAATTTCTAAAATTCCTAATTTCAGGAAGGATGGGACCGTTGATTCGATTTCTCCCAAGGGACAAATGGGTCAAATTGGCTAACTGACCCAGAGATGAAGGAATTGGACCAATGAAATTATTAAAATTGAGATCCAGATGAACCAAATTTCTCAAATTCCCAATTTTTGGAAGTATGGAACCATTGAATTGATTACTCCTAAGGGACAAGTACATCAAATTGGCTAATTGACCCAGAGAGGAAGGAATTGGACCTGTGAACTTATTATTGCTAAGATCCAAATCAATCAAATTTCCCAAATTCCCTATTTTTGGAGGGATTGAACCATTGATTCCATTAGTCCCAAGGTGCAGAAACATCAACTTGGTCAAGAGACTTAGAGAAGAAGGAATTGGACCATTGAGATCATTCCTAGAGAGGTTGAGATGAACCAGGTTTGTTAAATCTCCTATTTTTGGAGGAATAAAATCACTGATTCGATTACCCTGCAAATATAGATGTGTAAGGTTTGTTAAAAGACCAATACTTGAAGGGATTTCTCCAGTTAGAATATTTCCGTTGAGGTGCAGAGTAACTAGACTTCTTAGATTCCCTATCCAGGCAGGGATTGAACCAACAATGCTGTTCATAGAAACGTCGAGCTCCATGAGTTGGGTGAGGTTAGCAAGTGAAAGAGGTAGCTCACCAATAAGATAATTGTGCGATAGGTTAAGGTGGGTGAGTTTTGAAATAGCACCTATTTGGGACGGGATGCTCTCTTCAAGTCCATTTCCGGTAAGATGAAGACGCACAAGGTTTGGGAAACAAGAGAAGTTCAAATTCCCAAACCTATCATTCACTCGGTAGTTGCCAGTTACGGAAATCTCAGTGACGCTTCCAGCATTATTACAACGTACACCGAGCCACTTGCAATGACCTGAGGTGCCATTTGTATAGTACTCACTCCACCAACCAGTGTTGAGCAGAGCAGTCGCTTCCGATTTTAGGGATGATGATTCAGATGCTGTTGCCACTATCATGACACTACCATCATGGAGAAAAGCAGAGATTGCCCACACTACTAAAACGACAGAAATGGAAATGGAGGAGGCCATGTTTCAAGTTTAATTGCAGGGATTCAATTGCAGCTGGTAATCCCTGGGCTCATGATCAAAGACTTTTAAAAGGTTTGGTCTTGATGATGGGCACAGAAAGTTAAAGCCTTTCGGTCTATTATCAAGGTTAGCCGTCCCATCGTCGTCTTTGCGTCTTTCTGTCACTAACCCAAGTCATTACTTAGCTTTTGGACCTAGCTTTTAGGACAAGGTGCCCTGCTTCAAGGGCATTCTGTCACTGATCAGTCATAACTCAGCTTTCAGGACTGCCTTGCTTCAAGGGCAGTAGGCGCGTGGACCGCGAGGTCAATTGTGAAGTGCCTGTTTGGGAACGCTTCCCAGGGGTGGAAACGCGCTTTTGAGGCTTAAAACGCCCTTATATTTCGTCTAGTATCACTTCTTGTCGTAGGTGGGGCGAAGTTCTAGAGGGGATTTCCACAATCTAAAAGGGAATTCCTTTGACTCATCTGTGTTGAAATTGGGCTTAGACGGTAACAATTAATCATATTTGGCGAGACTAGCAATTTGAAGATCCCTTCCCTTTAATCTATACTACCTATAAAAAGATGAATATAAGAAAAACTTTTGATTGACTAATATACCTTTATTTTAATTTTTAAATACACAACTACCCACCCTTCTGCATATATAGGAAATATAATAATATGAAAACTATAATTCTAAAGCACATACCTTAATATATTCTAAAACACATACCTTAATATATAAAACACAAATAGGAATTCAAAGGAAATCCTAAATCAAATACTCCATTTAATACTATACATATAATCCTAAAGCACGTTGACTTCGTATCTCCCTCTTCCTCTCATTCTCTAGCAAACAAGAATGGCCTGTTAGAGACACACCTACTTCTCAACGCAGTCACCAACCAAATATCCACATCATGGAGACTATACCAGATCTCAAGGGCTGTTGCGTGAGTGTTTTATACTTTTATTATGTATTTCTTGAAATTTGGTGAGAATTCATATAATGCTGAATTTGTTTGTGGTTGGGTGTGGTTGTTTTCGAGGATTTTGGGTAAACTAGGAAAACCCTTGAATGTGTTTTGATTGTAACGCGGAAATTGTTGGAATGGGTCATATATGTTTATGATAACTATTGTTATCATTTTGCTTGAATTTGGTTGTTGATGGGAAGGGAGGGGGAAAAGAAAAAGGAAAAAAAACAAAGAAACGAGGAAAAAAATAAAATGAAAATCTCGATCTCCACTGTTTTTTCAATCTCTAAGTGAACAAAAAAAAAAATGTAAATGATGATACCATATAAAAATAAAATTGAGAATTTTTTTTTAGAAAAAATAAGAAAAACTATATTATGAGGGATCAATTTCACTTATTAAAAAAATAAATTAAATAATATTTAAAAGCATCAAAATTTAAAATATAGAAAATAAAAATAAAATAATTATGCTTGCTACTTTCCTTTGGAATGCACATCTCAAATTGAAATAGCAAATTGCCACAACCCACATAAGGTAGCAAAAGACAGATTTGTTACTCTTTTTTTTTTTTTTTTTGGCTACCTCCCTCAAAGATGCTCTTGTATCACATATTAAATTATATTATATCTATACTACTTATAAAAGTTTATACTTTAGAAACACTTTTGATTGATCATTACATCTTTATTTTAAATTTTAAATTTTAAATATTTATTTGCCTCCTATATTTAACCAATTAAAAATGTTTATTTTCTAGCAAAAAAGAAGGAAAAAAGATAACACAATTTATGTTTACTTTATAAATTCTACACAGCCTCCACTACTATGCATATGTTCTAGCTAACTTTTTATTCCTACTATAACTCCTAACAATTGAAAGAATTTTGACCTATTGTGTTGAGCGTTTATTCTAATAAGTTAAATTAACACAAAAGTAACAAATAATTGGATTTTCATGTTCAACATATATATATATATATATAGAATTTATAAATTTTTTTATTTAAATAATATTCATGTGCAATGCACGTGTACCCATATATGTATATAGATATATTACTTATAAAAAGTTGAATGTGAGAAAAACTTTTGATTGACTAATGTACCCTTATTTTAAATTTTAAATGCACAATTACCCTTCTACATATATAGGAAATATAAAAATATAAAACACATACATAAATAGGAATTCTAAGGGAATTATAATTCGTATAAATAAACAAAAACCAGAATTGTAAGTTAACTCTATTTCATAACATATATCATCTATTCATTAACAATGGGATTCTAAATTCTACTTTCTCCATTAACAGTAGCTTCAACCTATTTTTATAGAGCCCTAATCTTTTCTTTTTCGAAATATAAGGTTTTAGGGTTTGTTTTAATTGCTATAGAAAATACTGTTTTCCATATGGGTCAAGTATTTCATATATTTCTGTAACTTTGGTTTTCCTACCTCTATTCTTACTGAATGCCCTACCTACAAGATTCCTTGCAAACGCAATAGGGTTTTATTTTAGTTATGTTAGATATTATTACTTTTGAGTATTTTTTTTATTTTATTTTTTTGGTGTAAGTTTTTCACAAATCGTAATTCACAAATATTTTATGAGGATACCTTTCTTTTTATTTAATTATTTATTTTTGGAGTTGGTTTGTTTTCTCACATAGAACCTTTTATTAAAATATAATATAGTAAAACCGAATGAGGTTCCTAAACTATCAAAAACTGGCATTAAGAAAACCAAATCCTATATGTAACAATGTTAAAAATTCTACTTTATCTGGTCAATAAAGCATCATCTCAACAAAGACAACCCAAGAGGATTCCCATGTTTTAGTAAGCACATTTTTCATTGAGAAAATTTTAAAAATAAGTATACTTATCATAATTTCATTTAATTTTTTATATTATAAAAAAATTTATAAAAAAAACCCAACTTCCCCACTCATAGAATAATATTTTCAATGAGTTGGATGACATTTATTTTAATTTATTTCTTATTTTTTGAATTTTAACACGATGTTATTTGTTCAATTTATTTATGAAATAATTTTTTAAAAAAATTATTACTCTTTGAAATAAGTACATAACTAGGTTAGTTGCCAAACAAGTTCGAAAAAAAGGATTAAACTATTTAACTTTTTCCTTACAAAAATAAACATATATATATATATATATATACATTGACAGAGCCATGAGAAATATCCTTTTGATAGTCAAGTGTACAACTGAAATTTACATATATTTTTTTATATTTATTTAAGTTAAAGATGGCACATTTAATTAATTTATTAGTTTTGGCATTGATTTTTTTTTTTTCCATCACAAAAATCTCTTCTTTGAAAGACAATTTATATGGTCCACTTTAGCATAAATTCGTATACCATTGATGAAATATTTATTTTATAATACAAAAATATTCACGTGCAATGCACGTGTGTACCAACTAGTATCATAAAAAAGGAAAAAAGAATAAAAAAAAAAAAAGTTAATAATAGTATTTCATTATTCCAGTGTATCAGGAGCCAACGGCATAATGGTGTCTCCACCCCTTCTTATCATCCATGGAATGGAACACCCCCCCCCCCCCCCCCCCCCAAAAAAATAAAAATAAAAAAAGGAAAAGAAAAGAAGAAAGAAAACCACCAAATTGCTCCCTATGGCCCTACCACCACCATATAAGGCCTATAATCCATTATACTATCTCTAATACACCCATTCGGGTCCGTCTACTCAAGCTCCTCATACGACTTGATTTTGTCTTTGATTGGAAGTGATCGCTACATAAATCAAAATGGGTGTATTTCAGATTATAAGTCACCTTAACCAGTCTTTTCTTTCTTCTTTGTTTCATTTTGTATTCACTTTTTCTTATTAATAAATCAAACTGATAACACATGATCTGCAGTGCCTATTGTGTCAATTTAGTTGGGATGTTAGGTTTTCTCTCTGATGCTTAAGCTCCTTTCATGATAAAAAATAATAATAATAATAAAAATAAAAAAATAAAAAAAGGAAGAAGATAGACATAACTTCAAGGGTATTATTGTTATTTTCTCATTTCATACTAATGTATAGACGTTGTAATTTATGTAGTTGACATTAGTTTAATAATTAATCTGTTGTTCAATAAAAATGCAGTGTTGGATATTGTTGGTTATTTCCAATGAATCTCATTTTGTTTGCATATGATAAGTTGTAGACCTTAAAATAAAAAGTTTTTTGTTGAATGTAGGGCCACATATAGAAAATAAAACTTGCCTTAAAGTTGTCACATGTCACGTTGGAGCTCACAGTTCTACCCTTGATGAGGTAGGTTGTTTTGGTTTATAGAGTGGACGTTCTAGAAACATCAAAGTTAGTTGACACATAAGACACAACCAAGGACGAGGATGCAGTGATCACATGTCCGATGGATGCTATGATCACATGTCCGATGTTCTAGAAACATCAAACAAAGTTAACATTTTGCCTTGACGTTGTCACATGTCCGATGTATGCTGTGAATGTGCTTAACTTTAAATCATATCATAACCTGTCATGTAAAACACAATTCAATCACGTCATGTCATGTGAAACTGATGCAATGTCTAAGGGTGTCACATGTCCGATGTATGCTTTGATGGTGCTTAACTTTAAATCATATTATGACTTGTCATGTGAAACACAATTCAATCACATCATGTCATGTGAAACTGATGTGATGGTGCTTGACTTTAAATCATATCATGACCTGTCATGTGAAACATAATTCAATCACATCATGTCATGTAAAACTGATGCAACGTCTAGGGTATGATAAATCCAGCTAACCGATTGGCATCACCCTCAACATCTCTCTACGAGGGTGGTAATCACTCGCCATCTAGAAACATGTGATGTTCTAATTAGTCATAACAACCATGATTGCCATCCTCTCCTGCCAAGGACCAGGAGCCTGGACATTTGGGTTCCACCCTTATTGTATCAGCTTCCAAAACCGTGGTGTACTCCACTTATTTCTTTAAGCTTCCATGGATTGGACAATCGAGATCTTCCAGCCTGCATGATTACCAAATGATTCTAATTACTATCTGACATTTAAGAATACAAGTGGAATGGAAATGAAAAGAGTATCATCTGTGTGCGCGTGCATGCTCACACTCGTGAGTGTGCACGAGAGAGATGAGGCTCATCAGTTGTGTTACACAAATATTCCATGGATTCTGCAAGCTTTCAGTTCAACAGCATTTTAATAATTAACACAACGTATTGCCTCACTATCTGAAGGCTATCTCTCCCAATACATTAATTACAAACCACCCTTCTTTCTAATCCCCAGCTCTTCTACTTTAATCACTATTTCTCTCCCCTACTTTCTTGCTTGAATCTGGATCTTCATCCACAATAATGGAAATAGAATCCATGGATGATTTATTATCTGACACAGACACAAGTCCCTCGGCTTTTCCAGAAACTGGTACCATACTGAGAGTATCCTTGCCAGTTTTTATATCATCGTCAAAATCTGCCAAGACATCCTTACTGGGTGTTACTTCATTGCTGGTAGAATGAAATGCACCACTGTCTGAAACTTCTTCGATTCCTACCCTTGAATTCAGAACCCGTACAAGTATCAATGGGAACCTTGATATCTTTAACTGACATGGGATCTTGAAATTTCTCTGGTTCAACATTAATCACATCATTAATTCTTCCCATCACCATATCGATACTGACTTCTTGTCCCTGTCTGTTTTCTTCTGGAATTTTGACACTAGATGAACAATACATGGGACGGTTTTCTGCATGAAAATCTTTAATGGCTCGCTGGACATCTGTCTTGGAAAATCCTTCAGTATTTTGAATGTTCTCATTGGGATTGCTGAGGGGAGCTTAAGGGGAGCCTCATTCTTGTTTTTATTACCGAGCCAACTGTCATACAGGTCATCATTGGGATCAGGAAGATTGTCCACACCCGGAGGAGTTGAAATTGGGGCATCGTTTTCCTGACCACCTGAGCATAGATTCTCTGAGACTTCACGGTTGATCCCTTCGTTGAAGTAGCTCTGGCTTGCAGGTGGACAATCCATCATTGAAAGGTACCTAGGACGAATGAGCAGTTCCAATGCCAAAAGAGCATGGGCACAGAATTCAGCAACTTTTGTTCCCATTTCTTGTTTTCCTGTAGAATATAATTGGATTTGATAGCAGGTAACAATAAGCAATATGGAGAATTGGGTAACACTTGATCACCAGATATATATACTCATATGTTCACATACGTACATATCATACAGCGGTTTTTCATTAAATAATTATTTCCATGAAATTGTGCCTTTCCATAGTGGTTCAGCCGCCATAACTTACCATTGTCATCAAATTTCAATATTTTCCTCTTTGTTTGGATTCATCAATCATGTCCATTAACGAGAGTCCCTTGTCCTGCTAAGACCTCCAATGCGTATTAGAGACTTTCCTTCCATAGGTTTTCATTGCAGATTCTGAGCAATCAAAATCTGTTATACTATTTTATCACATAATAGGGATATACCTTGGTTATGTCTTCTATGTTCACTTTGTTTGATGTTTCTAGAACATCCACTCTATAATCCAAAACAACCTACCTCATCAAGGGTAGAACTGATTTTTGAGCTCCAATATGACATGCGACAACGTTAAGGGAAAGTTTTATTTTCTACATGTGGCACTACATTCAACAAAAAACTTTTTATTCTAAGGTCTGCAACTTTTCATAAATATATCTGATACAAACAAAATGAGATTCATTGGAAATAACCAAGAATATCCAACACTGCATTTTTATTGAACAATAGATTAATTGTTAAACTAATGTCTGCTACATAAAATACAACATCTATATGTTAGTAAGAAATGAGAGAATAACAATAATACCGCTGAAGTTATGTCTATTTTTTTTTTCCCCATGAAAGGAGCTTAAGCATTAGAGAGAAAACCTAACATCCCAACTAGGTTGGCACAATAGGCACTCCAAATCATGTGTCATCAGCTCGATTTATTAATAAGAAAAAGAGAATACAAAATGAAGCAAAGAAGAAAGAAAAAACTGGTTAAGGTGACTTATAATCTGAAATACACCCATTTTCCAATCAATGACAAAATCAAGTCATATGAGGAGTTCCAGTAGACGGACCCAAATGGGTGTATTAGAGATAGTATAATGGATTATAGGCCTTATATGGTAGAGGTAGGGCCATAGGGGGTAATTTGGTGGTTTTCTTTCTTCTTTTGTTTTCTTTTCTTTCTTTTTTCCTTTTTTTTTTTTTTTTTTTGGTGGGGGGGGGGGGGGGGGGGGGATTATGCTTTAAAGAATAGTTCCATTCCATGGATGATAAGGAGAAGATATCTTCCTTCCATTCCATGGATGATAAGAAGGGGAGGAGACACCATTATGCCGTTGGCTCTTGATAGCTGGAATAATGAAAAACTATTATTAACTTCTTCTTTTTTTTCCCCTTTTTTATGATATTAAAGGGAAGGGATCTTAAAATTGTTAATCTTGCTTACCTTTACGAAAAAGCTCAAGTCCCTGGTTCAGATAACGTGGCCGAACACTAGCAGGGGAAAGAAGAGAAGCCAAAAGTGCATGTAATGCTGCAAGCTGCAACTCTGTTGAAGTGGAAGTAGGTTCATTCAGGCAGTGTTTGGGGAATGGGTTCACATTCTCGATTCCAGTGTTTGGGTGCGTCTCTTCCCCAGCAATGATGCATTCCCGTTACCCTCACTTTCCCATTGGCTCTGGGATCTGAAAACCAAGTGGGAGGTGGGTTTGATTTGTGTTGCCTGGGAATGATTTTTAGTATAAAAAATATGACCACCGTGCCCTCCCCTCTTCCAAACAATACTTTCTTATTCCACCTATGTCCCTTCTCCCAATCTCCCCTAAAACGCGATCAGCGATCGCCCCCTCCCATGGCCTCCCCCATGGCACACCGTCTCATGGTAGAACACTAAACCCACCGAACACCCACCTCCATGCCGTCGGTGCGAATAGCTGTCGTGCTGCAACCGTGCGTATTAGATACAAAGCATGGAAACCGAAATCGAAAACCATATCCATCGAAACCGAAAACCACAACCATAGCAGATCAGATACAAAGCTAAAACCACAACCATACCACAACCATAGCAGATCAGATTCAACGCCGGCTGAAACCCTAACCCCAAACTGTTGATTTGACTCGAAGAGAATCAAAGCAGCGGTTGAAGCCTGAAGGTGAAGTCTGGCCGATCATATGAACGTAGACGATGATTGTGGACATGGGGTCAATTTCAAAGCGATCCAAGGCGGTGATTCCGAAGTGATCGACGGTGGCAATTCTAAAGTGATCTTCGCTGGTCCTTTTCCTTCTTTGCCTTCTCTTGCATTGGCCCCCTTTTTCTTTCTGAAGATTTTACAATTCCTGCTGAATTGCCGTCATCATTGGTGGTAGTGGCAGCGATGGCGTCGGAGGAGGTGAGAGAGAAGGAGAGTGAGGGAGAGAAAGAAACAGAGAAGGAAAAAAGAAAAAAAAAAAAAAGAAAACGAGAGTGAGAGGGTAGTGTGACTGTGAGATAAATGAGAAGAAAAAAGAAAAAATGAGAGAAGGAGAGTGAGGGTATTATAGGAATTTCAACCAAATAGGAATCATATTCCTGACCCAACCAAACATAGGATTTGGGAGTGTTTAAAGGATTTCCAATACCCATTCCCAACCAACCAAACGTGGGATAGGTAATATTCATCGCATTCCCATTCCCAAGTAATGTCTCATTCCCTGGCATCACATTCCCTTTCCCCGAACCAAATGCACTCTCAGTGGCAAGAAATCACTCTCTTCATCATTGTTCCATTTCACATCGAAAGCATTTGTTGCTACATTTATTAGAAGAAGATCAACATCTTATCGCAAATGCTCACATTTCAAAGCACCACCCTGTGACAAATTATGTATTCATTATTCAGTTTTAGATCAGAATTATAAATTAAAAACAAAAACAAAAAACAAAAAACAAAAGAGATAACCAATGAGATATTGACACGTAAGAGTTCTCCCTATCTAGATCTAAAATGTAAACTACCCCTTGATGGGGGTGCCTCATTTTGAATTCGGAATGAGAATAAACTGAAAAAGGTGATTGTGTGTGATAAATATTTAGGGCACAAAACTAAAAGGCAGTTTATTAAAAGAAGTTTAGATTTAAACTTCAAATAATTTAATAAGCAAATAGTCCAGGTTTATTTATTTTCTGCAATTCACTGCTGAGGTCCTTTAAAAGGCAGGTATCACCAGTCAAAAATGTTAAGAGGCCATTTTGGAGATTGAAGTCAGTATCAGTCCAACTCACATGCCTGAGCACCATCTTCGTTCTGTTTTCTCTCTAAACTAAAAAGTGAATAAGACATGAGAAATCATTCTGATTTTAAGTTGCTTCAAACCTTAAATGATCATGGAAATCTATGTCGAGGTAATTTCATGCGAGTGGGTGGGTTGTGGCAAGAGGATGCGAGATTGGCAGTACTGATGAAGCTGATGCGGAGCAATGGTGGTACGACATGGCTGGTAGGGATGGTGGCAATAGGCCAACAGCAATTGTAGTGGTGATGCAGGACGATGGCGTTGGTAGTGGAAATTGAACAATGATAAAGGTGGGTAGTGTTAAGGAGGTGACATTGATCAAAGGTGTGTGGTGGTTGTAGCAATTGTGTTGAAGGCGACAGGAGTGATCAGTGGTTGTGTTCATGTTGATTAGTTGTTACTAAGATTATGAAATAGGAATAAATTGGGATTTATGAATTAGGTAGGTTAAATGATATTTAATTAATTATTATTCATATACTCTTCAATTGTTTTGTGGAGGCATCTGTAGTGAGCACTAGTACCAGTGAGGGGGTGGTAGCGTTATTGATTAGGATTTGCTAAAATTATAAATAAAAAGCATAATAAAGTAAATAATATATTCATGCATTTCTTACTTCTAATTAGAAATATTTTCATACGTTTCTTATATATATATATATATATATATATTATTGAAAATATATAGATGTACTAATGTTCTCATATATTCCCAAATAAAATGAAAATGCCATCAAGTCCCAACTTCCATTACCATGGAACTTGAGCCCATCATTCTAATCAACAATAATCGGTCTAGAATTAAAAAAGCATGGTGATGGAGACTACTATCTAACGCTACATGGCACCAGTTCCACAGGGTCCCCACTAGACGGCAAGCACTGAACTGAAGACACCCAAATAAAATGTGTACTAAGAAAGTCCAAACACATACCAGATGCGCAATGGAATTTCACAAATATATAGGCTACGAGAAAGTCCAAACACAGGCCACTTAAAAGAGAGACCTTTAACAACGTAATCAACTACCTAAAAATATATAAAGGAAGACCTTCACTAATCACTACTATCATAAATCAAATGATCAAATCTTACTCACAAATACGTGAAGGGATAAAGCAACTACTACCCATAAAAACAAAGATGCTCAACCACATAGCTGCTAAAACTAAATCAAATAATAATGAAACGATCTGTATCAAACCATTTAGTATTAGTATGCATATTCTATAACTTTTGACACCCAAGTACTAGAAATCTTAATTTTGCAAGATTATTAGAATCAAGCTTCAGAGATTAAACAAGTATAGATCACCACCATTTTTGTCATTATATTACAATGAAAATTCCTTTTGGACATGGAACCAATTAGAAGCAACAATCAATGATAATTAACCAACTTCCTTTCCCAATCAAAGTTTTTCAGTTAACAGAAACCTTAAGATACTAAGAGCTCTTAAACAAAATGCAATGAGCCAAAAAATGAATGGTAATGTAAAATCCATGATTATATTTGAGAAGTGGGATCATCAAGGTAGGTTGCCCTTGTTAAGTTTATAACATCAAGAGATAGTGAGGTGAGTATGGGAACAGAACATGTATCTCAGCACAAAATAGGGTTAATTGAACCACGTTTTCTTTTTCATAGGTAGCTTGCAGGTTGTGTCTCTTTTTTCAGTAGTCAGCTTCAGGATAGTAAGTACAGTAAAACAAGAGAAAATGGCTCCATCAGCTTTCATATTACCACCCACAAGCACAATACTTCCATTTTTGGTCCACTATATAACGATGCCACTTCCAATACCAACTGATAATTTATACAATAAACAAAGAAAAATAAAAAAGAAACCCTATTAACTACACAAAAAAAATATCATAACAAGCTCAAGTATCATTGACCATAACTTGAGCTTTCCTACAACTAAATAGCCAGATAAAATCTTCTTTAATAAGAGAACCACACCATATTGCAAAAACAAACATTTCCTTCGCAAGCTAGCAAGGAATTTCACATACAAAATATGCTAACAGGTCTACATCTAGATGACTGAAAAGGGGGATAGGTCTTATAGCAAACTGTTCACACTTGCACCCTTAGCCCTACATGGTAAAGAAAATATAATGAGTACAAGAGCATGGTGAATCAAATCAGCCATGCCCAACTCAAACCCAAGTGTAACAAATGAAAATGAATAAGATACACGCATACAACAAACATGTCATAACCAAAATCATTAGCCGTGCCAACTAAACAAAGAAAGCAATCAAGGATTCAAGGTAACTTTCAACTCCTATTTGGACCAGTTTAATTGCAATGCAAACATTTAGCTAATAATAATCATAAATTATACCTGATATACCTCTGCCTAATGAGCACACGGGCATTGTGAATCGACTTAGCCATACCAGACTTGGAACACAAGGGCTTGAAGCCGGCACTCAAGGAAATTCTCCGCAGTCAAAGCCAACACATAATCGAGCTTGTTCTGGCTCTTGTCCAAAAGCCCATACCGGTTCATTCTTTGGAGAAGAGCCCCACCCTAAAAGATCCGACGGGGATTCTTCTCATCTAGAGTGAGAAGCATCCTTGCAGCATTTCAGATGCGGCTCAGCCCATACTGAGCCCTCCACAGCTCCCTCTTACAGCAGAGCCCAAACTCTCCCACGAGCTTCAACTCCACATCCAAACGCGCCATCTCGTATGGACGAGGCGGCTTCTTGAAAGTCTTCCCATCTAAAAAAACCACCCATCATCGTGCATTTTAAGTAAAATGCTCATAGAAAAAATATGCTACAATTTCGTAACTTGAAATTGTGGGAACCAGACAAGCTCAGTATGGATTGCAGTGAAATCAAAGGGTACAGACCAAAGAAGATGATAAGCCATACAAAATAGTATCTCATGTACAGGGCCGGCCTTGACTTTTTGAAGGCCCTAAGCGAAGTCAAAAAATGAGGCCCTTTATATTTATTCACACACCCAAAAAAAAAAATATTTTTACATACTCAAATTTTTTTTTTTCCTAGTATCAACTCAAAGTTTTCTTGCCTATATAGTTCCTAATATTTGCTTATATAAATGAAGGTAACAAAAAATCATTACAAGAACTTCAAAAGCTATAATTCATACTTCTTACTTCATAACTTAGCAAAATTCATTGTTACAATAAGAAAAATACACAAAACAAAATCTAAAGTTATAATACCAAAAAACAAAAAACCCAATGCATTGAAGTATCACTTAAATATTTATAATGTCTTTTAGTTTTTGTTTGGGTAGTTGGGTTTTAGATTTATTTTTTGGATTGGACTTAGGCCTTTAGATTTGTTTTTGGGACATCGTTCACAATCATCACATGTTTTTTTTTTCCTCTTGGACTAAGCCCATCACAAGTATTGCATGGGAACGACTATTGCAACCCCCCATTCCTATAAGCCCACCCCCCATCCTTTAGGTTTTTAAGGTTTTATGCAAAATATTAAAAGTTTTTATGAAAACAGGCCGTGATGTCCACTAGAAAACATCATTTTGAACAACTTTGCATAAGAAAGTTTTTCCAAAATTTATCGTTTAGGTAGACTTTTTGGCAAAAAATGAAATAAAGGCTATAAATGGTTAAAAAGTATATCTAAATGATAGATTTTGGAAAAACTTTCTTCTGCAAAGTTGTTCAAAATGATGTTTTCTAGTGGACATCATGGCCGGTTTTCATAAAAACTTTTTATATTTTACATAAAACCTTAAAAACCTAGAGGACGGGGGATGGGCTTATAGGAATGGGGGGTTGCAATAGCCGTTCCCGTATTGCATTTGCTGTTGGGGCCCCTTTTTTCGCCCAAAAAGGTGGTGCCCTAAGCCACCACATTGAAAAATTATAGTCAGGGCCGTCCCTGCTCATGTAAACCCTAAAATACAATCAAGCCCATCAAATCAATGCATTATTGAGGCCAAAATAGAATAAACAAAGTTTTAGGGTTTATGTGCTTAACTATGACGAGAAATGGCGATCAAAGAACCTGATGTCTAGCATTGAATCCAAAAAGCAAAGGGGATAGAAAACACACATTTATATACATAGATATGAAGACATACGCAGATCTTACAGTTTCTGTAGAAACTGACGTAAAACATGGCTCCGTCGGCGTCTCGTTAGTCGGCGAGATGAAGAGGGGAGTGATGAGGAAGACGAATGCGAAAACAGAAACTGAGACAATAGTTTGTTATGTTGGCCTAAACCCAATCGATTGCTTCCCTTTAGGGGAGCGGCTAACGCAACCCCCCAAAGGGTTAAGTTGTCCTTATTTTTTTTAATTAAAAAAATTATTATGTAAAATTACTAAAAAGGGCTTAACCCTCACCCATGCCCTCTCCCGCACGCCTCCCTCGGCAACTCTCTCCGGCACCCCCACCGGCGACGGCGATGACCCCCTCTTCCCTCTTTTCCTCTCTTGGTAAGGCCACACCCCCTCTTCTCCTTCCTCCTCCTCCCTCTTCTTTTCCTTTTTTTTTTTCCTTCCAGAACTCCCCTCCCGTCGGCCGAAAAATAGAGGCGTCGCCGGGAAAAATGGAGGCCCTTGCCGGAAAACACACAGATCTAACCAGCAGGGGGGGAAAAAGAAAGAAAGAAAGAAAGAAGAAGAAGAAGCACCGTCGCCGAAAAAAATGGATGCCGAAAAACACAGATCTGACCAGCAGCAGAGAAAAAAAAAAGAAAAAAAAAAAAAAAGAAGAAAGAAAGAAAGAAAGAAAGAAAGAAAGAGGAGAAGAAGAGAGGAGTCGCCGGAAGAGAGAAGAGTCGCCTCTCTTAGATCTACAAACTCTCACGGCCAAAATCACTCCTCACTGCCGTCGAACTGGTGCGGCTCCCTCTCACCGCCGGCGAACCTTTGATGCCAAAGGGTCCGGCTCCCTCGTACCTCCGGCCAACCTTTTTTCCTTTTTTTTTTCACGGGAAGGAAGAAGAAAGTGAAATGGGATGGGATGGAGTCGACGGGAGTAGTTGTGGTAGAGAAGTCGCTGTCGCCGTTACCGGTCGTCACTGCCATGGTGTGGGGTGAGTGAGAGGGGTGGGTGAGAATAAGGGGTAGTGAGGTCTTTGAGAGGGATGGGTATATATTTTTGGGGGGTGGGGTTAACAAAGGGGGGCAACTTGACCCCTTGAGGGGTTGCAATAGCCGTTCCCTCCCTTTAGATGAAGGTCCTTATACTAGATATGGGCTTTTGGTCACCATGGTCCCTGTCCGAGTTTTGGGTCCGTGACCTACTACATCTTCTCTGGGCCCAGATTAATGTGTGGGTGTGTACACTAAGAGCCTTTTTTGGTCATTCTAATGAAATATAAATGATTATAATATATTTTATGTTGTATTCAATGCACAAATCCAACATCTTGAACAGAGCCGTGATCATCAGGGTATGCCTCCCTTTTTTTCTTTTTTCTTTTTTCTTTTTTCTTTTTTTTTCGTCTTTTAAAAAAAAAATAAAACATTTTACATCATCTGAATTTCTTGATTTGGCATAACTTAGTCAATGCTAAAGATTATTTTTCCTCGATTCTACATGATTTAATTAGTGAATGGGCGTTTGGAATTTTCTGATTTATGCACTGTACAGAATATCCATTATTCCCCAAGCAATTCACAGCTTTATCAGAAAAATGGAAAGGTGGAAAACAAGAACTGAGTGATCCCTCTCAGCCACCTAATGTTCTCACTAAAAACATCAGTGAAGGCAAGCCTTCCACGGCATAAATGAAGCCATTCGGCTGAGTATGTAACAACGTGCACTGCTTCCAATCACAACAAAGTAACAAACACTAATCTTTTGGCCATTTAATAGTGCTGATGCTAGGGCAGCAAATTCAGCTGCATAGCTTCTAATCCATGCCATTCAGTATTTGTAGGCAAAGCATGATCCGTCCGTATCACAACTTGTCCATATCACCTGATTTTCATATATACAGAGAAATTTATACTTTGATCATCTTACGTAAGTCGACGAAGCATGAATTTTTAGAGTTATATAGGCTCTCAAACCGGCTAATCAAATAAGTCCGATAAAAACCTGCTAATCAAATAATATGTTTTACACAACCAAATCCATCTCACATGGTATGTATTACCGAACCTGATTATCTCAGAAGCTGTAAAATAACTTATAAGAACTGATGGAAGCATTAATAAGTGAACTCTTAGCCATTACATAGCCGTTTGGCCCCCCAAATTACAGAGACATTTGACAAGTTTAAATTACAGAGTACACGACAAGTTTAAAACTAAACAAATTTAGTAGCCATCGGACCTCCACAGGGAATCCATTTCTCCATTTCTTATTAGCACCTCATCTAATCTCAATCACTGAGAAGCAAGACCTACAAAAATATAAAACAAAATCCGTCAAGACTATAATTAAATTAAAGTTAGCCATTTTAATGAAGTTTAGGGCTTTATTTTGAAATCGAGCGTATGATATGAATATCAACTAACAGAGTATGACATGAATAATAATTTTCAATGGGTACGATATGACTATCAAGGATACCGCATTTTAAAAGAAGATACCACTAAGGGTCTGGCTTATAAGATACCACTAAGGGTCTAGCTTATAAGCCAGACCCAAGCACCACTATTCCTATGTAGCTTACAGTTAAATGATTTAAAATCCAAGAGGATGCTTTAGGACATCAATGGATGACTGGTGTACAGTTTTAGATGCATGC
Source organism: Liquidambar formosana (assembly GCA_039720395.1). Lineage (NCBI taxonomy): Eukaryota > Viridiplantae > Streptophyta > Magnoliopsida > Saxifragales > Altingiaceae > Liquidambar > Liquidambar formosana. The sequence continues at coordinate 6,342,867 of CM077832.1, forward strand.
ACATAGTCTAACCCCCTTTGCTGTCCCCAATGCCACTTTTATTCTTTTATTCCAGCCAAGTGCTAAGCCAAATTCTGTCTCCCAAAGAGATATATACTATTCAAATTCTTCTAATGTATTTAATTTGTCGAATGAAGAACGACAGACAGGAACAAATTGCTGAAATTGGTATGTTTTATGCTTTATATATAAAACAAAAACCGATATATGCTGTACAAGATTTTACTTCATGTTGAAACCCAGATTCACTGAAACATTTTAAATAACTTGATGAGATGAAATCCATAATTAACTATCACCTTCATCTATCACAAACATTTCTGGGCTCCTAAGATCTGATATTGGAATGCATGAAAAGGCCTAGCTAATTGTTTCCTCTGGGCAAGAAATTCTTGAGACACGCGTCGCATAGTCGGCCAAGATTTTGGTTCAATGCGTAAGCATGCAAATGCCAGTGTTGCAACAAGAACAACATCATGTGCAAGCAGTGGATTTGCTCGAGGTGAGATTCGTGGGTCTAACACATCACTTAGCATTATATTTTGAGCAGATGATGATGATAATGATGAGAGGAGTTCCCCTGGATGCCTTCCCATTAATGTTTCTAGTGCAACCACCCCAAATCTATAAACATTTTCTATCATGGCCATTGTGTAGGCAAGTTCTGCATTCACAAAAGATCTATGTGAGGAATTAATAAACAATTGTACAAAAAAATCATGTTGATATGCTTGCTCTATAAGGGTATGTGCTTTGAAATAATGCAGCAACACTTTCCCATATACTTTTCGTGAGTAACTTTAGGCTCATTTTCTAATGAATGAAGACCTCTCAAATTATTGAAATAAACAAGTCCTTTTTCAATTGATACACTACGCTCATTTTGTAATGAGTGAAGACCTCTCAAAATGTTCATATATCAATATATGTCGACCATTTTAGGTAGGCCTCCAATGGACAGGTAGGAAACTGAATTATATTAGAGTAGTAATTGAGAGTCGAAATTCATATATAGTGCAATGGATAAGAGAAGTAAGATAAATTTTATAATTGAATAGGAAAGAAACGAAAGAAAAGAAATACTCAAAACAGTCATGAAAGAAAGAAGGCAAAGAAAAAGATAAGAAGCAGAAATATATATAATATAGTTGGAGCAATATATCCATAAGTGCTTGCAATCACAGTTCGATTGGATGAATCAGGATCAAGCATTCTAGCTGTGCCAAAGTCAAAAACAAAATCCTCCAATTCCGTGTTTAAAAGAATGTTGGTGCTCGATCAATATGTCTTTATGAACAATTGGTGGGGTGCAATCGTGACGCATGTAAGACAAAGCATGTGCCATGGCTTTAACAATGTTCACCCTCTTAACCCAATCCAATTCCACAACTTCAACCTCATTTCTTAGAACACAAAATAAGCTTCCCCTTTTCAAGTACTCATAAACTAGAAACAGGCACCCTTTGTGTAAACAAAACCCATAAAGCTTCATGATGTTTCGATGCCATATATTGGTTAGTACTTGTACCTCATTTTTGAAACTCTTATCGAAAGCAAGCTCTTCCGCTTCCAAATGATGAAGCTTCTTTAACGCGACTACGTTGCCACAAGGCAATTGTGCTTTGTAAACACTTCTGTAACCTCCAATCCCAATGCAATATCTGATGTCAAAGTCCTCAATTGCTCAAACAAAATGTCTTCATATGCAATCCTTCCATCATAATTCCATATGGAGAATAGATTTCCATCATTTGTTGCTCTTGCTTCTGATTGGGTGCTCTTACCCTTACATTTAGAGAAGAACAATAATTCGACAATCAAAAAGGTGAGAAAAATGGTGATATAGTGCAAAAATGTGTTTCTTTTTGGGCAAGAAGAAAAATTAGTGTTGTCACTGTTGTGAATATATTTGATTTAAAATTAATTCAATTTATTTGTTGTTATTTATAATCTTTGTTTTTATTTATTCTATTTGGTTAATATAGGTGTAACCTACAATGACCTTTTATTTACCTCTTTATATTTCTTTATGGTGGTGAGTAAGTGGGTGGAGGTAACTTCCGCACCACTACTTTATCATACCATTATTGTTGGAGGTTATTTCTTTTTATTTATTTATTTATATGAGTGTTATGTGTAGAGATGAAGAGGTGTAGAGAAAAGCTTGTATATGCTGAAATTTTCAACACCTATATCTCCATACTTGTTATACACTTTGATTCTTTTCATATGTTTTATGATTATATTTTGAGTATTTAGAGCATACGGGTAATTTGAGGTTCGTGGAAAGTTTTAGCTGCACACAAGATTATCCGAAGGATCATTGTATCTTAGGAAAAAAATGTTATGCAAACCCCGTGCAGACAGGGTAGAATTTTCTCTAAGGATAGCGCTTCGCAGTGTGCCTTGATCCATATTACAGGCTATTCTAAACTCTAGTTCTTGTAATTTTATTATTGTTGATTATAGTAGAATAAATTCATTTTGATGATTATTGTGTTATAATTGTTCTAATAGAAATTCCTAACAATATTTCCAACAGTCACGGCATAAACCTTCATTGCCGATAAATGCCGAATGTGAATTTTTATACCAAAGGTCACTTGCGATTGGACCCTCCGAAGCATTGTATGACAAGTCAATTTCAACGTGCAGAGATGTAAGAGAACTAGCTTGGAATGGTGCCAGAGAGATTATTGTGGGACAGATACAAGCCGTTTAAGTGTGTTATATTCCCGAGTTGGGAAGGTATCTCTCCATCGATTAAGTTATAACTTAGGTCAATAGTACATAGTGCAACACGGGTACCAATCTGGAGGGAAATGCTACCATTCAAATAATTATTGCTCAATATCAATTCTTGTAATTTGGGTAAGTTCCAAAGTTCAGCTGGAATGGATCCGCTTAATTGGTTTCTGGAAAGGGTCAAAAACTCAAGTTGGGTTAATTGGGCAAGCTTATGTGGTATGTTACCATCTATCTTGTTATTGGACATATAAAGAAAAACCAAGTTTGTCATATACCCCATTTCTGTAGGGATTGGACTAATGAGTTTGTTTCCACTTAGTACCAAAGAAAAGAGATTTCTCATATTCCCTATTTTGAGAGGGATTGAACCATCTATTTGATTCCAGTAGAGGGATAGAGACATCAAATTAGTTAATTGGCCCAGAGTTGAAGTAATTTGACCAGTGAGATTGTTACCACCAAGGTACAGATACACCAAACTTTTCATATCTTCAATTGCGGGAAGGATTGGACTGGTAAGGTTGTTTCCATCGAGGTGCAGAAAAACTAGATTTTTCAAATATCCTATTTCGGGAGGGATGACACTGTTGATTCGATTTCCATAGAGGAATAAATACTTTAAATTGGTTAAATGGCCCAAAGCTGAAGAGATTGTACCAGTAAGGATATTTTACCGAGTTCCAAATCAACCAAATTTCTCATATTCCCAATTTTTGGAAGGATAGAACCGTTGATTTGATTCCACCCAAGCAACAGAGATATCAAATTGGTTGAATGACTCAGAAATAAAGGGATTAGACCATTGAGGATATTTTCACTGAGGTCTAAATCAACCAAATTTCTCAGATTCCCTAATACTGGAAGAATGAAACCGTTGATTTGATTTGAGCCCATACGCAGATGGGTGAGATTGGCTAAAAGACCAAGAACCGGGGGGGGGGGGGGGGGGGGGGGGGGGGGGGGGGGGGTGGATTGGTCCAATGAGGGAGTTATAACTCAAGTCCAGAGCAACCAAATTCCTTAGATTCCCTATCCAGTAAGGTATTAAACCATTAATCTTATTCAAAGAAATGTCGAGCTTCGCGAGCTAGGTGAGGTTAGCAAGTGAAAGAAGTAACTAACCTGTAAGATGATTCTGTGACAGGTCTAAGTAGGTGAGTTTTGAAAGAGCACCTATTAGGGACGGGATGCTCCCTTCGAGTCCATTTCCATGAAGATCAAAGCAGACAAGATTTGGGAAGCAAAAGAAGTTGAATTTCCCAAACTTATGTCCCATACCGTAAGAAGGTAGGGAAATCTCAATGACACTCTCAGCATTATCGCAAGTCATTCCAAGCTAATACTTGCAACGACTTGAGGTCTTGTTTGAATATTTATTCCACCACCCACTGTTGAGCAGAGCCTCTACTTCTAATTTCAATGACGATGATTCAGATGCTACCACAATCATGATAGTAGCAGCATAGGGAAAAGCAATGGTTGCACACACTACTAAGACTACAGAACTGGAAATGGAGGAAGCCATGATTTAACTTTAATTGCAGGGATTCAATTGCAGCAAAGGAATTGCTAGGTTCATGTTCAGACATTTAAAAAAGGCTTGGTCTTGATCCATGCACATGGGGTCAAGGTCTTTTGGTCTTTTGCTAGCTGTTTACTATATTTTTCCATTTAAGAAGGACGGGGACAGCTGAGGACCTAAGTCTTCTAACCCCATTCATGGGTTATCGATTTTTATATGTGGATCTTTAAGGTGGAGCCCCTTGGATATTCCAATTGCAAGTACTAGATGGATGGATGATCGATGACTAGCGTTGTAGCTGCATGAACAAAATTTATGCCCCTTGTTGTCCCCAATGTCAGCTTTTATTCTTTTATTTCAACAAAAGAAATAAAATTTTTTGGAATGATGTTAGGCGACAAGCACAATCACAGAAAAGAATAAATACAGAAACACACATAATTTACGTGTGTTCCTCAAGATGCTTACATCAACAACAAGGAAATATCAAATCCACAATTTGATATAAAGCTCTCAACTTTGCTTTCTCTCTCTCTCTCTCTCTGTTGAACCTCCACAAAGCAAACTAACTCAATGCAAAACCCCATACATATATATATATATATATATATACCCAAAAAATAATAGGCTTCTACCCCAGAAAGGTCCTCTAGCCTAACCTGTTGGAGTCCAATAATAAACAAATACAAGACACCTCACCACAAATGACGAAAGAAACAGGAACAAATGTGGTAAAATTGGTTTGGTATGTTTTAAAATTTTATGATGTATAGAAGTATACGAATTTATAACCAAAACTATAAAATAATGTGTTTTAGTGAAATGAGGCCAAAACGGTGCGTGTAGATGGTAGCTGTACAAAGGCCGTGTTTATTAGCACTAGAGGCAAAAACAATGTGTTTTGATGGAGAGATACTAAAATGGTGTGATTGGAAGGCGTTTTAGCACATGCAGGCAAAGACGGTGCATCTTCTTGCGTTTTGATGGATAATTCTATTCGTTTTTGTAAAGTGTTTTAAAAAAACAACTGTGTTGTAATAAGAATTCTCAGGGTTTGTCATGTAATCTTGTCATATCCAGCAATATAGGCCATTGGGGATCTTCACATTCCTCACAGAGCACCTAACCCCCCTGCAAAGTTTCGAGTCCACGCTCGTTCGATCAGCACATCATAGCTTCAAATATGTGATTTCCTTCCTAAATTCATATATGTGGTTAGGATCTTGAGGTTGCAAGATTGTACAGCTGAGATCAATTGAAGACCTTAGAAGGTTAACAAAAATGATAAGACTCAAGTTTAAAAAATCTCTGATGTTCTAGCGCGCTAGTGATAACTCAAGTTTTTTTTTTTAATGCTCTTAGTAATATAAAAACTGGATAAGAAACTCAAAATCCCAGTTTTAAATCCATCAAAATGGCTAATATTTCCCCACACATAACTTCGTCTGAAACAAGACGATGGCTAATATTTCGAGAGTTCAATGGATTTAAAACGATGTTAACAAGGATTAATTAAACTCTGCTATAATACCAGTAGGGGCAAAAGATCACCGCCTTTATGTGTCAGATGGAGGAGGCCATGTTTCAAGTTTAATTGGAGGGATTCAATTGCAGCTGGGTAATTGTTAGGCTCACGCTCCCAAAGACTTTTAAAAGGTTTGGTCTTGATGATGGGCACAGGAAGTTAAAGTCTTTGGGTCTATCTATCAAGGTCAGCCATCAGCTACGACTTTTCATTCTAAGAAAGCTGAGTACGTACCCAAGTTTTCTAACCCCAATAATGGGTTGCTAAATGGGTAGATCATGGATGGATGATAGATGTAGGGCCGGCCCTAAGTATATATGGCCCTCCGATTTTTAATTAAAAATGAGGGTCTCAAAACCAATCTAATCATTATGCTGAAGTGAAAAAAAAAAAAAAATGAGTACATATTTTTTTTAGAAGGGTGGGTATTGCAACCTCTCAAAGTTTATTTATAAATCATTTTTTGTTTTTTTATATTTTTTAATTTTGAGGTTTTATGAAAAATATAAAATGTTTTTATGAAAATTGACTGTGCTATCTTATAGAAGACATAATTTTGAACAATTTTGTAGGAAAAAGTTTTTCCAAAATATATCGTTTAAAATGATTTTTTGGCAATTTCTATTTCATTTTAATAAATTGAAAATTATAAATGAATAAAATATTCACTTAAACAACAGATTTTAAAAAAACTTTCTTCTACAAAGTTGTTCGAAATGATGTTTTATAGTTGATAATGCAGCCAATTTTATAAAACACTGAAAAGTAAAAAAAAAAAAAAAAAAAAGATTTTTACAAATAAAATTAAGGGATTGCAATTACTATAAGGCGGTATTCATTATTCAAAATAGTTACTCCACCAACCACTGTTGAGCAAATGAGCAGAGCCTCCACTTCTAATTTTTGTGATGATGATGATGATGATGCTGCCACTATCATGATTAGCAGCATAGGGAAAAGCAAAGGTTGCCCACACTACTACAACAACTACAAAAATGGAAATGGAGAGGGTCATTATTGTTTTCGTTGTAAGCTTAATATTGCAGGCTAGGGATTCAATTGCAGCAGGGTAATTGCTAGGCTCACGCTCCCAAAGACTTTTAAAATGGCTCTTGGTCTTTTGAGTCTTGACCTATCCATCCATAGGGAAGAGTCGTCTTCTCTGACCACCTTTTAGCCCATTACTTGGCATCTAAGTGGAACCGCCCCAGAAGTTGCGTTTGAGGACCCAAATTCACGAACGTGAAACAAACCTTGCTTTAAAGACACTACGTAGACCGCGTGGTCTATGGTTTTGTTTTTTTTTCAAGAATACACGCCCCCGAGGGTCGTTGACGTGTGGTCAATGGTTCATCTAGAAGATAATATAATACATTGATGCATGTAACCAATTTCTCCTCAATGTTAAAAAAACAAAAATAATAATCAATAAAAACTACACCACATATGACCTCTTTTTTTTTCCTTTTTCCCCCCTAAACACACACAACACGGCTTTTTGTTGATAATGATGTTATATGGATATAATTAATTTGATCCTCCTGGTACTTTTTTACCACATAAGTATATGAGGTAGGGCTTAATGGCTTATAATTGTTGAACTCTAATGTTCTATTAGCAAGCCACGTACTAAAAAAACTGTGCTTACAATAAGCCCTAATTCTCACACACAAAATTTTCCCAAAGGTTTGCAATAAAATCTCTTCAGGTGATTGTGTAGTTACAAAATTAAATGCTTAAGATCGATCTTCTAATTTCCCAAAACCATCGTATTTTTCCCGGAAAAAAAAAAAAAAAAAAAAAAAAAAGGGTGAAAACTTACTTTTTTGATCCTACAATATAATAAGCATGGACTTTAATTTCAAGTTGAAAATCTAGATTTTCAACATGAAATTTGAAAAAACATTCGAAAACATTGGAATCTCCTTCTATTTTCTTTTTCCCACTTGAGTCTATTCTGAAAACAAAGGTCATGAAAGAGGGAATTATCTCCCAAGAAATTCACAGCTTTCTCAGAAGAATGGAAAGGTGGAAAACATGAACAGAGTGATCCCTCTCAGCCACGTAAATGTTCTCAATAAAAACAGAACCAAAGGCAAGCCTTCCACGGCATATATAAGTGAAGCCAGTGGGCTGGAGTCAGTAGCATCGTGCACTGCCTCCAACCACAACAAACACTAATTTTTTGGCCGTTTAGTAGTACTGAAGCTGGTGCAGCAAATTCTGCTGCAGAGTTGCTTAAAACCATTCAATATTTCGATTGGTGGGTTCTGGGTTACGCTTTCACATACAAATCAAGATTTATGAGTTGCTTAGAACCTATGCATACATGACACTTGTCTTATTTTGTCGGCAAAATAAAACAAGGGTTGAAGATTCATCTTATTTACTTTGTGTGCAGAAGAAGTATCACCAGATCTTCATGTATACGGAGAAATTCATGGTTTAATCTTCATACATAAATCGGGAAAGCATAAAATATAAGTCTGATAAAAACCTGTTAATCAAATAATATGTATTACAGAACCTGACCATCTCAAAAACTTCAAAATAACTGATAAGAACTGATAGAAGCATTAATAAGTGAAGTCTTACCCTTGATGTGCCCAAATTACAAAGCCATTTGACAAGTTTAAATCATGCAATACGTGACAAGTTTAAAAGTAAAAAAATTTAGTAGCCATTTGGCCTCCACAGGGAATCCACTTATTCTTAGCACCTCGTCTAATCTGAAACACTGAGAAGCAATCCTCAAATTATAACAAACTAAGAGTCATCCGCCAGACCTGCAAAAAAAAAAATAAATAAATAAAAAATCAACCAAGACTATAATGAAATAAAAGTTAGCCTTTTAATGAAGATTAGGACTTCTAATTCAAAATTAAGATGGAAAAGCTTATTTGCTTCCCAAAAAGTATAAAATCATGAAAGAAAATTTATCAAAATAAAGTGTAAGATATGAATATCAACTAAATATAAGTGCCTGCCAAGAAAAAAAGAGTGATATGAATGATAATTTTTTATTCTAAAAAAAAAAAAAAAAAAAAAATGGAGTACGATATGAATATCAATGATACTGCTTTTAAACGAAGATAACACTACTGGTCTACCTTATAGTGTAGCCAGTAAAATGATATGTAGCTTACAGTAAAATGATAAAAAAAAAATCCAAGTGCAGGCTTTAGGACATCAATGGATGAGTTGCAGCTGCATGAACATAAGCAAAGTCCCCTGCTGTCCCCAATGCCACTTCTATTCTTTTATTCTAACTAAGTCCTAAGCCAAATTCTGTTTCCCCAAGAGATACTATTCAGATACAATCCACGTTAATGCATTTTGTGCGAAAATTGGTATGCATTATGCTGTTTATATAAACAAAAACTGATATGCTGTCCAAGATTTTACTTCTTTTTGAATCCCAAATTCACGGAACTTTTTAAAAAGAAAATATGAAATCCATGATTAACCGTCACCTTCATCCACTGCCATCATTTCTTGGCTCCTCATAAGTTGCGATATTGGAATTGTGTGAAAAGGCTTGACTAATGGTGTCCTCTGGGCAAGAAATTCTTGAGATACGTGCTGCATTGTTGGCCGAGATTTTGGTTCAACACGTAAGCATGCAAATGCTAGTATTGCAACAAGAACAATATCGTGGGCTAGCAGTTGATTCGCTCGAAACGAGATGCGTGAGTCTAGCACATCACTTAGCATTATATTTTGAGCAGATGATGATGATAATGACGAGAGGAGTTCCCCTGGATGCCTTCCCATTATTGTTTCTAGCGCAACCACCCCAAAGCTATAAACATCACATTTTTCAGTCACGACCATAGTGTAGGCAAGGTCTGCATGCACAAAAGTCTCTATGAGGGATTAAATCTTCTTCCTTGAGCGCAAAAAACCTCATGAGAAATTCATGTGGATATTCTTGCTCTATAAAGATATGTGCTTTGAAATAATTCATCAATGCTTTCCAGTCATTTTTTTCAGGATTAATATTCGGCACATTCTATAATGAACAAGACCTCTCAAATTATTGAAAGAAAGAAACCCTTTTTAAATTTCTGTACATGCCTATGGTCATATTCATTAACAATTTCTAGTTAGGTCACGTACCTCTGACCAGGAGGTAGATTGTACCAATTATATTGGAATAATTGAGAGCTAAAACTCATAGTGCAAAAAAAATAAGAAAAGTAAGATAAATTCTTAAATTAAAAGTTTAAAAAATAAAAATCAAGAAATTCATTTTTCAACAGTTCTGATAGAAAGAAGGCTAACAAAGATAAGCAGCATAAATACATATAACTTACCTGGAGCAATATATCCATAAGTGCCAACAATTATTGTTTGATTGGATGAATCAGGATCAAGCAGTCTTGCTGTGCCAAAGTCAGAGACAAAAGCCTCCAATTCCGAGTTCAAAAGAATGTTATTGCTTGATATGTCTCTATGAACAATCGGTGGGACGCAATCGTGATGCATGTAAGACAAAGCATGTGCCATGCCTTTAACAATGTTCACCCTCTTAACCCAATCCAATTCCTTAGCTTCAACCTCATTCCTAAGAACATAAAACAAGCTTCCCCTTTCCATGTACTCATAAACTAGAAACATGCACCTTTTATGTAAACAGAACCCATAAAGCTTCACAATGTTTCGATGCCTCATATTTGTTAGTACTTGTACCTCGTTCTTGAAGCTCTTGTCAAAAGCAGGCTCTTCAGCTTCTAAACGGTGAAGTTTCTTTAAGGCAACTACATTTCCGCAAGGCAATTGTGCTTTGTAAACACTTCCGTAACCTCCAGTCCCAATGCAATATCTGATGTCAAAGTCCTCTGTTGCTTCAATAACGTCTTCATATGCAATCCTACCATCATAATTCCATATGCAGAATAGATTTCCATTTTTTGCTTCCCTTCCTTCAGATGGGGTGTTCTTACCCTTACGTGGACAAAAGAACAATAATCCCATGAGCAAGAAGGAAAGACAAATGACGATGGGAAGAAAAATTGTGATGTAGTGTACAACTGTGTTTCTTGTATGTTTGCTCATGGAGTCATTGCAAGGAGGTAAATATTCGTTGTCAAAGTCATAGCATAAACCTTTATTGCCGACAAATGCCTCTGGTGAATATTCATTCCAAAGATCAGTTGGGATTGGACCCTCCAAAGCATTGTATGACAAGTCAATTTTAGATAGGAAGTGGAGTGAAGAGGGAATGGCGCCAAAGAGACAATTGTGGGATAGATTCAAGAGCTCTAAGCTCCCTAAACTCCCAAGTTGGGAAGATATCTGTCCACCGATTAAGTTATGACTAAGGTCAATAGCCAGTATCCTATTCATATCAATCTGACTGGAAATGGTACCATTCAAATAATTGTTGTTCAATAACAAGTACAGCACAGTGGGGCTTCTCCAGAGATCAGTTGGAATGGGTCCGCTCAACATGTTTTGGGAAAGGTCCAAATAAGTCAGATTTTTCATCTTTCCTATTTCGGGAGGGATGGAACCGTTGATTTGATTAGCCTCAAGGGACAGATAGTTCAAATTGGTCAAATGACACAGAGAGGAAGAAATTGGACCACTGAGATCATTCCGATAGAGGTTCAGAGAAAGGAGGTTTGTTAAATCTCCTATTTCTGGAGGAATAGAACCATTGATTCGATTATAACGCAAATCCAGATCAGTAAGATTAGTTAAAAGACCAAGAGCTGAAGGGATTGGACCACTGAGATTATTCCAAGAGAGGTACAGAGAAACGAGGTTTGTTAAATCTCCTATTTCTGGAGGAATAGAACCACTGATTCGATTATAATGCAAATCCAGATGAGTAAGATTAGTTAAAAGACCAAGAGCTGAAGGGATTGGACCACTGAGATTATTCCCAGAGAGGTACAGAGAAACGAGGTTTGTTAAATCTCCTATTTCTGGAGGAATAGAACCACTGATTCGATTATAACGCAAATCCAGATCAGTAAGATTAGTTAAAAGACCAAGAACTGAAGGAATAGAACCACTGATTCGATTAGACTCCAATTTCAGATGAGTAAGATTAGTTAAAAGACGAAGAGCTGAAGGGAATGGATCAGTGAGATTATTCCTAGAGAGGTTCAGAGAAACGAGGTTTGTTAAATCTCCTATTTCTGGAGGAATAGAACCACTGATTCGATTATTACGCAAATCCAGATGAGTAAGATTAGTTAAAAGACCAAGAGCTGAAGGGATTGGACCAGTGAGGGAGTTATCACTCAAGTATAGACCTACCAGATTCTTCAGATTCCCTATATAGGCAGGGATTGAACCATTAATGCTATTCCCAGAAACGTCGAGCTTGACTAGTTGGGTGAGGTTAGCAAGTGAAAGAGGAAGCTCACCTGTAAGATCATTCCACGACAGGTCAAGGTAGGTAAGTTTTGAAAGAGCACCTATCTGGGACGGGATGCTCCCATTCAGTCCCAATCCCCAAAGTTCAATACGGACAAGATTTGGGAAGCAAGAGAAGTTGAATTTCCCTAATTCCACATCTCCCGTTAGGTACTGATAAGCTAGTAGGGAAATATCCGTGACACTACCAGTATTATCGCAAGCTATACCGAGCCACTTGCAATGATCTGAGGTATTCGAATAGCTACTCCACCAACCACTGTTGAGCAGAGCCTCCGCTTCTGATTTTTGTGATGATGATTCAGATGATAATTCAGATGCTGCCGCTATCATGACAGTAGTAGAATAGGGAAAAGCGAAGGTTGCCCACACTACTACAACAACTACAGAAATGGAAATGGAGGTGGCCATTGTTCCTTGAGTTTAATTGCAGGGATTCAATTGTAGAAATGGCCAATTACTAGCCTCACGCACCCAATTAGACTCTTAAAATGGCTCTCGGTCTTCTTGGTCGTCTTGACCCAGTCATGCAGAGCAATATTAGTCGTTACTCAGCTTTTTGGACAAACCCTGCTTCAAAGGACACCACGCGTGTGGACTGCGAGGTCAATGGTCTTTGTCGTTTAGAGGTGGGGAAGTTCCAATTTCACCCACCGGGCATAATTACGGATTTGATTTTGATTTTTCCCCGAGACAACCCAAGGTTTAAGTGGGTATCGGTGGGTTCCTAACTTACAACGCTAGTTTTCTAGGAGATTTTAGCCTCTAAGGATGGGTCCAAAGAACCCATAATTTAAAAAAGTTTAAGTCCGAATCCTGAGATAATTTGTAGATGTAATAAATTTCTCATCAATGTTACGTAGTAATAATAATAATAATAATAATAATACACTACATATGACATTTTTGTTGATAACTTACGGTGATATTATATGACTATAATTTGATCATCCTAACACTTTTTTACCACTCAATGACACAAGTTCTAATTGTAGGCCACGTACTATTAAAAAAAGTGTTCATATATACAATAAGCCCTAGTTTCTCAAATATAAAATTTTCCCAAAGGTTTGTGATTGTGTTGTAACAAACTCAAATGCTTAAGATCATATAAATTAGGGTAGTGCAATAGGTAGCAACTAAAAACAACAATAAAAGATAACAATTGACGTGACATTCTCTAACAGACAATCATTAACACTTTCTTAATTATCATGATATACCAACTTAGTTGCTACAATTAGTTGTTGCAATTGGTTGCTGTATATAGCATTTCGTTATAAATTAAATGTCCCCAAAACTCTCGAGAGGAGGAGAAAACTTACTTCCTTTTTTATCCTACAATATAATAAGCACCGATTTTAATATCAACTTGAAATTTAAAAAAACATTCCAGTGTCTCCAAAGTCCAATGTATGCTGTGGTCATGTTTGACTTTAAATCATACTATGCCCTCTCATGTGAAACACAATTCAATCATGCCATGTCATGTGAAACGGACGCTACGTCTAGGGGTGTGATAAATCCAGCTAACCGATTGATACCTTCTTCAACATCTCTCTACGAGGATGGTAATCCCTTGCCATCTAGAAACATGTGATGTTCTAATTGTCAAGTGCCTGTTTCAAGGGCACTTGACAATTTAGGACAAGTGCCCTGCTTCAAGGGCACTACGTGCGTGGACCGTGAGGTCAATTGTCAAGTGCCTGTTTGGGAACGCTTTCCAAGGGTGGAAACGCGCTTTTGAGGCTTAGGACGCCCTTATATGTGGGTGGATATGGATGGATGATAGATGCAGGGCCGGCCCTGAGTATACATGGCCCTCCGATTTTTAATTAAAAATGAGAAATCTAATCATTATATCTGCGTCGACGTCATCTTTGCGTCTTTCTCTGTCACTGACCCAAGTCATTACTTAGCTTTTAGGACAAGGTGCTTTGCTTCGAGGGCATTCTGTCACTGACTAGTCATAACTCAGCTTTCAGGACAAGTGCCCTGCTTCAAGGGCACTACGCGCATGGACCACGAGGTCAATTGTCAAGTGCCTGTTTGGGAACGCTTCCTAGGGGTGGAAACATGCTTTTGAGGCTTAGGACGCCCTTATATGTGGGTGGATATGGATGGATGATAGATGCAGGGCCGGCCCTGAGTATACATGGCCCTCCAATTTTTAATTAAAAATGAGAAATCTAATCATTATACCTAGGTCATTGTCGTCTTTGCATCTTTCTCTATCACTGACCCAAGTCATTACTTAGCTTTTAGGACAAGGTGCCCTGCTTCAAGGGCATTCTATCATTGACCTGTCATAACTCAACTTTCAGGACAAGTGCCCTGCTTCAAGGGCACTACATGTGTGGACCGCGAGGTCAATTGTCAAGTGCCTGTTTGGGAACGCTTCCAAAGGGTGGAAATGCGCTTTTGAGGCTTAGGACGCCATTATATGTCGTCTAGTATCACTTCTTGTCTTAGGTGGGGCGAAGTTCTAAAGGGGATTTCCACAATCTAAAAGGGGAATTCCTTTGACTCATCTGTGTTGAAATTGGCTTAGACTGCAACAATTAATCATATTTGGCGAGAGTAGCAATTTGAAGATCCCTTCGCTTTAATATCATAAAAAAGGAAAAAAGAATAAAAAGTAAAAAATAAGTTAATAATAGTATTTCATTATTCCAGTGTATCAAGAGCCAACGGCATAATGGTATCTCCTCCCCTCCTTATCATCCATGGAAGAATGGAAGGTGGAATGGAACTATTCTTTAAAGCATGCGCACCACCCACCCTCCCGCCCCCCCCCACCCCCCCCCCCCCCCCCCCCCCCCCCCCAAAAAAAAAAAAAACGAAAAGAAAAGAAAAGAAAAGAAAAGAAAAGAAGAAAGAAAACCACCAAATTGCCCCCTACGGCCCTACCCCCACCATATAAGGCCTATAATCCATTATACTATCTCTAATACACCCATTCGGGTCCATCTACTGGAGCTGCTCATACGACTTGATTTTGTTATTGATTGGAAGTGACCGCTAAATAAATCGAAATGGGTGTATTTCAAATTATAAGTCACCTCAATCAGTCTTTTCTTTCTTCTTTGTTTCATTTTGTATTCACTTTTTCTTATTAATAAATCAAGCTAATAGCACATGATTTACAATGTCTATTGTGCCAACCTAGTTGGAATGTTAGGTTTTCTTTCTGATGCTTGAGCTCCTTTCATGAAAAAAAAAAATGAAGATAAGAAAGAAAGAAGAAGAAGATAACACATAAGACATAACCAAGGACGAGGATGCTGTGATCACATGTCCGAAGTTCTAGAAACATCAAACAAAGTTGACAGAGAGTGGTTGTTTTGCCTTGACGTTGTCACATGTCCAATATATGCCATGATCGTGCTTAAACTTTAAATCATACCATAGCCTGTCATGTGAAACACAATTCAATCACGCCATGTCATGTGAAACTGATGCAACGTCTAGGGGTGTGATAAATCCAACTAACCGATTGACACCACCCTCAACATCTCCCTATGAGGATGGTAATCACTCGCCATCAAGAAACATGTGATGTTCTAATTAGTCATAACAACCATGATTGCCATCCTCTCCTGCTAAGGACGTGGAGTCTGGACATTTGGGTTCAACCCTTATTGTATCAGCTTCCAAAACCATGGTGTACTCGTTCAAGCTTCTTTTCAACTCCTGAACTTGGAGTCGAATGCCCCTTTTGTACATGTCGTTTCTGTGCTTGCTTTCTGAGGCGAAAGATGCGTCCTTTGGTCTTTTATTCAGTTATAACCACCGCGTGTGAACTTTGAGAAAAAAGAATGCTCCTTTTGCTTTCATGTGTTCATGGGTAACTATGCTAGCTGCCCCATTTCTGATGGTGGGAATCACGTGGCTACTTGGTGACGTCCACTTATTTCTTTAAAGAACTACCCCGAACGGCAGTTTTAGGGTGTTCATGTTGTTTAGCTTCAGGACAGGATGCCTACTCTTGAGTGGCTAGTCCTACTTCCTAGCCGTTGGATCTTGCAATTAGACCTTAACCGTTGTCTGTTTTGACTGTCATATTGCGGCATAAACAGATTAAGCTTTCATGGATTGGACAATCGAAATCTTCCAGTCTGCATGATTACCAAATGATTCTAATCACTATCCGACATTAAGAATACAAGACTACAAGTGGAATGGAAATGAAAAGTGTATCATGTGAGTGAGCGTGCACATGCATGCGCACACTTGTGAGTGTGCACGAGAGAGAGATGAGGCTCATCAGTTGTGCTACACAAATATTCCATGAATTCTGCAAGCTTTAAGTTCAACTGCATTTTAATAATTAACACAATGTATTGCCTTACTATCTGATGGCTATCTCTCCCACTACATTACAAACCACCCTTCTTTCTAATCCCCAGCTCTTCTACCTTAGTCACTATTTCTCTCCCCTGCTTTCTTGCTTGAATCAGGATCTTCATCCGCAATAATGGAAATAGAATCCATAGATGATATATTATCTGACACAGACACAAGTCCCTCGGATTTTCCAGAAACTGGTACCAAAGTGAAAGTATCCTTGCCAGTTTTTATATCATTGTCAAAATCTGCCAAGACATCCTTACTGAGTGTTACTTCATTGCTGGTAGAATCAAATGCACCACTGTCTGAAACTTCCCTCCTACCCTTGAATTCAGAACCTGTATAAGTATCAATAGGAACCTTGATATCTTTAACTGACATGGGATCAAGAAATTTTTCTGGTTCAACATTAATCGCGTCATTATTTCTTCCCATCTCCATATCGATACTGACTTCTTGTCTCTGTTTGTTTTCTTCTGGAATTTTGACACTAGATGAACAATCCATGGGACAGTTTTCTGCATGAAAATCTTTAATGGCTTGCTGGACATCTGTCTTGGAAAGTCCTTCAGTATTTTGAATGTTCACATTGGGATTGCTAAGGGGAGCATCAGTCTTGTTGCTATTACCAAGCCAACTATCATACAGGTTATCATCGGGATCAGGAAGATTGTCCACACCTGGAGGAGTTGACATTGGGGCATCGTTTTCCTGACCACATGAGCATAGATTCTCTGAGACTCCATGGTTGATCCCTTCGTTGAAGTAGTTCTGGCTTGCAGGTGGAGAATCCATCATTGAAAGGTACCTAGGACGCATGAGCAGTTCCAACGCCAAAAGAGCATGGGCACAGAATTCAGCAACTTTTGTTCCCATTTCTTGTTTTCCTGTAGAATATAATTGGATTTGATAGCAGGTAAGAATAAGCAATATTGAGAATTGTGTATCACTTGATCACCAGATATATATACAAGCTCATCTGTGCACAAACATACATATCATACTACTGTTTTTCCTTGAATAATTATTTTCATGAAATTGTGCCTTTCAATAGCGGTTCAGCCACCATAAATTACCATTGTTATCAAATTTCAATATTTTTTCCTCTTTGTTTGGATTCATCATTCATGTCCATTTATGAGAGTCCCTTGTCCGGCTAAGACCTCCGATGCGTATTAGAGACTTTCCTTCCATAGGTTTTCATTTCAGGTTCCAAGCAATCAAAATCTGTTATCCTATTTTATCACATATTAGGGCTATACCTTGGTTATGTCTTATGTGTTCACTTTGTTTGATGTTTCTAGAACATCCACTCTATAATCCAAAACAACCTACCTCATAAAGGGTAGAACTGATTTTGAGCTCTAGCATGACATGTGACAACATTAAGGCAAGTTTTATTTTCTATATGTGGCACTACATTCAACAAAAAACCTTTCATTTTAAGGTCTGCAACTTTTCATAAATATATCAGATACAAACAAAATGAGATTCATTGGAAATAACCAAGAATATTCAACACTGCATTTTATTGAACAATAAGTTATTTATTAAACTAATGTCAACTACATAAAATACAACATCTATACGTTAGTAAGAAATGAGAAAATAACGATAATACCCCTGAAGTTATGTCTAACTTTTTTACTTTTTTCTTTTTCATGAAAGGAGCTTGCATTAGAGAGAAAACATCCCAACTAGGTTGGCACATTAGGCACTCCAAATCATGTGCTATCAGCTCGATTTATTAATAAGAAAACTATAATACAAAATGAAGCAAAGAAGAAAGAAAAAACTGGTTAAGGTGACTTATAATCTGAAATACACCCATTTCGATTTATGTAGCGGTCACTTCCAATCAATGAAAAAATCAAGTTGTATGAGGAGTTCCAGTAGACGGACCCAAATGGGTGTATTAGAGATAGTATAATGGATTATAGGCCAAATATGGTAGGGGTAGGGACGTAGGGGGCAATTTGGTGGTTTTCTTTCTACTTTTCTTCTTCTTTTTTTTTTTTGTGGGTGTGGGGGTGGGGGTGGC
Source organism: Liquidambar formosana (assembly GCA_039720395.1). NCBI lineage: Eukaryota > Viridiplantae > Streptophyta > Magnoliopsida > Saxifragales > Altingiaceae > Liquidambar > Liquidambar formosana. The sequence continues at coordinate 6,361,443 of CM077832.1, forward strand.
GGGGGCAGCACGCATGCTTTAAAGAATAGTTCCATTCCATGGATGATAAGGAGAAGATATCTTCATTCCACTCCATGGATGATAAGGAGAAGATATCTTCCTTCCATTCCACAGATGACAAGAAGGGGAGACACCGTTATGCCCTTGGCTCTTGATACGCTGGAATAATGAAATACTATTATTAACTTATTTTTTATTATTTTTTCCTTTTTATGATACTAAAGGGAAGGGATCTTCAAATTGCTAATCTTGCTTACCTTTACAAAAAAGCTCAAGTCCCTGGTTCAGATAACGTGGCCAAACACTAGCAGGGGAAAGAAGAGATGCCAAAGGTGCATGTAATGCTGCAAGCTGCAACTCTATTGAAGTGGAAGTAGGTTCATTCAGTGGCAAGAAATCACTGTCTTCATCACTGGTCCATTCCACATCAAAAGCATTTGTTGCTACATTTATTAGAAGAAGATCAACATCTGATCACAAATGCTCACATTTCAAAGCACCACCCTGTGACAAATTATGTATTTATTATTCAGTTTTAGATCAGAATTACAAATTTAATAAAACAAAAAAATGAAAAACAAAAGATAACCAAAGAGATACTGACACTTGAGAGTTCTCTCTATCTAGATCTAAAACGCAAACTACCCCTTGATGGGGTGCCTCGTTCTGAATTCAGAATGAGAATAAACTGAAAAAGGTGATTATGTGTGATAAAGATTTAGGGAACAAAACTGAAAGGCAGTTATTAAAAGAACTTTAGATTTTAAACTTCAAATAATTTAATAACCAATATTCCAGGTTTATTTAGCTTCTGTAATTCACTGCTGAGGTCCTTTAAAAGGCAGGTATCAACAATCTTTTAAAATGTTAAGAGGCTATTTTGGAGATTGAAGTCAGTATCAGTCCAACTCACATGCCTGAGCATCATCTTCGTTCCGTTTTCTCTCTAAACTAAAACGTGAATAAGACATGAGAAATAGTGTTGATTTGAAGTTGCTTCAAACCTTAAATGATCATGGAAATCTTTGTGGTGGTAATTTCATGCGAGTGGTGGGTGGGTTGTGGCAACAGGATTGGAGATTGGCAGCACTAATGAAGCAGATGGGGTGCAATGGTGGTACAACATGGCTGGTGGGGATGGTGGCAATAGGCCAACAGCAATTGTAGTGGTGATGCAGGACGATGGCATTGGTAGTGGAAATTGAACAATGGTAATGGCGGGTGGTGTTAAGTAGGTTGCACTGATCACAGGAGTGTGGTGGTTGTAGTAATTGTGTCGAAGGCGACAGCAGTGATCAGTGGTTGTGTTCATGTTGATTAGTTTTTACTAAGATTATGAAATAGGAATAAATTGGGATTTATGAATAAGGTAGGTTAAATGATAATTGATTATTTATTCATATACTCTTCAATTATTTTGTGGAGGCATCTGTAGTGGCACTAGTACCAATGAGGGGAGTGTTATTCATTAGAATTTGCTAAAATTATAAATAAAAAACATAATAACTAGATAAAACAAATTTCTCAAATTCCCAATTTCTGGAAGGATGGATCCTTTGATTCGATTACTCCTAAGGGACAAATACGTCAAATTGGCTAATTGACCCAGAGAGGAAGGAATTGGACCAATAAAATTAGTATCACTGAGATCCAGATAAACCAAATTTCTCAAATTCCCAATTTCTAGAAGGATGGAACCTTTGATTCGATTCCTCCTAAGGGTCAAACACATCAAATTGGCTAATTGACCCAAAGAGGAAGGAATTGCACCAATGAAATTATTATCGCTGAGATCTAAATGAACCAAATTTCTAAAATTCCTAATTTCAGGAAGGATGGGACCGTTGATTCGATTTCTCCCAAGGGACAAATGGGTCAAATTGGCTAATTGACCCAGAGATGAAGGAATTGGACCAATGAAATTATTAAAACTGAGATCCAGATGAACCAAATTTCTCAAATTCCCAATTTCTGGAAGTATGAAACCATTGAATTGATTACTCCTAAGGGACAAGTACATCAAATTGGCTAATTGACCCAAAGAGGAAGGAATTGGACCTGTGAACTTATTATTGCTAAGATCCAAATCAACCAAATTTCCCAAATTCCCTATTTCTGGAGGGATTGAACCATTGATTCCATTAGTCCCAAGGTGCAGAAACATCAACTTGGTCAAGAGACTTAGAGAGGAAGGAATTGGACCATGGAGAATTGGGTAACACTTGATCACCAGATATATATACTCATATGTTCACATACGTACATATCATACTACGGTTTTTCATTAAATAATTATTTCCATGAAATTGTGCCTTTCCATAGTGGTTCAGCCGCCATAACTTACCATTTTCATCAAATTTCAATATTTTCCTCTTTGTTTGGATTCATCAATCATGTCCATTTACGAGAGTCCCTTGTCATGCTAAGACCTCCAATGCGTATTAGAGACTTTCCTTCCATAGGTTTTCATTGCAGATTCTGAGCAATCAAAATCTGTTATACTATTTTATCACATAATAGGGATATACCTTGGTTATGTCTTCTATGTTCACTTTGTTTGATGTTTCTAGAACATCCACTCTATAATCCAAAACAACCTACCTCATCAAGAGTAGAACTGATTTTTGAGCTCCAATATGACATGCAACAACGTTAAGGGAAAGTTTTATTTTCTACATGTGGCACTACATTCAACAAAAAACTTTTTATTCTAAGGTCTGCAACTTTTCATAAATATATCTAATACAAACAAAATGAGATTCATTGGAAATAACCAAGAATATCCAACACTGCATTTTTATTGAACAATAGATTAATTATTAAACTAATGTCTGCTACATAAAATACAACATCTATATGTTAGTAAGAAATGAGAGAATAACAATAATACCGCTGAAGTTATGTCTATTTTTTTTTTCCCCATGAAAGGAGCTTAAGCATTAGAGAGAAAACCTAACATCCCAACTAGGTTGGCCCAATAGGCACTCCAAATCATGTGTCATCAGCTCGATTTATTAATAAGAAAAAGGGAATACAAAATGAAGCAAAGAAGAAAGAAAAAACTGGTTAAGGTGACTTATAATCTGAAATACACCCATTTTCCAATCAATGACAAAATCAAGTCATATGAGGAGTTCCAGTAGACGGACCCAAATGGGTGTATTAGAGATAGTATAATGGATTATAGGCCTTATATGGTAGAGGTAGGGCCATAGGGGGTAATTTGGTGGTTTTCTTTCTTCTTTTGTTTTGTTTTCTTTCTTTTTTCCTTTTATTTTTTTTTATTTTTTTATTTTTTTATTTTTGGGGGGGGGGGGGGGGGGGGGGGGGGATTATGCTTTAAAGAATAGTTCCATTCCATGGATGATAAGGAGAAGATATCTTCCTTCCATTCCATGAATGATAAGAAGGGGAGGAGACACCATTATGCCGTTGGCTCTTGATAGCTGGAATAATGAAAAACTATTATTAACTTCTTCTTTTTTTCGCCCTTTTTTATGATATTAAAGGGAAGGGATCTTAAAATTGTTAATCTTGCTTACCTTTACGAAAAAGCTCAAGTCCCTGGTTCAGATAACGTGGCCGAACACTAGCAGGGGAAAGAAGAGAAGCCAAAAGTGCATGTAATGCTGCAAGCTGCAACTCTGTTGAAGTGGAAGTAGGTTCATTCAGGCAGTGTTTGGTATGGGGGTTTCATTCCCGGGAATGGGTTCACACTCTTGATTCCAGTGTTTGGGTGCGTCTCTTCCCCAACAATGATGCATTCCCGTTACCCTCACTTTCCCATTGGCTCTGGGAATCTGAAAACCAGGTGGGAGGTGGGTTTGATTTGTGTTGCCTAGGAATGATTTTTAGTATAAAAAATATGACCACCGTGCCCTCCCCTCTTCCAAACAATACTTTCTTATTCCACCTATGTCCCTTCTCCCAATCTCTCTTAAAACGCGATCAGCGATCGCCCCCTCCCATGGCCTCCCCCATGGCACACCGTCTCATGGTAGAACACCAAAACCACCGAACACCCACCTCCATGCCGTCGGTGCGAATAGCCGTCGTGCTGCAACCGTGCGTATCAAATACAAAGCATGGAAACCGAAATCGAAAACCATATCCATCGAAACCGAAAACCACAACCATAGTAGATCAGATACAAAGCTAAAACCACAACCATACCACAACCATAGCAGATCAAATTCAACGCCGGCTGAAACCCTAACCCCAAACTGTTGATTTGACTCGAAGAGAATCAAAGCAGCGGTTGAAGCTTGAAGGTGAAGTCTGGTCGATCATATGAACGTAGGCGATGATTGTGGACATGGGGTCAATTTCAAAGCGATCCAGGGCGGTGATTCCGAAGTGATCGACGGTGGCGATTCTGAAGTGATCTTCGCTGGTCCTTTTCCTTCTTTGCCTTCTCTTGCATTGGCCCCCTTTTTCTTTCTGAAGATTTTACAATTCCTGCTGAATTGCCATCATCATTGGTGGTAGTGGTAGCGATGGCGTCGAAGGAGGTGAGAGAAAAGGAGAGTGAGGGAGAGAAAGAAACAGAGAAGAAAAAAGAAAAAAAGAGGAGAGTGAGGGAGAAGAAGGTGCGAGAAGAAGGCGGCAGTGATGGTGGTAGTGGCAGCGATGGCGTCGGAGGAGGTGAGAGAGAAGGAGAGTGGGGGAGAGAAAGAAACAGAGAAGGAAAAAAAAAAAAAAAAAAAAAAAAAAAAAAAGAGAGAACGAGAGTGAGAGGGTAGTGTGATTGTGTGAGAGAAATGAGAAGAAAAAAGAAAAAATGAGAGAAGGAGAGTGAGGATATTATAGGAATTTCAACCAAATAGGAATCATATTCCTAACCCAACCAAACATAGGATTTGGGAATGTTTAAAGGATTTCCAATACCCATTCCCAACCAACCAAATGTGGGATAGGTAATATTCATCACATTCCCATTCCCAAGTAATGTCTCATTCCCTGATATCACATTCCCTTTCCCCGAACCAAACGCACCCTCAGTGGCAAGAAATCACTCTCTTCATCACTGTTCCATTTCACATCAAAAGCATTTGTTGCTACATTTATTAGAAGAAGATCAACATCTTATCGCAAATGCTCACATTTCAAAGCACCACCCTGTGACAAATTATGTATTCATTATTCAGTTTTAGATCAGAATTATAAATTAAAAACAAAAAACAAAAGAGATAACCAATGAGATACTGACATGTAAGAGTTCTCCCTATCTAGATCTAAAATGTAAACTACCCCTTGATGGGGGTGCCTCATTTTGAATTCGGAATGAGAATAAACTGAAAAAGGTGATTGTGTGTGATAAATATTTAGGGCACAAAACTGAAAGGCAGTTTATTAAAAGAAGTTTAGATTTAAACTTCAAATAATTTAATAAGCAAATAGTCCAGGTTTATTTATTTTCTGCAATTCACTGCTGAGGTCCTTTAAAAGGCAGGTATCACCAGTCAAAAATGTTAAAAGGCCATTTTGGAGATTGAAGTCAGTATCAGTCCAACTCACATGCCTGAGCACCATCTTCGTTCTGTTTTCTCTCTAAACTAAAAAGTGAATAAGACATGAGAAATCATTCTGATTTTAAGTTGCTTCAAACCTTAAATGATCATGGAAATCTATGTCGAGGTAATTTCATGCGAGTGGGTGGGTTGTGGCAAGAGGATGCGAGATTGGCAGTACTGATGAAGCTGATGGGGAGCAATGGTGGTACGACATGGCTGGTAGGGATGGTGGCAATAGGCCAACAGCAATTGTAGTGGTGATGCAGGACGATGGCGTTGGTAGTGGAAATTGAACAATGATAAAGGCGGGTGGTGTTAAGGAGGTGACATTGATCAAAGGTGTGTGGTGGTTGTAGTAATTGTGTTGAAGGCGACAGGAGTGATCAGTGGTTGCGTTCATGTTGATTAGTTGTTACTAAGATTATGAAATAGGAATAAATTGGGATTTATGAATTAGGTAGGTTAAATGATATTTAATTAATTATTATTCATATACTCTTCAATTGTTTTGTGGAGGCATCTGTAGTGAGCACTAGTACCAGTGAGGGGGTGGTAGCGTTATTGATTAGGATTTGCTAAAATTATAAATAAAAAGCATAATAAAGTAAATAATATATTCACGCATTTCTTACTTCTAATTAGAAATATTTTCATACGTTTCTTATATATATATATATATATATATTATTGAAAATATATAGATGTACTAATGTTCTCATATATTCCCAAATAAAATGAAAATGCCATCAAGTCCCAACTTCCATTACCATGGAACTTGAGCCCATCATTCTAATCAACAATAATCGGTCTAGAATTAAAAAAGCATGGTGATGGAGACTACTATCTAACGCTACATGGCACCAGTTCCACAGGGTCCCCACTAGACGGCAAGCACTGAACTGAAGACACCCAAATAAAATGTGTACTAAGAAAGTCCAAACACATACCAGATGCGCAATGGAATTTCACAAATATATAGGCTACGAGAAAGTCCAAACACAGGCCACTTAAAAGAGAGACCTTTAACAACATAATCAACTACCTAAAAATATATAAAGGAAGACCTTCACTAATCACTACTATCATAAATCAAATGATCAAATCTTACTCACAAATACGTGAAGGGATAAAGCAACTACTACCTATAAAAACAAAGATGCTCAACCACATAGCTGCTAAAACTAAATCAAATAATAATGAAACGATCTGTATCAAACCATTTAGTATGCATATTCTATAACTTTTGACACCCAAGTACTAGAAATCTTAATTTTGCAAGATTATTAGAATCAAGCTTCAGAGATTAAACAAGTATAGATCACCACCATTTTTGTCATTATATTACAATGAAAATTCCTTTTGGACATGGAACCAATTAGAAGCAACAATCAATGATAATTAACCAACTTCCATTCCCAATCAAAGTTTTTCAGTTAACAGAAACCTTAAGATACTAAGAGCTCTTAAACAAAATGCAATGAGCCAAAAAATGAATGGTAATGTAAAATCCATGATTATATTTGAGAAGTGGGATCATCAAGGTAGGTTGCCCTTGTTAAGTTTTTAACATCAAGAGATAGTGAGGTGAGTATGGGAACAGAACATGTATCTCAGCACAAAATAGGGTTAATTGAACCACGTTTTCTTTTTCATAGGTAGCTTGCAGGTTGTGTCTCTTTTTTCAGTAGTCAGCTTCAGGATAGTAAGTACAGTAAAACAAGAGAAAATGGCTCCATCAGCTTTCATATTACCACCCACAAGCACAATACTTCCATTTTGGGTCCACTATATAACGATGCCACTTCCAATACCAACCGATAATTTATACAATAAACAAAGAAAATAAAAAAGAAACCCTATTAACTACACACAAAAAAATATCATAACAAGCTCAAGTATCATTGACCATAACTTGAGCTTTCCTACAACTAAATAGCCAGATAAAATCTTCTTTAATAAGAGAACCACACCATATTGCAAAAACAAACATTTCCTTCACATGCTAGCAAGGAATTTCATATACAAAATATGCTAACAGGTCTACATCTAGATGACTGAAAAGGGGGATAGGTCTTATAGCAAACTGTTCACACTTGCACCCTTAGCCCTACATGGTAAAGAAAATATAATGAGTACAAGAGCATGGTGAATCAAATCAGCCATGCCCAACTCAAACTCAAGTGTAACAAATGAAAATGAATAAGATACACGCATACAACAAACATGTCATAACCAAAATCATTAGCCGTGCCAACTAAACAAAGAAAGCAATCAAGGATTCAAGGTAACTTTCAACTCCAATTTGGACCAGTTTAATTGCAATGCAAACATATAGCTAATAATAATCATAAATTATACCTGATATACCTCTGCCTAATGAGCACACGGGCATTGTGAATCGACTTAGCCATACCAGACTTGAACACAAGGGCTTGAAGCCGGCACTCAAGGAAATTCTCCACAGTCAAAGCCAACACATAATCGAGCTTGTTCTGGCTCTTGTCCAAAAGCCCATACCGGTTCATTCTTTGGAGAAGAGCCCCACCCTAGAAGATCCGACGGGGATTCTTCTCATCTAGAGTGAGAAGCATCCTTGCAGCATTTCAGATGCGGCTCAGCGCATACTGAGCCCTCCACAGCTCCCTCTTACACCAGAGCCCAAACTCTCCCACAAGCTTCAACTCCGCATCCAAACGCGCCATCTCGTATGGACGAGGCGGATTCTTGAAAGTCTTCCCATCTAAAAAAACCACCCATCATCGTGCATTTTAAGTAAAATGCTCATATAAAAAATATGCTACAATTTTGTAACTTGAAATTGTGGGAACCAGACAAGCTCAGTATGGATTGCAGTGAAATCAAAGGGTACAGATCAAAGAAGATGATAAGCTATACAAAATAGTATCTCATGTAAACCCTAAAATACAATCAAGCCCATCAAATCAATGCATTATTGAGGCCAAAATAGAATAAACAAAGTTTTAGGGTTTATGTGCTTAACTATGACGAGAAATGGCGATCAAAGAACCTGATGTCTAGCGTTGAATCCAAAAGCAAAGGGGATAGAAAACACACATTTATATACATAGATATGAAGACATACGCAGATCTTACAGTTTCTGTAGAAACTGACGTAAAACATGGCTCCGTCGGCGTCTCGTTAGTCGGCGAGATGAAGAGGGGAGTGATGAGGAAGACGGATGCGAAAACAGAAACTGAGACAATAGTTTGTTATATAGGCCCAAACCCAATCGATTGCTTCACTTTAGATGAAGGTCCTTATACTAGATATGGGCTTTTGGTCACCATGGCCCCTGTCCGAGTTCTGGGTCCGTGACCTACTACATCTTCTCTGGGCCCAGATTAATGTGTGAGTGTGTACATTAAGAGCCTTTTTTGGTCATTCTAATGAAATATAAATGATTATAATATATTTTATGTTGTATTCAATGTACAAATCCAACATCTTGAACAGAGCCGAGATCATCAGGGTATGCCTCCCTTTTTTTCTTTTTCTTTTTTTTTTTTTTTGTCTTTTAAAAAAAAAAATAAAACATTTTACATCATCTGAATTTCTTGATTTGGCATAACTTAGTCAATGCTAAAGATTATCTTTCCTCGATACTACATGATTGAATTAGTGAATGGGCGTTTGGAATTTTCTGATTTATGCACTGTACAGAATATCCATTATCCCCCAAGCAATTCACAGCTTTATCAGAAAAATGGAAAGGTGGAAAACAAGAACTGAGTGATCCCTCTCAGCCACCTAATGTTCTCACTAAAAACATCAGTGAAGGCAAGCCTTCCTCGGCATAAATGAAGCCAGTCGGCTGAGTATGTAACAACTTCCACTGCTTCCAATCACAACAAAGTAACAAACACTAATCTTTTGGCCATTTAATAGTGCTGATGCTAGGGCAGCAAATTCAGCTGCATAGCTTCTAATCCATGCCATTCAGTATTTGTAGGCAAAGCATGATCCGTCCGTATCACAACTTGTCCATATCACCTGATTTTCATATATACAGAGAAATTTATACTTTGATCATCTTACGTAAGTCGACGAAGCATGAATTTTTAGAGTCATATAGGCTCTCAAACGGGCTAATCAAATAAGTCCGATAAAAACCTGCTAATCAAATAATATGTTTTACACAACCAAATCCATCTCACATGGTATGTATTACCGAACCTGATTATCTCAGAAGCTGTAAAATAACTTATAAGAACTGATGGAAGCATTAATAAGTGAACTCTTAGCCATTACATAGCCATTTGGCCCCCCAAATTACAGAGACATTTGACAAGTTTAAATTACACAGTACACGACAAGTTTAAAACTAAACAAATTTAGTAGCCATTGGGCCTCTACAGGGAATCCATTTCTCCATTTCTTATTAGCACCTCATCTAATCTCAATCACTGAGAAGCAAGACCTACAAAAATATAAAACAAAATCCGTCAAGACTATAATTAAATTAAAGTTAGCCATTTTAATGAAGTTTAGGGCTTTATTTTGAAATCGAGTGTATGATATGAATATCAACTAACAGAGTATGATATGAATAATAATTTTCAGTAGGTACGATATGACTATCAAGGATACCGCATTTTAAAAGAAGATACTACTAAGGGTCTAGCTTATAAGATACCACTAAGGCCATGTTTGTTTGGTGGGAATGGAATGGCTGGAATGGAATTTCATTCCAATTCATTCCAAACAACATGTTTGGATTAGAAATTAAATGGGAATGAAATCAAACAATAATAATGAATTATAATGATATTCATTCCACAATGTTTATTTTAATCTCATTCCATTCAAGACTATTTTAAGTATAGAATCAAATTCCATTCCCACCCATTCCATTCCAACCAAACAAACATGGCATAAGGGTCTAGCTTATAAGCCAGACCCAAGCACCACTATTCCTATGTAGCTTACAGTTAAATGATTTAAAATCCAAGAGGATGCTTTAGGACATCAATGGATGACTGGTGTTTTAGATGCATGCACATAGTCTAACCCCCTTTGCTGTCCCCAGTGCCACTTTTATTCTTTTATTCCAGCCAAGTGCTAAGCCAAATTCTGTCTCCCAAAGAGATATATACTATTCAAATTCTTCTAATGTATTTAATTTGTCGAATGAAGAACGACAGACAGGAACAAATTGCTGAAATTGGTATGTTTTATGCTTTATATATGAAACAAAAACCGATATATGCTGTACAAGATTTTACTTCATGTTGAAACGCAGGTTCACTGAAACATTTTAAATAACTTGACGAGATGAAATCCATAATTAACTATCACCTTCATCTATCACAAACATTTCTTGGCTCCTAAGCTCTGATATTGGAATGCATGAAAAGGCCTAGCTAATTGTTTCCTCTGGGCAAGAAATTCTTGAGACACGCGTCGCATAGTTGGCCGAGATTTTGGTTCAATGCGTAAGCATGCAAATGCCAGTGTTGCAACAAGAACAATATCATGCGCAACCAGTGGATTTGCTCGAGGTGAGATTTATGGGTTTAACACATCACTTAGCATTATATTTTGAGCAGATGATGATGATAATGATGAGAGGAGTTCCCCTGGATGCCTTCCCATTAATGTTTCTAGTGCAACCACCCCAAATCTATAAACATTTTCTGTCATGGCCATTGTGTAGGCAAGTTCTGCATTCACAAAAGATCTATGTGAGGAATTAATAAACAATTGTACAATAAAATCATGTTGATATGCTTGCTCTATAAGGGTATGTGCTTTGAAATAATGCATCAACACTTTCCCATATACTTTTCGTGAGTTACTTTAGGCTCATTTTCTAATGAATGAAGACCTCTCAAATTATTGAAATAAACAAGTCCTTTTTCAATTGATACACTACGCTCATTTTGTAATGAGTGAGACCTCTCAAAATGTTCATATATCAATATATGTCGACCATTTTAGGTAGGCCTCCAATGGACAGGTAGGAGACTGAATTATATTAGAGTAGTAATTGAGAGTCGAAATTCATAGTGCAATGGATAAGAGAAGTAAGATAAATTTTATAATTGAAAAGGAAAGAAACGAAAGAAAAGAAATACTCAAAACAGTCATGAAAGAAAGAAGGCAAAGAAAAAGATAAGAAGCAGAAATATATATAATATACTTGGAGCAATATATCCATAAGTGCTTGCAATCACAGTTCGATTGGATGAATCAGGATCAAGCATTCTAGCTGTGCCAAAGTCAAAAACAAAATCCTCCAATTCCGTGTTTAAAAGAACGTTGGTGCTCGATCAATATGTCTTTATGAACAATTGGTGGGGTGCAATCGTGACGCATGTAAGACAAAGCATGTGCCATGGCTTTAACAATGTTCACCCTCTTAACCCAATCCAATTCCACAACTTCAACCTCATTTCTTAGAACACAAAATAAGCTTCCCCTTTTCAAGTACTCATAAACTAGAAACATGCACCTTTTGTGTAAACAAAACCCATAAAGCTTCATGATGTTTCGATGCCATATATTGGTTAGTACTTGTACCTCATTTTTGAAACTCTTGTCGAAAGCAAGCTCTTCCGCTTCCAAATGATGAAGCTTCTTTAACGCGACTACATTGCCACAAGGCAATTGTGCTTTGTAAACACTTCTGTAACCTCCAATCCCAATGCAATATCTGATGTCAAAGTCCTCAATTGCTCAAACAAAATGTCTTCATATGCAATCCTTCCATCATAATTCCATATGGAGAATAGATTTCCATCATTTGTTGCTCTTGCTTTTGATTGGGTGCTCTTACCCTTACATTTAGAGAAGAACAATGATTCGACAATCAAAAAGGTGAGAAAAATGGTGATATAGTGCAAAAATGTGTTTCTTTTTGGGCAAGAAGAAAAATTAGTGTTGTCACTGTTGTGAATATATTTGATTTAAAATTAATTCAATTTATTTGTTGTTATTTATAATCTTTATTTTTATTTATTCTATTTGGTTAATATAGGTGTAACCTACAATGACCTTTTATTTACCTCTTTATATTTCTTTATGGTGGTGAGTAAGTGGGTGGAGGTAACTTCCGCACCACTACTTTATCATACCATTATTGTTGGAGGTTATTTCTTTTTAGTTATTTATTTATATAAGTGTTATGTGTAGAGATGAAGAGGTGTAGAGAAAAGCTTGTATATGCTGAAATTTTCAACACCTATATCTCCATACTTGTTATACACTTTGATTCTTTTTCATATGTTTTATGATTATATTTTGAGTATTTGGAGCATACGGGTAATTTGAGGTTCGTGGAAAGTTTTAGCTGCACACAAGATTATCCGAAGGATCATTGTATCTTAGGAGAAAAACGTCATGCAAACCCCGTGCAGACAGGGGAGAATTTTCTCTAAGGATAGCACTTCGCAGCGTGCCTTGATCCATATTACAGGCTATTCTAAACTCTAGTTCTTGTAATTTTATTATTGTTGATTATAGTAGAATAAATTCATTTTGATGATTATTGTGTTATAATTGTTCTAATAGAAATTCCTAACAATATTTCCAACAGTCACGGCATAAACCTTCATTGCCGATAAATGCCGCATGTGAATTTTTATACCAAAGGTCACTTGCGATTGGACCCTCCAAAGCATTGTATGACAAGTCAATTTCAGCGTGCAGAGATGTAAGAGAACTAGCTTGGAATGGTGCCAGAGAGATTATTGTGGGACAGATACAAGCCGTTTAAGTGTGTTATATTCCCGAGTTGGGGAGGTATCTCTCCATCGATTAAGTTATAACTTAGGTCAATAGTACATAGTGCAACACGGGTACCAATCTGGAGGGAAATGCTACCATTCAAATAATTATTGCTCAATATCAATTCTTGTAATTTGGGTAAGTTCCAAAGTTCAGTTGGAATGGATCCGCTTAATTGGTTTCTGGAAAGGGTCAAAAACTCAAGTTGGGTTAATTGGGCAAGCTTATGTGGTATGTTACCATCTATCTTGTTATTGGACATATAAAGAAAAACCAAGTTTGTCATATACCCCATTTCTGTAGGGATTGGACTAATGAGTTTGTTTCCACTTAGTACCAAAGAAAAGAGATTTCTCATATTCCCTATTTCGAGAGGGATTGAACCATCTATTTGATTCCAGTAGAGGGATAGAGACATCAAATTAGTTAATTGGCCCAGAGTTGAAGTAATTTGACCAGTGAGATTGTTACCACCAAACTTTTCATATCTTCAATTGCGGGAAGGATTGGACTGGTAAGGTTGTTTCCATCGAGGTGCAGAAAAACTAGATTTTTCAAATATCCTATTTCGGGAGGGATGACACTGTTGATTCGATTTCCATAGAGGAATAAATACTTTAAATTGGTTAAATGGCCCAAAGCTGAAGAGATTGTACCAGTAAGGATATTTTACCGAGTTCCAAATCAACCAAATTTCTCATATTCCCAATTTTTGGAAGGATAGAACCGTTGATTTGATTCCATCCAAGCAACAGAGATATCAAATTGGTTGAATGACTCAGAGATAAAGGGATTAGACCATTGAGGATATTTTCACTGAGGTCTAGATCAACCAAATTTCTCAGATTCCCTAATACTGGAGGAATGAAACCGTTGATTTGATTTGAGCCCATACGCAGATGGGTGAGATTGGCTAAAAGACCAAGAACCGGGGGGGGGGGGGGGGGGGGGGGGGGGTGGATTGGTCCAATGAGGGAGTTATAACTCAAGTCCAGAGCAACCAGATTCCTTAGATTCCCTATCCAGTAAGGTATTAAACCATTAATCTTATTCAAAGAAATGTCGAGCTTCGCGAGCTAGGTGAGGTTAGCAAGTGAAAGAAGTAACTAACCTGTAAGATGATTCTGTGACAGGTCTAAGTAGGTGAGTTTTGAAAGAGCACCTATTAGGGACGGGATGCTCCCTTCGAGTCCATTTCCATGAAGATCAAAGCAGACAAGATTTGGGAAGCAAAAGAAGTTGAATTTCCCAAACTTATGTCCCATACCGTAAGAAGGTAGGGAAATCTCAATGACACTCTCAGCATTATCGCAAGTCATTCCAAGCTAATACTTGCAACGACTTGAGGTCTTGTTTGAATATTTATTCCACCACCCACTGTTGAGCAGAGCCTCTGCTTCTAATTTCAATGACGATGATTCAGATGCTACCACAATCATGATAGTAGCAGCATAGGGAAAAGCAATGGTTGCACACACTACTAAGACTACAGAACTGGAAATGGAGGAAGCCATGATTTAACTTTAATTGCAGGGATTCAATTGCAGCAAAGGAATTGCTAGGTTCATGTTCAGACATTTAAAAAAGGCTTGGTCTTGATCCATGCACATGGGGTCAAGGTCTTTTGGTCTTTTGCTAGCTGTTTACTATATTTTTCCATTTAAGAAGGACGGGGACAGCTGAGGACCTAAGTCTTCTAACCCCATTCATGGGTTATCGATTTTTATATGTGGATCTTTAAGGTGGAGCCCCTTGGATATTCCAATTGCAAGTACTAGATGGATGGATGATTGATGACTGGCGTTGTAGCTGCATGAACAAAATTTAAGCCCCTTGTTGTCCCCAATGTCAGCTTTTATTCTTTTATTTCAACAAAAGAAATAAAATTTCTTGGAATGATGTTAGGCGACAAGCACAATCACAGAAAAGAATAAATACAGAAACACACATAATTTACGTGTGTTCCTCAAGATGCTTACGTCAACAAGGAAATATCAAATCCACAATTTGATATAAAGCTCTCAACCTTGCTTTCTCTCTCTCTCTCTCTCTGTTGAACCTCCACAAAGCAAACTAACTCAATGCAAAACCCCATACATATATATATATATATATATATATATATATATACCCAAAAAATAACAGGCTTCTACCCCAGAAAGGTCCTCTAGCCTAACCTGTTGGAGTCCAATAATAAACAAATACAAGACACCTCACCACAAATGACGAAAGAAACAGGAACAAATGTGGTAAAATTGGTTTGGTATGTTTTAAAATTTTATGATGTATAGAAGTATACGAATTTATGACCAAAAATATAAAATGATGTGTTTTGGTGAAATGAGGCCAAAACGGTGCGTGTAGATGGTAGCTGTACAAAGGCCGTGTTATTAGCACTAGAGGCAAAAACAATGTGTTTTGATAGAGAGATACTAAAATGGTGTGATTGGAGGGCGTTTTAGCACATGCAGGCAAAGACGGTGCATCTTCTTGCGTTTTGATGGATAATTCTATTCGTTTTTGTAAAGTGTTTTCAAAAAACAACTGTGTTGTAATAAGAATTCTCAGGGTTTGTCATGTAATCTTGTCATATCCAGCAATATAGGCCATTGGGGATCTTCACATTCCTCACAGAGCACCTAACCCCCCTGCAAAGTTTGGAGTCCACGCTCGTTCGATCAGCACATCATAGCTTCAAATATGTGATTTCCTTCCTAAATTCATATATGTGGTTAGGATCTTGAGGTTGCAAGACTGTGCAGCTGAGATCAATTGAAGACCTTAGAAGGTTAACAAGAATGATAAGACTCGTGTAGCTTTAACATTAGCAGAGTAACTACTCTCATTTTTTTTATGTAAAAAAAAAAAGGAAATAGAAAAGAGGAGAGGGTAGAATAGTGAATGCCTAGCCTAGATTGTTGATGACTATGCTATTAAAAATGTTATTGTTCCTACTCTCGTTTCTCTCCCAGAAACTATTTTATTGTTATTCAAATTCTTCCAATTTTCTCGATATAATAAATTGTAGATGGGGAAAACAAAACAGGATCTCTCTTCTTACAAATTCTTTCATGTTCCTAGTTTTTTACTCAAAATATATAGGGGCATTTTGTGACCTGATCCCACCATTATAGTGAAACTACATCTAAATTCCTTTGTTCTCTGCGCTATTACCTGCTGCTACTTCTACTCAATCTTGCGTGTTTTGCTTAATTTCCAATATATATTTTGATTAATATATACTTGCTTTATAGTAAGCTGTATCTTACTGGTTTTACCTTCTATCATAGTTATATGTGTGTAACACACTATTACATGCTGATTCTGATCTCTTTCAATTGTGTGAACAATACTAGAAACCCCAGATAGAACTATAGATTAGATGAAATTTCAGACATATATTCTTGCTGTATGTCATATGCATTCCTCTCTACTTGAAAATATACTAATGATTTGTTTCCATATACAGGAAGTACATGATTATTTGAACATCACTTAACTGATTCATGGGCTTTTAGAGAGACACAACGGAGAAAGTCTTCCTGAAACCCTTGTGCCTTCTCTCTCTCTTCAAACACACCCATCAATTTTACCATAAAAATATGACCATTTACCGTAAAATGTGACGTGCCCCATTTTTTTCGTGAGTATCGTAGAATTTCCCCCACCTTTGATGTTCCATTTGAGGACCCAAGTCAACTTACCCCAAATCACGGGTTTTCAAGCAATAGTTAGGCATCCTACTTTGCATTTTACAATGTACTTCATATGACTTATACCTGTCAGACTGTGACAATAATGCAATTAGTTTCACAACAATAAGCCAACAAACGTCTGGCATTTGTATATTCTCTAGCCTATAAAATGAGAAAATACTTATGTATGTATTAAGTTGACACCATGTAATACATGCACTTTTATGTCTTTATATGCAATTTACATCATTTTTCATGCATTTTAAAGTTTTTTTTTTTTTAATAATGTTATTTATATCATTTTCTATGTATTTTGTATTTTTCATGTACTTTTGGTTCATTAAATAAATATTGACATGTGTCTTAAGACAAGAAATTCCCTATATATTAGTGGGAACCATTGATTCGACTATAATAAAGGTATAAAGATCTCAGATTGGTAAACTAACCTACATGGCCTAGGCCTTGGCATTGGGCCAAGCCCAAATTGGGCTTTTTTTTCTCATGTTGGGCCGGGCTTTTTAGGCTTCCACTATTTATCGGGTTGGGCTGGGCTGGGCCATGAAGGAAAATGTGAAGCCTAGGCCTAACCCACGGGCTTGGGCTCTTTCAGGCTTTAGGCCTAAGCCATATTACCTACTGTTAGTATGTAACAAAAGAAAAAAAAAGTAGAAAAATTAGCTTTTGGTGACCACTTCCCATCATAATACCCAAACGGAAGACATTTGTAGTCACTTTGTATTAAGTTGACTGTCTATTTGTAGTAAGTTAACATATTATACTCTTTTATTGGTATTAATCTAGGAAGTTATTACCAAAAAATAATTTCTCAAAAACTAGAAAATATTCATATTGCTACAGTGTCAGGCTTGGGCTTCAACTAAAGGCCCAAGCCTAGCCCAAGGGTATTCGGGCTGGGCTCAGGCTTGGGCTTTTTCAGGATCGGGCCGGGCTTTTTTCCTTCGAGCTTCGGGCTAGTCTTTGGGCTGCCCATGGGCCTTGGACTTTTGATGAGGCCTAACATGGCCAAATCGTAATAATCTTATTATTAAAAGCTTTTGTAATATGGTAATACCCAACTATATTAAAACACATATGCAACAAGTAAAATTTTAAAATGTCAGAATTTAATGTGCTGAATTGTCATTGCTTAAATGCTCTTCCTTGATTGCATTTTTCTTTTTCCTTTAAAACAAAAAATAATAATAATAATAATAAATTATTATTATTATATAACATTCAGAGCTGATCAGTTCTCAAGAGGCTTTTTGGAAAACATAAAATCTTGACCAATTGGAGATGATCCTAACGTGGTTTGATTTCACTCTTATTTGGTAAGTCTTTTTTTTTTTCTTGAAAATCTATTTATTTGATGTAAAATATAAAACATAAACATAGGTTTTTTCAATCAAATGTAAGTTAGGTTACTTAAAAACCAAATAATATTAAGGAATTAAACTTAATCCTATCCAGTTTTTAAAATTTTTAAACAAGCCCTCTAACTAAAGTCCTGTAAAACTAGATTCTTTGGGTTTAATGGTTCAGATTTCAGAAGGGTTAATGTCACACACCAAAAAAAAAAAAAAAGAGAAAAATGTTCAGCGGGGTTGGAACCATTAATTTGATGCAAGGAGAGAGGTTAGGCGCGTTCAGACTGGATTTGGCATTGGGTCAAGGTCTTTTTATCGACTCAAGCTCTTTGCCATAACTCATAAGGTAATATTGACTTGCAAGTCTTTTCATCAAGTCAAGCTGGCTGGCGTGTTGCACGAGCTCTTTTCGTCAAGTCAAGTCTTTTAAGGGAGATGTCATCTCAACTTTAAAATGGTTGAATTGATGGTTGAAAGTGACTCCCACAGCTTGGTTTCCGACCCAATAATCATCCTTGGAATGTTTGGTATCAGATGAATTCCCAGTTAAAAGGGGTCCACATTTTGCCGTAGTGTAACAGGGTGGCTAATTCTCTTTCTTTGTGGGTGTTTCTATGTGGTGTAACAATGTCTATAACCAAGCTCAAGTTGTTTACAAGGAAATTGTACATTGTCTGATGTTCTAGGGCGCTAGTGCTCGACTACATAATCCTCCCATGGTTTGAAATAAAATCTTTTCCCCAAGCCTCAAGCTTTTCGTAAAGTCAAAAAATTTCTCTGTTCAAGTTTAAAAAATCTCTGATGTTCTAGCGCGCTAGTGATAACTCAAGTTTTTTTTTTACCGCTCTTAGTAATATAAAAACGAGATAAGAAACTCAAAATCCCAGTTTTAAATCCATCAAAATGGCCCCCAAAAGTTTTCCCCACACATAACTTCGTCTGAAACAAGACGATGGCTAATATTTCGAGAGTTCAATGGATTTAGAACGATGTTAACAAGGATTAATTAAACTCTGCTATAATACCTGTAGGGGCAAAAGATCACCGCCTTTATGTGTCAGATGGAGGAGGCCATGTTTCAAGTTTAATTGGAGGGATTCAATTGCAGCTGGGTAATTGTCAGGCTCACGCTCCCAAAGACTTTTAAATGGTTTGGTCTTGATGATGGGCACAGGAAGTTAAAGTCTTTGGGTCTATCTATCAAGGTCAGCCATCAGCTACGACTTTTCATTCTAAGAAAGCTGAGTACGTACCCAAGTTTTCTAACCCCAATAATGGGTTACTAAATGGGTGGATCATGGATGGATGATAGATGTAGGGCCGGCCCTAAGTATATATGGCCCTCCGATTTTTAATTAAAAATGAGGGTCTCAAAACCAATCTAATCATTATGCTCAAGTGAAAAAAAAATATATATATATGGAGTACATATTTTTTTTAGAAGGGTGGGTATTGCAACCTCTCAAAGTTTATTTGTAAATCATTTTTTTTTTTTAT
Source organism: Liquidambar formosana (assembly GCA_039720395.1). Lineage (NCBI taxonomy): Eukaryota > Viridiplantae > Streptophyta > Magnoliopsida > Saxifragales > Altingiaceae > Liquidambar > Liquidambar formosana. The sequence goes on from CM077832.1 coordinate 6,381,265, forward strand.
ATTTTTTAACTTTTTGAGGTTTTATGAAAAATATAAAATGTTTTTATGAAAATTGGCTGTGCTATCTTATAGAAGACATAATTTTGAACAATTTTGTAGGAAAAAGTTTTTCCAAAATATATCGTTTAAAATGATTTTTTGGCAATTTCTATTTCATTTTAATAAATTGAAAATTATAAATGAACAAAATATTCACTTAAACAACAGATTTTAAAAAAATTTTCTTCTACAAAGTTGTTCGAAATGATGTTTTATAGTTGATAATACAGCCAATTTTATAAAACATTGAAAAGTACAAAAAAAAAAAAAAAAAAAAGATTTTTACAAATAAAATTAAGGGATTGCAATTACTATAAGGCGGTATTCATTATTCAAAATAGTTACTCCACCAACCACTGTTGAGCAAATGAGCAGAGCCTCCACTTCTAATTTTTGTGATGATGATGATGATGATGCTGCCACTATCGTGATTAGCAGCATAGGGAAAAGCAAAGGTTGCCCACACTACTACAACAACTACAAAAATGGAAATGGAGAGGGTCATTATTGTTTTCGTTGTAAGCTTAATATTGCAGGCTAGGGATTTGATCAATTGCAGCGGGAAAATTGCTAGGCTCATGCTCCCAATGACTTTGAAAATGGCTCTCGGTCTTTTGAGTCTTGACCCATCCATCCATAGGGAAGAGTCACCTTGCGTCTTTCTGTCACTGACCACCTTTTAGCCCAATTACTTGGCATCTAAAGTGGAACTGCCCTAGAAGTTGCATTTGAGGACCCAAAGTCACGAACGTGAAACAAACCCTGCTTTAAAGACACTATGTAGGCCGCGTGGTCAATGGTTTTTTTTTTTTTTTTTTTTTTTTTTTGCCCCCAAATGATAAGAGAATACACACATCCACACAAAGTCAAAATCAAAATCTCTGCAAACCCACACCTCTATTAGGATGAGACATGCCACTAGATCTGATAGTCATTGACGCGTGGTCAACGGTTCGTCTAAAAGATAATATAATATGTTGATGCATGTAACCAATTTCTCTTCAATGTTAAAAAAAAAAAAAACAAAAAAACAAAAATAATAATCAATAAAAACTACACTACATATGACTTTTTTTTTTCCCCCTAAACACACACAACACGGCTTTTTGTTGATAATGATGTTTTATGGCTATAATTAATTTGATCCTCCTGGTACTTTTTTACCACATAAGTATATGAGGTGGGGCTTAATGGCTTATAATTGTTGAACTCTAATGTTCTAATAGCAAGCCACGTACTAAAAAAACTGTGCTTACAATAAGCCCTAATTCTCACACACAAAATTTTCCCAAAGGTTTGCAATAAAATCTCTTCAGGTGATTGTGTAGTTACAAAATTAAATGCTTAAGATCGATCTTCTAATTTCCCAAAACCATCGTATTTTTCCCGGAAAAAAAAAAAAAAAAAAAAAGGGTGAAAACTTACTTTTTTGATCCTACAATATAATAAGCATGGACTTTAATTTCAAGTTGAAAATCTAGATTTTCAACATGAAATTTGAAAAAACATTCGAAAACATTGGAATCTCCTTCTATTTTCTTTTTCCCACTTGAGTCTATTCTGAAAACAAAGGTCATGAAAGAGGGAATTATCTCCCAAGAAATTCACAGCTTTCTCAGAAGAATGGAAAGGTGGAAAACATGAACAGAGTGATCCCTCTCAGCCACGTAAATGTTCTCAATAAAAACAGAACCAAAGGCAAGCCTTCCACGGCATATATAAGTGAAGCCAGTGGGCTGGAGTCAGTAGCATCGTGCACTGCCTCCAACCACAACAAACACTAATTTTTTGGCCGTTTAGTAGTACTGAAGCTGGTGCAGCAAATTCTGCTGCAGAGTTGCTTAAAACCATTCAATATTTCGATTGGTGGGTTCTGGGTTACGCTTTCACATACAAATCAAGATTTATGAGTTGCTTAGAACCTATGCATACATGACACTTGTCTTATTTTGTCGGCAAAATAAAACAAGGGTTGAAGATTCATCTTATTTACTTTGTGTGCAGAAGAAGTATCACCAGATCTTCATGTATACGGAGAAATTCATGGTTTAATCTTCATACATAAATCGGGAAAGCATAAAATATAAGTCTGATAAAAACCTGTTAATCAAATAATATGTATTACAGAACCTGACCATCTCAAAAGCTTCAAAATAACTGATAAGAACTGATAGAAGCATTAATAAGTGAAGTCTTACCCTTGATGTGCCCAAATTACAAAGCCATTTGACAAGTTTAAATCATGCAATACGTGACTAGTTTAAAAGTAAAAAATTTAGTAGCCATTTGGCCTCCACAGGAAATCCACTTATTCTTAGCACCTCGTCTAATCTGAAACACTGAGAAGCAATCCCCAAATCATAACAAACTAAGAGTCAACCGCCAGACCTGCAAAAAAATAAAATAAAAATAAAAAATCAACCAAGACTATAATAAAATAAAAGTTAGCCTTTTAATGAAGATTAGGACTTCTAATTCAAAATTAAGATGGAAAAGCTTATTTGCTTGCCAAAAAGTATAAAATCATGAAAGAAAATTTATCAAAATAAAGTGTAAGATATGAATATCAACTAAATATAAGTGCCCGCTAAGAAAAAAAGAGTATGATATGAATGATAATTTTTTATTTAAAAAAAAAAAAAAAAGGAGTAAGATATGAATATCAATGATACTGCTTTTAAACGAAGATAACACTACTGGTCTACCTTATAGTGTAGCCAGTAAAATGATATGTAGCTTACAGTAAAATGATAAAAAAATCCAAGTGCAGGCTTTAGGACATCAATGGATGAGTTGCAGCTGCATGAACATAAGCTAAGTCCCCTGCTGTCCCCATTGCCACTTCTATTCTTTTATTCTAACTAAGTCCTAAGCCAAATTCTGTTTCCCCAAGAGATACTATTCAGACACAATCCACTTTAATGCATTTTGTGCGAAAATTGGTATGTATTATGCTGTTTATATAAACAAAAACTGATATGCTGTCCAAGATTTTACTTCGTTTTGAATCCCAAATTCACGGAACTTTTTAAAAAGAAAATATGAAATCCATGATTAACTGTCACCTTCATCTACTGCCATCATTTCTTGGCTCCTCATAAGTTGCGATATTGGAATTGTGTGAAAAGGCTTGGCTAATGGTGTCCTCTGGGCAAGAAATTCTTGAGATACGTGCTGCATTGTTGGCCGAGATTTTGGTTCAACACGTAAGCATGCAAATGCTAGTATTGCAACAAGAACAATATCGTGGGCTAGCAGTTGATTCGCTCGAAACGAGATGCGTGAGTCTAGCACATCACTTAGCATTATATTTTGAGCAGATGATGATGATAATGACGAGAGGAGTTCCCCTGGATGCCTTCCCATTATTGTTTCTAGCGCAACCACCCCAAAGCTATAAACATCACATTTTTCAGTCACGACCATAGTGTAGGCAAGTTCTGCATACACAAAAGATCTCTATGAGGGATTAAATCTTCTTCCTTGAGCGCAAAAAACCTCATGAGAAATTCATGTGGATATTCTTGCTCTATAAAGATATGTGCTTTGAAATAATTCATCAATGCTTTCCAGTCATTTTTTTCAGGATTAATATTCGGCACATTCTATAATGAACAAGACCTCTCAAATTATTGAAAGAAAGAAACCCTTTTTAAATTTCTGTACATGCCTATGGTCATATTCATTAACAATTTCTAGTTAGGTCACGTACCTCTGACCAGGAGGTAGATTGTACCAATTATATTAGAATAATTGAGAGCTAAAACTCATAGTGCAAAAAAAATAAGAAAAGTAAGATAAATTCTTAAATTAAAAGTTTTAAAAATAAAAATCAAGAAATTCATTTTTCAACAGTTCTAATAGAAAGAAGGCTAACAAAGATAAGCAGCATAAATACATATAACTTACCTGGAGCAATATATCCATAAGTGCCAGCAATTATTGTTTGATTGGATGAATCAGGATCAAGCAGTCTTGCTGTGCCAAAGTCAGAGACAAAAGCCTCCAATTCCGAGTTCAAAAGAATGTTATTGCTTGATATGTCTCTATGAACAATCGGTGGGATGCAATCGTGATGCATGTAAGACAAAGCATGTGCCATGCCTTTAACAATGTTCACCCTCTTAACCCAATCCAATTCCTTAGCTTCAACCTCATTCCTAAGAACATAAAACAAGCTTCCCCTTTCCATGTACTCATAAACTAGAAACATGCACCTTTTATGTAAACAGAACCCATAAAGCTTCACAATGTTTCGATGCCTCATATTTGTTAGTACTTGTACCTCGTTCTTGAAGCTCTTGTCAAAAGCAGGCTCTTCAGCTTCTAAACAGTGAAGTTTCTTTAAGGCAACTACATTTCCGCAAGGCAATTGTGCTTTGTAAACACTTCCGTAACCTCCAGTCCCAATGCAATATCTAATGTCAAAGTCCTCTGTTGCTTCAATAACGTCTTCATATGCAATCCTACCATCATAATTCCATATGGAGAATAGATTTCCATTTTTTGCTTCCCTTCCTTCAGATGGGGTGTTCTTACCCTTACGTGGACAGAAGAACAATAATCCCATGAGCAAGAAGGAAAGACAAATGACGATGGGAAGAAAAATTGTGATGTAGTGTACAACTGTGTTTCTTGTATGTTTGCTCATGGAGTCATTGGTTGTAGGATATAGAGAGCAAGGAGGTAAATGTTTGTTGTTCAAGTCATAGCATAAACCTTCATTGCCGACAAATGCCTCTGATGAATATTTATTCCAAAGATCAGTTGGGATTGGACCCTCCAAAGCATTGTATGACAAGTCAATTTCAGATAGGAAGTAGAGTGAAGAGGGAATGGCGCCAAAGAGACAATTGTGGGATAGATTCAAGAGCACTGAGCTCCCTAAACTCCCAAGTTGGGAAGATATCTGTCCACCGATTAAGTTATGACTAAGGTCAATAGCCAGTATGCTATTCATATAAATCTGACTGGAAATGGTACCATTCAAATAATTGTTGTTCAATAACAAGTACTGCACAGTGTGCCTTCTCCAGAGATCAGTTGGAATGGGTCCGCTCAACATGTTTTGGGAAAGGTTCAGACTCTCAAGTAGGATTAATTGAGCTATCTCCGGAGGGATGGAGCCAGTGAGGTTGTTACCACTGAGGTCCAAATAAGTCAGATCTTTCATCTTTCCTATTTCGGGAGGGATGGAACCGTTGATTTGATTACCCTCAAGGAACAGATACTTCAAATTGGTCAAATGACACAGAGAGGAAGAAATTGGACCACTGAGATTATTCCCATCGAGGTACAGAGAAACGAGGTTTGTTAAATCTCCTATTTCTGGAGGAATATAACCACTGATTCGATTATAACGCAAATCCAGATCAGTAAGATTAGTTAAAAGACCAAGAGCTGAAGGGATTGGACCACTGAGATTATTCCCATCGAGGTACAGAGAAACGAGGTTTGTTAAATCTCCTATTTCTGGAGGAATAGAACCACTGATTCGATTATAACGCAAATCCAGATCAGTAAGATTAGTTAAAAGACCAAGAGTTGAAGGGATTGGACCACTGAGATTATTCTCATCGAGGTACAGAGAAACGAGGTTTGTTAAATCTCCTATTTCTGGAGGAATAGAACCACTGATTCGATTATAACGCAAATCCAGATCAGTAAGATTAGTTAAAAGACCAAGAGCTGAAGGGATTGGACCACTGAGATTATTCCCAGAGAGGTACAGAGAAACGAGGTTTGTTAAATCTCCTATTTCTGGAGGAATAGAACCACTGATTCGATTATAACGCAAATCCAGATCAGTAAGATTAGTTAAAAGACCAAGAGCTGAAGGGATTGGACCACTGAGATTATTCCCATCGAGGTACAGAGAAACGAGGTTTGTTAAATCTCCTATTTCTGGAGGAATAGAACCACTGATTCGATTAAAACGCAAATCCAGATCAGTAAGATTAGTTAAAAGACCAAGAGCTGAAGGGATTGGACCACTGAGAGTATTCCTAGAGAGGTCCAGAGAAACGAGGTTTGTTAAATCTCCTATTTCTGGAGGAATAGAACCACTGAGTCGATTAGACTCCAATTTCAGATGAGTAAGATTAGTTAAAAGACCAAGAGCTGAAGGGATTGGACCAGTGAGGGAGTTATAACTCAAGTTTGGACCTACCAGATTCTTCAGATTCCCTATATAGGCAGGGATTGAACCATCAATGCCATTCCCAGAAACGTCGAGCTTGACTAGTTGGGTAAGGTTAGCAAGTGAAAGAGGAAGCTCACCTGTAAGAGCATTCCGCGACAGGTCAAGGTAGGTAAGTTTTGAAAGAGCACCTATCTGGGACGGGATGCTCCCATACAGTCCCAATCCCTAAAGTTCAAGACGGACAAGATTTGGGAAGCAAGAGAAGTTGAATTTCCCTAATTCCACATATCTCATTTGGTAATAATAACCTGGTAGGGAAATATCCGTGACACTACCAGTATTATCGCAAGCTATACCGAGCCACTTGCAATGACCTGAGGTATTCGTATAGCTACTCCACCAACCACTGTTGAGCAGAGCCTCCGCTTCTGATTTTTGTGATGATGATTCAGATGATAATTCAGATGCTGCCGCTATCATGACAGTAGTAGAATAGGGAAAAGCGAAGGTTGCCCACACTACTACAACAACTACAGAAATGGAAATGGAGGTGGCCATTGTTCCTTGAGTTTAATTGCAGGGATTCAATTGTAGAAATGGCTAATTACTAGCCTCACGCACCCAATTAGACTCTTAAAATGGCTCTCGGTCTTCTTGGTCGTCTTGACCCAGTCATGCAGAGCAATATTAGTCGTTACTCAGCTGTTTGGACAAACCCTGCTTCAAAGGACACTACGCGTGTGGACCACGAGGTCAATGGTCTTTGTCGTTTAGAGGTAGGGAAGTTCCAATTTCACCCACCGGGCATAATTACAGATTTGATTTTTCACCGAGACAACCCAAGGTTTAAGTGTGTATCGGTGGGTTGCTAACTTACAACGCTAGTTTTCTAGGAGATTTTAGCCTCTAAGGATGGGTCCAAAGAACCTATAATTTAAAAAAGTTTAAGTCTGAATCTTGAGATAATTTGTAGATGTAATAAATTTCTCATCAATGTTACGTAGTAGATTAGCCATTTCTACAATTGAATCCCTACATATGACATTTTTGTTGATAACTTACGGTGATGTTATATGACTATAATTTGATCATCCTAACACTTTTTTACCACTCAATGACACAAGTTCTAATTGTAGGCCACGTACTATTAAAAAAAGTGTTCATATATACAATAAGCCCTAGTTTCTCAAATATAAAATTTTCCCAAAGGTTTGTGATTGTGTTGTAACAAACTCAAATGCTTAAGATCATATAAATTAGGGTAGTACAATAGGTAGCAACTAAAAACAACAATAAAAGATAACAATTGATGTGACATTCTCTAACAGACAGTCATTAACACTTTCTTAATTATCATGATATACCAACTTAGTTGCTACAATTCGTTGTTGCAATTGGTTGCTGTATATAGCATTTCGTTATAAATTAAATGTCTCCAAAACTCCCGAGAGAAGGAGAAAACTTCCTTTTTTTATCCTACAATATAATAAGCATCGATTTTAATATCAACTTGAAATTTAAAAAACCATTCCAATGTCTCCAAAGTCCAATGTATGCTGTGGTCATGTTTGACTTTAAATCATACTATGTCCTCTCATGTGAAACACAATTCAATCATGCCATGTCATGTGAAACCGACGCAACGTCTAGGGGTGTGATAAATCCAGCTAACCGATTGACACCTTCTTCAACATCTCTCTACGAGGATGGTAATCACTTGCCATCTAGAAACATGTGATGTTCTAATTAGTCATAACAACCATGATTGCCATCCTCTCCTGCTAAGGACGTGGAGTCTGGACATTTGGTTTCAACCCTTATTGTATCAGCTTCCAAAACCATGGTGTACTCGTTCAAGCTTCTTTTCAATTCCTGAACTTGGAGTCGAATGCCCCTTTTGTACACGTCGTTTCTGTGCTTGCTTTCTGAGGCGAAAGATGCGTCCTTTGGTCTTTTATTCAGCTATAACCACCGCGTGTGAACTTTGAGAAAAAAAGAATGCTCCTTTTGCTTTCATGTGTTCATGGGTAACTATGCTAGCTGCCCCATGTCTGATGGTGGGAATCATGTGGCTACTTGGTGACGTCCACTTATTTCTTTAAAGAACTACCCCGAACGGCAGCTTTAGGGTGTTCATGTTATTTAGCTGCAGGACAGGATGCCTACTCTTGAGTGGCTAATCCTACTTCCTAGCCGTTGGATCTTGCAATTAGATCTTAACCGTTGTCTGTTTTGACTGTCATATTGCGGCATAAACAGATTAAGCTTTCATGGATTGGACAATCGAGATCTTCCAGTCTGCATGATTACCAAATGATTCTAATCACTATCCAACATTAAGAATACAAGACTACAATGCCATGTTTGTTTGATTGGAATGGAATGGATGGAATAGAATCTCATTCCAATTCATTCCAAGCAACGTGTTTGGATGAGGTAATTAAATGGGAATGGAATCAAACAATAATAGTAAATTATAATGATATTCATTCCGCAATGTTTATTTCAATTTTATTTTCATTCCAAACTATATTGAGCATGGAATCACATTCCATTCCCATCCATTCCATTCCAACCAAACAAACATGGCCCAAGTGGAATGGAAATGAAAAGTGTATCATGTGTGTGAGGGTGCACATGCATGCGCACACTTGCGAGTGTGCACGAGAGAGAGAGATGAGGCTCATCAGTTATGCTACACAAATATTCCATGAATTCTGCAAGCTTTAAGTTCAACTGCATTTTAATAATTAACACAATGTATTGCCTTACTATCTGAAGGCTATCTCTCCCACTACATTACAAACCACCCTTCTTTCTAATCCCCAGCTCTTCTACCTTAGTCACTATTTCTCTCCCCTGCTTTCTTGCTTGAATCTGGATCTTCATCCGCAATAATGGAAATAGAATCCATAGATGATATATTATCTGACACAGACACAAGTCCCTCGGATTTTCCAGAAACTGGTACCAAAGTGAAAGTATCCTTGCCAGTTTTTATATCATTGTCAAAATCTGCCAAGACATCCTTACTGAGTGTTACTTCATTCTTGGTAGAATCAAATGCACCACTGTCTGAAACTTCCCTCCTACCCTTGAATTCAGAACCTGTACAAGTATCAATAGGAACCTTGATATCTTTAACTGACATGGGATCAAGAAATTTTTCTGGTTCAACATTAATCGCGTCATTATTTCTTCCCATCTCCATATCGATACTGACTTCTTGTCTCTGTTTGACTTCTTCTGGAATTTTGACACTAGATGAACAATCCATGGGACAGTTTTCTGCATGAAAATCTTTAATGGCTTGCTGGACATCTGTCTTGGAAAGTCCTTCAGTATTTTGAATGTTCTCATTGGGATTGCTAAAGGGAGCATCAGTCTTGTTGCTATTACCAAGCCAACTATCATACAGGTTATCATCGGGATCAGGAAGATTGTCCACACCTGGAGGAGTTGAAATTGGGGCATCGTTTTCCTGACCACCTGAGCATAGATTCTCTGAGACTCCACGGTTGATCCCTTTGTTGAAGTAGTTCTGGCTTGCAGGTGGAGAATCCATCATTGAAAGGTACCTAGGACGCATGAGCAGTTCCAACGCCAAAAGAGCATGGGCACAGAATTCAGCAACTTTTGTTCCCATTTCTTGTTTTCCTGTAGAATATAATTGGATTTGATAGCAGGTAAGAATAAGCAATATTGAGAATTGTGTATCACTTGATCACCAGATATATATACAAGCTCATCTGTGCACAAACATTCATATCATACTACTGTTTTTCCTTGAATAATTATTTTCATGAAATTGTGCCTTTCCATAGCGGTTCAGCCACCATAAATTACCATTGTTATCAAATTTCAATATTTTTTCCTCTTTGTTTGGATTCATCATTCATGTCCATTTATGAGAGTCCCTTGTCCGGCTAAGACCTCCAATGCGTATTAGAGACTTTCCTTCCATAGGTTTTCATTTCAGGTTCCAAGCAATCAAAATCTGTTATCCTATTTTATCACATATTAGGGCTATACCTTGGTTATGTCTTATGTGTTCACTTTTTTTGATGTTTCTAGAACATCCACTCTATAATCCAAAACAACCTACCTCATCAAGGGTAGAACTGATTTTGAGCTCTAGCATGACATGTGACAACATTAAGGCAAGTTTTATTTTCTATATGTGGCACTACATTCAACAAAAAACCTTTTATTTTAAGGTCTGCAACTTTTCATAAATATATCAGATACAAACAAAATGAGATTCATTGGAAATAACCAAGAATATCCAACACTGCATTTTATTGAACAATAAGTTATTTATTACACTAATGTCAACTACATAAAATACAATATCTATACGTTAGTAAGAAATGAGAAAATAACAATAATACCCCTGAAGTTATGTCTATCTTTTTTTCTTTTTTCTTTTTCATGAAAGGAGCTTAAGCATTAGAGAGAAAACCTAACATCCCAACTAGGTTGGCACATTAGGCACTCCATATCATTTGCTATCAGCTCGATTTATTAATCAGAAAAATATAATACAAAATGAAGCAAATAAGAAAGAAAAAACTGGTTAAGGTAACTTATAATCTAAAATACACCCATTTCGATTTATGTAGTGGTCACTTCCAATCAATGACAAAATCAAGTCGTATGAGAAGTTCCAATAGACGGACCCAAATGGGTGTATTAGAGATAGCATAATGGATTATAGGCCTAATATGGTAGGGGTAGGGATGTAGGGGGGCAATTTGGTGGTTTTCTTTCTTCTTTTCTTTTCCTTTTTCTTTTTTTATTTTATTTTATTTTTATTTATTTTTATTTTATTTTTATTTTTTTTGAGGGTGTAGGGGTTGTGGGGGAGGGGGGAGGGGTGGGAGCGGCACGCATGCTTTAAAGAATAGTTCCATTCCATGGATGATAAGGAGAAGATATCTTCATTCCACTCCATGGATGATAAGGAGAAGATATCTTCATTCCACTCCATGGATGATAAGAAGGGGAGATACCATTATGCCCTTGGCTCTTGATACGCTGGATTGCTGGAATAATGAAATACTATTATTAACTTATTTTTTATTTTCTATTCTTTTTTCCTTTTTATGATACTAAAGGGAAGGGATCTTCAAATTGCTAATCTTGCTTACCTTTACGAAAAAGCTCAAGTCCCTGGTTCAGATAACATGGCCGAAAACTAGCAGGGGAAAGAAGAGATGCCAAAAGTGCACGTAATGCTGCAAGCTGCAACTCTATTGAAGTGGAAGTAAGTTCATTCAGTGGCAATAAATCACTGTCTTCATCGCTGCTCCATTCCACATCAAAAGCATTTGTTGCTACATTTATTAGAAGAAGATCAACATCTGATCGCAAATGCTCACATTTCAAAGCACCACCCTGTGACAAATTATGTATTTATTATTCAGTTTTAGATCAGAATTATAAATTTAATAAAACAAAAAAACAAAAAACAAAAGAGGTAACCAAAGAGATACTGACACGTAAGAGTTCTCTCTATCTAGATCTAAAACACAAACTACCACTTGATGGGGTGCCTCATTCTGAATTCAGAATGAGAATAAACTGAAAAAGGTGATTATGTGTGATAAATATTTAGGGAACAAAACTGAAAGGCAGTTATTAAAAGAACTTTCGCTTTTAAACTTCAAATAATCTAATAACCAATATTCCGGGTTTATTTAGTTTCTGCAATTCACTGCTGAGGTCCTTTAAAAGTCAGGTATCAACAATCTTTTAAAATGTTAAGAGGTTATTTTGGAGATTGAAGTCAGTATCAGTCCAACTCACATGCCTGAGCATCATCTTTGTTCTGTTTTCTCTCTAAATTAAAACGTGAATAAGACATGAGAAATGATTTGAAGTTGCTTCAAACCTTAAATGATCATGGAAATCTATGTGGTGGTAATTTCATGCGAGTGGGTGGGTTGTGGCAACAGGATGGGAGATTGGCAGTACTAATGAAGCTGATGGGGTGCAATGGTGGTACAACATGGCTGGTGGGGATGGTGGCCATAGGCCAACAGCAATTGTAGTGGTGATGCAGGACGATCGCATTTGTAGTGGAAATTGAACAATGGTAACGGCGGGTGGTGTTAAGTAGGTTGCATTGATCAAAGGAGAGTGGTGGTTGTAGTAATTGTGTTGAAGGCGACAGCAGTGATCAGTGGTTGTGTTCATGTTGATTAGTTTTTACTAAGGTTATGAAATAGGAATAAATTAGGTTTTATGAATTAGGTAGATTAAATGATATTTAATTAATTATTATTCATATACTCTTCAATTGTTTTGTGGAGGCATCTATAGTGGCACTAGTACCAGTTAGGGGGTAGTAGCGTTATTGATTAGGATTTGCTAAAATTATAAATAAAAAACATAATAAAGTAAATACAGATTTTATATATACATTATTAAAAAAACCCATATATTCATCAATTGTTTATCAAGATATATAGAGTAACTTCTAATTAGAAATATTTTCACCCATAAATAAAAAATTACAAATTACAAATTCACTTTCATACGTTTCTTACTTTATATAAGAGTACAGTATATCTTATCATTATTACTACTAAAGATTCAAGAAAATTCCTACCAAAATTTTCACCTTATCTCTCTTTCTTTCCACACACATCACCCTATTCCCACTTATTTCTAGAAAAAAACATTATCCACTTATTTCTCCTTTCTCACCGTGTTAAGTGTGTCTAATTTATTGTTAAGTGAAATTTCTGGCCCTCAAGATCAAGATTTAATTATATGGATCGATTGATTAAGAAGACACTCCAAAAAAGGGCAGAGAATGAAGGAAAGAGTAATTAATAAAGGTAGTAAATATTTTGTGGGAAATACCTTTTATAAAAATATTTTGTGGGAAATACAGTGTAATAGAAGTAAGATTATCCTTGAGAATAGTTTATTTAATACTATTTAGTTCCATTGTAAAAGCAGTAAGAATGCATATCAATCGTGGTCAGGATCTGGTGGTGCATCAAACTTAAAAGGATAGAACTCGTTTAAAAGATAAATAATCAAGTATGTATGTTGGAACCCCTGACCCAGGGCAGATTGAACTTAGTTTTGATGGATTGATAAGAAATAATCAATCAGAAGAATAGACTCCATCCTTCAGGATGGAGGGGCTATAGTAGTCCACTAAAATGGTTTGTTCCTCACACTAAGACTTGGATCTTCAAAACGGACTTATTATAGCAAACAATAAAAATTTAAATGGGACCATATCAAACAGGATGCAAACATTATCATCAATGGTCTGCATCATGCCCAAAAGTTGCCTTGGAGTATAGCAAATATTTGAGGACTCTTGGAATCTCATAAGGAATTCTAAGGATGAAAACAAAGTAGAACCAGAGCTAGTAATGACTGTTTCCCTACTGTTGTTTGGTGGGTTTAGTCAGTGTTCCATTTCTTCTAATTTCTGAAGATGGATAGCAAAAAATCATGAATAGGCCCACATGGGATGGAAGGAAGGGATGACAGAAGGAGAGGAAAAGGATGTACAAGTCTCAAGCATTTTTGGAAATTACGGTTATGCAAACCATCTCTCTCTCTCTCTCTCTCTCTCTCTCTCTATCACACACACACACACACCCCTACACAAAAGCAATCTATCATTACCAATGGAGATCTCACTTCTATATTTAGCAAGTAAAGAATAGTTGAGGAGATCCAAAGTAGTCATAAAGCATATTATCATGCAAAAGTGGAAACCTTGATAATGTGCACCACATAAGCCATCTCTCTCTCTTTCCTTCCCTCTGTCTCTCCATAAAAAAGACAAAAAGACAAAAAATGATACAGCAATAATTAACTATAAATTACTCCTGATAAGACTAAGAGACGTCATCCTTTAATTTCAATGCTTTGAATCAAAGCACTAAAATTAAAAAAGGAATAACTTTGAAAAGCCTAAGAGTAATTTCGTCCCAATGAATCCCACATCAATTATCTTTGAAGATTAGAGCTTTAGGTAGGGTCTACTCAATTGATTGTATCATTAAAGTGCTAAACTAATAAGGTGCATCTCTCACTCTCTCCCCTTTTGTTTGCAAGATGAGATTCATCGTGCTGCTTGTGTTTTTGAAGGAGAAAGGTAAAAGCTGGTGCTGATGGAGTGAACACTTGAAAAAAATTAAAAAAGTATTACTTCATCTGATGATGGATTAAAGGACTGACTTCCAGCCTAAAACAGAGTTTCCATCACCACCCCTTGGGGATGTACAAAACTTCTTTGTCCACCTATAATATCCGAAGCTTGACCTCTCTGAAGTCTGAATCCTAAACCTTAAATTGAACTGAATAAAACTTTCTAACCAGAAGTCCAACAAGCCAAGCTAAGCATGAGGACAATGAAATTTTTAAAACTTCAATGCAACCCCATGCTCTAACCAACAAAAACGAGGCCAACCTAATCTGGACACAGCTTGCCTCAGCTTTGATTGTTTAATCCCCTATACATGCATGCTCAGGATGGAAACTCACTGTCAATGCAGTCCAATCTAGGCTTCATACACCAAAATCAGTGTCCCTATATAATCATAATAAAGCATTTTATATTGTTCTGTAGTTATTCATTTTATTTAATCTGACCATACTGGAATATGATTAATCAAAAAATCAAGCAGACAGACTCTTCAGGAAGAAGTACTTGTGGAAGGGATCCATCAGATGGGGAATTATTTACCCCACATGCAACCACTTATTAAATTTATTTCCTCCACTGTCCATTTTCGTGCAGTCTCTGAAATTATGATCTTTATCAAGGGACCTTAAGATACAATTATCATTTCTTTTCAACATGAAGACTCAACAATCCAAAATTACAATCCCGAGGGGCAAGAATTTCAGGTATCATGGGGAATAGATTGCATGAATGATAGGCACTCAACAATAACATCTGAGAGGGTAACATAATTACTCTTTTTCCTTTTTTATTAAGAAAATATTAGATCAAATTAACTCATCGTCACTAATTATGTGCATGTGTTGTCACAACTTTCTTCATAAAACACATGAAAGACACGTACCACAGTGAGAAGAGCTTCTAATGACTCTAGTGCAGCAATTTTTAAAGAAGTTAAAGTTGGATCTTCTTTGAGTATTTCCACTTCCAAACCCACTCCATCCAGATCCTCCCCAAGAGAGCCAGCCGTGGTATCTTGCTTCCTTTCCCTATTACTAGGCTGAAGCTGTGCTTCAGGATTTGAGTATTCACTAGAAGATTCCCTCTCATTTCCATATGCGACAGAATCCAAATCAACAAATGCATTGCTGACAACTTCCTGGGCAATGTATAATGCTATTCCTGCACCAAAAACAAAAATTCTAATAAGTATGCCACTGGACCTGATTACCACAACTGAGATCGATATAAATGGAAAACTAATACAAGCTCTATGCTCAAACTATAACAAGTATGGGAAAAACGGTCAAGAAAGAGAGAACTGGAAGATTTAAGGAATGCACTGCATGCAAAGGTATATATGTAAGATATGAGAACTCATGCCAGCACTTATATGTATTCTGCTGTGAAGATGAGGTTTCAGAATTCAGGTCCAATCCCAATCTAATATCCCCCGCCTCAAAACAGAAAGATAAAAAAGGACTGATGTAAAGCAAATCTCCAACTCTCCAAGGCAAGAGCAATATTATGTGCAACATCTGTGAGAGGTGAATTCAAAGAAGGTTGAAATGTAAATGTCTTAACTTGGCATGCTCTTTTTGAAAATCAATTTTCCTCTTACACAGCTAATTTTTCAATTGCAGTTGATAGGGTTGGAAACTGGCTAGGTAGGAGTTCAACTGAATTCTTCCACCATGCCTTCATAATCCATACTGACTCCATGTTTGCAGTATATAAAATAAGAGACTTAAGAAATGAGAATATGGCATGATCAGCAGGCCAATTGGGCTTCATCTGGTTGCCATAGAACCACCCAATGTAAGGCAATCAGCCATATCCAAAGAAAGTGAGGATGGGCCAAACATAAGAACTCATGAAATTTCACTAGATGGAGGAACGAAGCAAAACCAAGAAGAAAGAACTCACAGATTAGGCAGGTATGGATCTCCCTGTCTGCCCATTGAACTATTAATACATGAGTGAACACTATGATATAGGAGAGTTCAGAGGTCAACCTATTAAATCAAAATCCAGAACTAGTGGACAAGAATGGAATAGTCTGAGTTGATAACACAAGGTATGAGGTTGAACCTGGAAGAGGCCTTTCAAGTGCTAACATAAAGTTATTATACACTTAAACCAACTTCCCCTTTCCAATCAGTTGACCTTCATTTCCACTCCTCAAAAGGAAGAACAAGAAAAATTAAAACAATATAGGCTTTCATTCATTTTTCTTCTAATTGTAAACAAGTGCAGCATATGCAATAAGACAGCATCCCAGTTTCCTAATGCACAGTGGCCAATTATTCAATAACATAATGAGCTTGGGCACACACATCTGACATAGTAAGAAATTGACAGCACAATACAGCCTAGGTGCCTAAGAGCCAGGCCTTAAAACGCCAGCAAGGCATCTTAGTTGTGAATTTCAAAACACTAGATACAAGTAGCTAGCTTGCCTTGGAAACTTAGGAACATGTGGGAATATAATACAAATTGCATGGATTGTAGCTTCAGATCAAATCAATAAATTGAAAAACATAAAAATATTTGAAGTACTAATATTCTTAATGATACTTCATCCTATCATTTGTTCTCAAAAACAACCACCTCTCTGAATTAGTACAGGGAGGTAACCATGGTCTAAGAATTTGGGATCAGTAACTTTATAAAATGTATACATTAGCACTTAGATGCAGTGTTGCATAAACAAAAGAGATATGAAGGTATTTTTAAGAATTGCTGCATACCAACACCCATGGATATCAGCAATATCCTTATGATTGAGTAGACCTTTATTCTAAGTGTCGGCAATGCACATCTCCTGAAATACTCAATTAGGAGTTGCACAATTTCTGCAGCATGTGGTAATAGTTGACTGCAATATTCACATAGCATAATGTGAGCAAGCACATTCTTTGAATCTGGGCAGATACAGAAAAGAAAATGGCAAGATAACAGTACTAACCAAACACAAAAATAAGCTAAAAAATTTTCTCTGACACTCAATGGAACAGCAATGGAGAAAATTATAACTGGAGTACTGCCACCAGTATATGCAGATTTAGAAGAAAATAGATAATATCACATTGGTTATTGGAGTTTCACTAGTATAAGGTGCAGATTCCACAACTGGAGATAATATTAAGTACCATAAGCTGAAAAGGTGTGGTCACTGTAATAAGTATTGACATTACTGTTAATAAGCTAATAAATACTTTCAACAATGAAAAATAAAACAAGGGAAAACCTAAAACAAATGAACATTTTCAGTCACAGATTCAAAAACTCCTTCCTAAGTTCCTATAGTAATTGGCCATGCAGAATGTGCATCAAATAGATGTTCAATAAGCGGCATGAATCCAATTTTACATACATAACAATTTCAAGCAAGTGCTACTAGTGCCTTATCAGGTGCTTACATAGTGAGTTTCCCTTGCTATAAGAGGCGCTCATAAACATTTACCTATGATTCCCAATTTCCCTTCCTATGAAACCTTGCCTTAGACGTCAAGGTTGGGTAGAACCGTAGAATATGAATTGGGGGCTGCAATCATTTTGGCAGCACTCTGACACTCTAAATTAGCAAAGTATTCTCTTTCGTTCTCTCCCTTCCAATCTCTGTTCAAATACAGCACATGACTTGCAAATGATTGTTTTCGGATAGGCCCTTGAATCATTGCTTACTCAATGAACTAAATTGAAAAATTCTTCTTTCCATATCCCATCAAACAAAGGGAGTCAATGGGAAAGGATTCCATTCAAGATACAAAATTGAACTCCAAATTAAAAACACTAGTGCAACAACTCCGAATGCAAATTATTTATTTGAAATATGATCCTGTATTAGTTTAGCCATATCTCATTCAGTGAATGGATAAAGAATCTTCACAACATCACATTAACCGCAAATTAATGACCATCAATATGCTACAATTAACAAGGAAAATAAACTTTTTCAGTCATTGCTGCAATATGACAGAGAACTGAGCATAATAAGGTCATCATATCCAATAAACCAAGAATAACTTGCCAGCTTATGGGAAAACAAAACAAAACAAAACACACATAAAGACACAAAAACAAAAACAAAAACAAAAATAAATTTTTTTTTTTTAAAAAAAAAAAGGCGAATTTTCCATTTCAGCAAGAGACCGTGACCAAATTATATTGTTCTTTTTTCCTTCATTAAGATTTAGAAAGACTAAATGTAGCTAAATTTAAATTTTTATATCAAGGACAGAAATAGAACCAAATAAAGATATGAAAAAGGAAAGTTCAACAAATTATTTTGTCATCATTTTTCTCTTTCAACATAGATTGCTATAAATATTTGTTGGTGTTGCAAAGACCTTTTTTTCTCCTCAAATTTCCATTGTCTACTTGCAAAATCACCCGCATGCAACATACTAATTACACATAAACCAAGCTACTGATGAAATAGGGGCACTTCCTCGTGGCTCAATTATGACAATGTAGCTGTGAAGCACGGATACTTCAAAACCCCCCAAGAATCCGTATCATATCCGTATCGGATACGGATTCGCTCAGGATACGGCTGGATACGCACAGGATACGTTCCGTACGTATCGGAACAGTACCAAATTCAAAAAATGGATTGGATACGTGGGGATACGCCAAGGATACGGTTTGGATTCGTCTGGATACGTAACGGATACGTAAAAGGGATATTTTGTAAATATTTTTTAAAAAAAACGGGGTACTGAAAGGAAATTTAAAAAATTAAGGGGTCAAATTAAAAGAAAAATTACTGGTAGCTTATACTTACCTCCCCACCCCCTCACCGAAAAGTAGAAACCCATTTTTTGCGATCAGACGAACGGTCGAACGGTGAACTCAGAGAAACCCATCTGCACGAACTCTTCTCTCTCTCTCTCTCCTAGGGTTTTCTCCTCCCTCCACCTTCTCTCTCCTAGGGCTTGGATGTTTGGTGTTCTCTTCTCTCTTCCAAAGGTGTTGGATGATGGATGAACCATAGGAGAGAGAGTCACGGCTGGAGGAAGGCTCGAGTTGTCGTCGTCTTCCTTGAGAACTAGTCGAGTTGCTGCGCTATCATGGGGGTTCTTCTCACTCGACTTCAATGCTGCTGTTATGATGGGTTTTGGTTCTTGATTTGAGTTCCCTTTCTCTCGTCTTGCGGTGCTCTGGTCTGGGCTGTGCTGCTCTTGCTTTCTCGCTCTCTCCTGCTCTCGCTCTCACCTGCTCTCTCACTCTCGCTCTCTCTCTCTCTCGCTGTCTCTCTCTTCTACT
This sequence comes from Liquidambar formosana, assembly GCA_039720395.1. Taxonomy (NCBI): domain Eukaryota; kingdom Viridiplantae; phylum Streptophyta; class Magnoliopsida; order Saxifragales; family Altingiaceae; genus Liquidambar; species Liquidambar formosana. Next base: position 6,400,878 of record CM077832.1, read on the forward strand.
GGTGCGGTTCTGCTTTCTCTGAAAGGTTAGTTTTTTTTAAGTAATTGTATGCATTCTGTTATGCATAAAATTAGTATCTTTCGTAAAGTTAATATCTTTCATATTATATGCATAAAACCATAAAGTTATTCAATGTTTACATATAAACTATAAGGTCAACATTACGGGTTTAAGGGTTTTTTATTTCGGAAGTATGACATGTTCTATTTATTTTATGTGTGTGCTACTGTGCTATGACATGTTCTATTTATTTTATGGATATGTTTTTTGGTCATTTATTTTGGTCTACTAATTGTTTTGTAGATACTTTAACTTTTTTTTTAATGTTTAGTAATTATTATTGATGTTTTAGATAAAATATTAATGTTTAAAATTTTTATTTATTAACGTATCCCGGCCGTATCGTATCTTACATTTTTTTAGAATTACCAAATTGGCGTATTCATATCGTATCGTATCCGAATCCCATATCCATATCCGTGCTTCATAGCTGAATGTGACTATTCTTTTATGTAAGTAGCGGTGACACAGCCTAAACATGAGTGCAAGTAGTTATCTAGAAGACTAGAATGGTGGTTTAGAAACTAAAGTTCTCAAGAAATTTCAACATAAAGGAAGAGAAAAATTGTACCAAGTTTTATAAAGTTTGGCTCCTGACCAAAATATCTACTCATCTTTACATATTACTAGTCTGTCCCTTCATTTGAACAAGTGTTTACAGTTCTGGGCATATTAGGAGAGGGAAGGAAACTATTTCTGCAAACGCCCCACTCTAGTAGTAGGAAGATGGGCTCCCTTGATAAAGTAATACGGATTAGGTGCATGTTACCCTTCCCCCCTCCCCCTTCCCTTTTTTTACCACATACAAAAAAATAATAATAATAATAATAAATATATAAATATATATATATATAGAGAGAGAGAGAGAGAGACAAAGAGATATATTATATATAATATTGTCCATGTGAATGTATGGTTTCACCTGTGTACTCCTTTTATGATTGCAGTCAGGAGATCTAAACTGTACAAGTGCAAAATTGGAAGCGCAAAGAAAATAGACTCTTGCTGCAGGATGGTCGTGAATGGCAATAAACCTTGACACAAGGATCCATCTGCCATCAGCACTCTCCCAACAAGTGTTAATAATGGACAAACCGGAACAGTTACCTGTTAAGCAGAACATATGGTATTTCTAAGGAACACCATTTCAGTTGCAGCCTTAGTATTCTCGTGGAGGGAAAAAGTAATATGGAGTCCAAAATGTTCTCAAAAATACTTCTTTAACCAAATTTCCACTCTTCCTCTTTTTTTTTTTCTTTTTTTTTTTTATAATAAAAAAAATCCCTTTTTTAAAATTAAAAAAAAAAAATTCTCGAAAGTATTGAGAGAATCATAACAGGCTTACCTGAACAGGATAAGGATTTGTAAGCATTATACAACAGCAAAGCATCAGAGTAGGGACACTGGAAATTAGCAATTGCTTAGATCTTATCCTTGCCAGATTTGAGAGTATATCTGACATTGTCAGACCTCCTACGGGATCCAAGGGATCTTCTCCTGGTGGAATTAATAAGCTAATTGCTCCAAAACAATTAGTTTCTGCAATACAAACAATAAGGAGTAAACTCTCGTTGAATCCAGCTATAAAACAAGATACTGTAGTTACTTACCTTCTTCTAGACCTTCGAAAGCTTCATTCAGAAGAACATCTATCGATATTAATATTTTTTGCATCGTTTCAGACCAGCTATCCTCATCACCTCTCAACTTTGGAAGTAAGGCTAAGCCATGAGCATACTTCTAAACATAGAAAACCAAACAGAAAATGGGATAAGCTTTAAAATAGAGTTAAAACTCATATATTAGTGTGCATTCATACTGCATTAGTTTTTTTATTTGTAACGACACAAAGACTACAATGCAACAAACATTTCACTTACTTTCAACATATTAACACTGCATCTCCCTGAAATAATATTTGAAACAATAGCAGCTTGGGCCTGCAAAAGATACTGTGCCCTCATTTCAGAAGGTATCCATTAATCAATAAACTGCAAGGGTTTTGAAAAGAATACCTACAATTAGACGTCAATAGAGAACAGAAAAATCACTTGGCTTTCATGTGGAAAAGACACCGAAAGACCAAATTAACTGCAGTTTCCTTTTGAAAAGGCATCAAATAATGTCAGATATGTCTGGTATGGGATCCTATATGCCTCTAATCCATATTAGAAAATCTACGCCCACTATAATAGGCATCAAAATATTTGTTCCGAATGTCATACATGAGATGGTGCAACTGTCATAATTTTTAAATATTGGTATCATTTTATAAGATGGCTAAGTCTTTGTTAAATGCAACCAAGCTCAAAATAAAAAGATACCATTAAGATGAACAACAAACAATCAAACAGCCATAAGATGGCCAAAAATGAATACTCGTCCTTCATGGCTCACGCGTATCTTTCTTGAGCGCATGCATTATAATTTTTAAGAATTTATTGATATATCAATATATCATGTACAAACAAGACATGGTTGAAGCCTAAAGAAAATTTCGTCAAAGCAATGTAGTTGGCAGTCTGACTGGGAAAGTACGAATAAACTCACGCTTTCATATTTTCGTCGAATGGATGATGGAAAGAAATTTATAATGGTGCATAGCAAATCAACTGCTCCTTCCTGCACAAGTAATCACTATAATGAGGATGAAATAAAAACTTTAATACATGAAACTTTATCACCTGAAATGTCATTTCTTGAATATGAATAGATAGCTTAAAGCTTGGATAAACATAATATGGTAGCTCAGTTATGAAAAATAAATAATAAATAAGTGATCATCTAAACAAAGTAGTAGGAGGCAAGGTAGAAGAGGCTGCTGACCTCTAGTTAGTTCATAATTAAGGTGTAAGTCTTTTCATTCTTATTACTTGCAGGAATGATATTGAACTAATGTGAACCATGAACAAGCTGTATTTTTACAGTACACTCAAACACTGTTCAACATAATGCCTGCCTGGTGTTACAAATTGAAAATTTTCCTTGACGGATATAAATAATTGCTCTGACAAAGATACAGTATCCAATTATCCATTTACAAATCCAAACTTATAAAACGTAATGACATATGCATTGGACACTAAGTTGGTGTTTCAAGCTGATAGTTGCAGACTGCTATTACAACCTGTGAATAAAAAATTATAAATGACAACAATGTAATATTCAAACAATGGCTTAGCCTTTATCAGCAGTAGCTGATAGGCCATTTTACTGTCAAATTTATTTTGTTCATTGACTACTTTGAGGCTGCCAAAGCAAAAAATAAGCTTCCAACAATAAACTACTAACCAATACAGCCTCTGAGCAATCCTCTTCTAACAGCTTCAAAACTGGTTGGATAAGTTTCCTGGAATATGATGTCCCATCTTTATTTAAATTTGAATATTCACCCAACCTAGTACAGGAAAGATATTCCATAGAAAATTAGTAGACTTCACTGTGGAATTCATAGATAATGTAGCCAGTCATGAAGATTAAGACTTATAATTTGGAAATAGGATACAAAAGCTTAACCAATTTATGAGAAGTCTCAAATTATGAAAGGTATATAGATAGAAATTCAGTGTGCACTGCATGCAGAAGAATATTGGTAAAAATGGAACCAAGAATTAGGGATTGAAGGCAAACACCAGGATTTCTTCCTTTTTTTTGGTGTTTGGGGGGGGGGGGGGGACGCTTAAAAAAACTGATGATGATTTTAAGCACATAACACATAATGGATGCGGAAAGCGCACATACAGCCACCACCTTGGTCAATGTTTAGGCAATATTAAGTGATTACCTATTTTTAATCAATTACTTCCATCAAATAATTATTCCATTATTTTTATAAGAAAAAATATATTAAAAAGGAGGGAAAATACGATAGGAACTAGGAGAATATTTCCTCACAAAAACAGAAAATCATAAAAGAAGAGGAAAAAGATAGTAGAATAGGCTATGAACGAAGGGAAGCAGGGATATCTCTAGAGTATGATAAGAACAATTGCATCCATGTCCTTATGAAAATCCAATTAACTAGGCATAATCTTACTTGGTACATGTTGCCCACCAGCGCTCACTAGTATCTCCATAAAATTTATCCCAAATTTATTTCAAAAAGAATCACACTGCCTGACGTAGACTTCATCAAATAATTTTACAGGAGTTTGCTATATATGTTTTCTTACAACATCAATAAGTCAAAAATAAAATGAACAAAAACGAATGACATAGTAAGAAAATTATGTTTTTTAGTTCTCTCAGAATATTACCTTGGTTTCTATCATAGTTGAGCTATTTTTCTAGTTGTGAACAAACAAATCAAGAGGAAACAAATGCATTTTGAAATGAGAAGTGGCTCAAACTATGTCCCAGTTCAAGATCTTAAAATTCCACATTTAAATTGAACTCCATTCAACAGAAGTCCTTTGTTAGTTGCATATAACAACTGTGTTCTTTGGAATACCTACACAGCTACACTTGTGGTGAACACGAAACTTGAAAGTGCAAGGGGAGAGAAATTCATGTGAATCCAAAGATTTCCATAATTAAAAAGTTAAATGAGGAAAAATTTATGTAGTGCAACTTGTGTAAGAAAAAGCATAGTGATAAAATGTTATTTTGAGATTGATGGAATTAAATACCATGAGACTATCAATGTAATATTTGACCAATTATGGACAAGGAAAGAGATACCGAGGACATTTGCATTAGACGTAGGAAGAGAAAATTGTGTTGCTTCAATCCTTCAAGAATGCTACACAGTGAAAAGAGAATAAGAGAGAACCTAAGTGTAACCATATGGGAGATAAAACAAAATAAGACCAACTGAGATGGTTTCATGCGCAGTGAAGACATATGGACAAATGAGAGAGGGATCTGCACATCAAGCTGAAGCTCTGATAGGACAAGAGAAAACTAAAAAAGATGTGAATGGAGTCATGGAAGTAATGAAAATAAAGTTAAAGTATCACAATATTACACTAAATAGAGTGCTATGGTAGAATAAAATATGTCTAGTGCAATAAAGCTTGGATGATAGCGATAATGATTGAAAATTGAGAATTCTTGAAGATCCTTCCCTTTGGAATAGAGATGCATACTTTATTAACATATGAATATGAGCATCCACAAGTGTATTCTGTGATGATCCCTGAACTACTTGCGTATCACTATCTTTCAGGTCCAACACTACTTGTGAATCACTATTGTTCAGGTCCAACACTATTTGTGTATCACTATTATTCAGGTCCAACAGGAAAGGTTGTGCACAAGCCATTCCAAGAACATCTATGTTAGTAAACATGAAATCAGAATGGATATTTTCATATTATAAACTTTACAAATCTAATTTGCTTCTAATTTTCAATCAGCTATGTTTAAAATCATAAACATGAAATAATTATACTCACACTTTAGTTAAAACCTATAAGTTCTAGATTAATCTGCTTCTGGCTTAAAGTTGGTTAACTCGGCACTTTGACAGTAATGACATTACAATGCCATATTATGGTGTTACATGTTTTTTTTTTGTTTTTTTTTTTTATTTTTTTAATACTATAATATTGGAATTATAGCCATTACGAATCCAGAGAGAAATTAGGAGAAAACAAGTTCCATCTCCAATAAGTACATAACTGAACATCTTCATGCATTCACAGCATGCCTCATTACCCAATTACAGATTTGTTACGAAAGGAAATTCAATGAACATGATAATGGCTGCAAATATAATATGCATATATGCGTGTGTGTATAGATATTTCATATGAGAAACAGAGAAAAACCAACCTTGCGAGCAGATTTGATATGGAGGCACAAGAAGCCACATTTACAGACTCATAATCTGATGGTGGCTGCTTATAACACAAGAAACCACATGTTATGTTACATTTAAATCTGTTGAACTAAAAATAAAAAATAAATAAAAATCTGATAGATTTCACAATAGGGAAATCCAGAGAACTACTTATCCAAAAAAAAAATCCAAATAAATTCTCAAAATATAAAATTACAAGATGCAATCCTCAAATTCAAGAAATTTGTCTGCATAACATTGGTCTGGTAGAAAAGTGAAGGAGCTTGGGGTCACAATATGTCTCATAAAAATAATTTTATCTACCTCATAAGTTCACACCCACCCTTCATTTTTGGTTCAAGAAGCCATCTCCCCACTGGGACATGTAATAAATTAACAGGCCATTGGAGCAGGATGACTATCCTGCTGATATAAAAAAGATAGAGCATGGGGATGGAGTCTTTATGTTTCTGTGGCAGTGTAATTGAGAAATAGTGGTGTTTGGGTTCAATATGAAGTGCTATGTGTATGTGGGTCAGAGTGTTTTAACCATTATGTCTATTAATTGATCAATGAAGTGTGATGGAAATGTGAAGAAAATAATAGCCGAATGTATGGGAAATGTGCAATTACAAAATATTTGTTTGAGCAGACTGACCATCATCCAATATAAGATTGATCCATCAACACAACAGACTAACTTAAATATAGTTAATTATAGTAGCATCCGACACATCAGGACCAATTGTGCCCAATGTTACAGTCAAATGAAGCCATACACAAGACATGGAAGGAAAAAAAAAAAAAAAAAGGAGAAGAAGAAAGGCCATGTTTCCATGTTTCCTTAATCCACAGGATCTTATGTTTGCATTACAAAATGACGGCTCCATTAATGTCATATTACCAGTCAAATGCCCAGACAAAGAACATTTTCATCAGATTAGGGCCCAACAATAAATTTACCCTTTCCTCCACTAGTGAAAATCCAGTGACCAAAAAGAGTTGGGAAGGCACCTTCAATTGACAAAAGGTAGTAGTAGTACCAAACAATAAATACGATAGGTTTTTTCTTCTTCTTTTGTAGAGTAGATATTTAAGGATCCATGAGCACCATTGACAAGCTTCTTATGAGATCTAAAAGTGATATTATCAAAAGCTTGAAAGGGATTCATGAATCTGACAGATAAAAGTGAGATGAGAACTCAGGGAGGTTCACATTATCTATGATAAATGTGCCACTTTTAGAGTTAGAAGTCCTTTTTAGATGGAGAAATAATCAAATAAGTATTGCAGTGCTCATATTATTTTTTGGAATTGTATTTTTATTACTCCGTTTAATCAGTAAGGAATGTTAATTCAGATTGATGGACAAAACCTACATTTGCCTTTAGCTCTTTCTTTAGGAGCTGAATTGTAGAATAAAACCACTTAATGCAAGGTTCCATCCGTCTTCCAATGTGAAAAATCATCGCTTAGATGACGATTAAATATCTCATATGTCATGATTGATTATGCTGAAATGCCAGGGGCTGTATTTACAACTTGTCCGAATTCATTTCAGATTGTGTATGTAAAGTGTAAACAGTAATTATGCTGAAAATAAGTAAAATGCTTGAACCAAACAGAGTAGGATGCCAAGAAATGATGGGGGTAGAAGTTGAACATAAGAAAAAACAAGCAACAACCCACTGGAAGACTACCCAATTGATTTATATCATGGAAACGGCAAGAACAATAGAATTCAATTTGAATACCTGTATATGTGATAGGAGCTCATTGAACCAAACAGAGTAGGATGCCAAGAAACGATTGGAGCTGCATTCTAGACAAGTCAACCCTAGCAAAATGCTTCCTGCCCAACTTTTACCTACCTGTAGCAAATTGACATTATCCACTAAGGGCACGCGTCCAAATAGAAATTGAGCAATTTTAGTGTATTTTACATACTATTGAAACTACAAATCTATAATAAGACTATTTTAAAAAGTTAAAGTCATCAATATTTTTCTATGCTATTTGCACGATTTTCTATATATTTTTATGTTATTGTATCATTTTCTATGCATTTTTACATTTTCCGTAGACTTTTTGTTTCATTAAATATATTTCATTAATAAGACCCATATTGTATAGGATGTCATACAATTTTTTTCATTTTTTTTTTAAATTCTATTTTTGGGATGAAGATAGGATGTTTACAAATTTACCATTTTACTAGAAGCAAGCAACATCAGGCGCTCAACCCATTCATCAACAGCTAATTTCCAATCCTCAATCACCTCCGCGTCGACCCCTTCTGCAACAGACTCGGACAGTAGCCGGAAAGTGTTGACGTCGCGAACCACTATTGATAAATCGGCATTGTCCGGGAAGGAGTGGTTCTGGTCGGGAAGGTGGTCTACCATAAGCGAACGGAGCAAGCGAGGCTTGAGCTTGACGTCGTACATGTTCTCGACGTGATCAGAGGTCGCCATTGAAGACGAAGCACTCAAGGTATGGGAGTCTGAGTTCTCACAGAAGAGACTGAGAAAAAAGGGCAGTGTGGGAGCCGTTACTAGTCTCTCTGCAGAGTGGTTTGTAACGCACGCTTTTTGAGACAGTTCGGGTGGTGTTTAGACCACCGTAAGTATGTGGTCTTAGGCCAATGGTATTGAGAGTTAGCTGATTTGAAACGGTTACGGTCATCCTGTGAGCTGTACGAGTGCATGTATAAGACGTGCCATTCAGCGAAAAGAAAAGGTGATGTAATACAATTAACACTTTTTAACAGGCAAAAATGGAACAATTGCCAAATATTATCTCTCCCCTCCCCCTCTTATAGAGGTCACGGATTTGGGTTCACAAAACTTGAATTGGGATGCCAGCGGGAAGGCACGGGTGCGAGGGTAGGTTAGCTCAAAGGAGCCAACTCGAGTAGGCAGGCTAGTTTTATTCGAGATGCTAATGCGCTCAAGAGTCAAAAATTAATATTTAGCTAAACTCATTTATCTCACAAGTCACAAGTGATTTCAAACTGGCCCCTTACCAAGTAGAACGTGTAGAACTCTAGTAGGTTGGCTATTTCAAATATTGACGAGCCTATCAAGCTCTCCTATTCGTAAATTAACTCAATACAAGAATGAACTTGATTTTCTAAATGAACATCTTATTGAGCCAAGCCCAAGTAAAGTAGGAAAACCAAAAGAAGTGGACCATGCAAAGGGAACAGCTATTGCAACCCCCTAAACATCTAAGTTGCCCCCCCCATATTTTTTTATTAAAAAAATTATTATGCAAAATTACCAAAAAAGGCTTACCCTCACCTATCCCCTCTCCCGCACCCCTCCTCTCCAGCACCCCACCCCACCGGCGAGTATCGCACCCCTCTCCCACACGGCCACACCCCTCTCTCGTCGATGGCGAGCCGCACCCCTCTTCTTTTCTTTCTTTTTTTTTTTTTTTTCTTTCCTTCTTAGAACCCCTCTCCTGCACCCCTCTCCCGTCAACAACCCTATTTTTTTCTTTCCTTTTCTTTCTCTTCCTTCCCATCGCCGGAAAAAATGGAAGTTTTGAAAAAAAAAACCCCCTTGTCAGAAAACACACAGATCTGACCAGCAGAGGAAATTAAAAGAAAGAAAGAAAGAAGAGAAGAAGAAGAGGAGAAGAAGAAGAACCTCCCTTGCCAGAAAAAATGGAGGTTTTGAAAAAAAAAACCTCCTTCGCTGGAAAACACAGATCTGAAAAAAGGGAAGGTCACCGTCGCCATTTCCCTTCCTCGCCGTCGTCGCCCTTCCTCGCCGTCGTCGTCGCCTTTTTTCGCCAGTCATCTCCCTTCCTCGCCGTCGCCGTTGTGTGGGGGAGGGGGGTGGGGTAGGGTGGGGTGGGTGAGAATGGTTAGGGGTATGTTAGTCTTTGGGAGGGGTGGGTGTGTAACTTTGTGGGGTTGGGAAATAAGGGGGGGGCAACTTAGATGTTTCAGGGGTTGCAATAGCCGCTCCCCCATGCAAATCCTCTTCTTTTCTCTTTTTTATTTTTATTTTTATTTTTATTTGACAAGCATCCGAGTGTAAAACCTAATTAGTCCTCAGTCTCAAATAAGACCACCACCCACTTGAGTGATGTAAACGCTCTAACACTTAAGGTGAAGACCCAAGTACAAATGTCAGGTTGATGACTGGCCCCTTAGGAGTAAGAAAAGTTAAACTCAACACCCTCTGCTTCCTGAAAAATAAGTGCCATGACCAACTCAACCAACCCCTTGGAGTTGACCATGCAAATCTGATTAAATGCGTATTTAGAAATCACGCGGGCATGGTGATATCCATTACTGATCGATAGTCTAGTTCAAAAACAAGAATGCCAGAAGGGTGCCGAGACATACCTTACTCAAAACTGGGGATGTCAAAATGGGCTCTGCCGAGACAGACCACAAAGTCCACAACCGATATTTGTGATCGTCACATACGCACAATCGTCGTACAAGCATTTCAAAGCCGTATGTAAGAAATTGAAGAGGGCAAGAGGCTACGCCAACGACAAGCACAATGGGATATTATTCCTCTTTATTTCACCTCTGCTCGATCAAATGCCAAATAGGCGCCTTACCGCAGCCCTACACCAAAAGGCTTATCAAAACAAGGAGCCAACAAGAAACTGGAGCCGAATCTCTCTCTCTCTCTCTCTCTCTCTCTCTCTCTCTCATATCATATACTTTGATACACCATGACAGCATTAAAACATCGTCATCTTGCAATGTGCTGAATGCAAAGAAGCATTAGAATATTCACCCAAAGAGATGTCAGCATATGATTAAAAATTTACATACTCTGAATCCATTTAAGTCCAACCCAGTCAATATTGACTAAATCCTAACAATATAACATTGCCAAAGCCTTAATCTCCTCTGCTGCTGGAACTGGTGCTAGTGCTGGTGCTAGTGCTGGTGCTAGGCCGTGATTGCTGAGCTGCTTTTGGTTGTTTGGCAAGAATTTGTGACGGCCAAGAATCTGATGGGGATGGGTAACGAGCATGTGGTCTGCTCACATTCGAAGGAGGTTTAGATGTGACATCTGCAGGATGGGGCTCGGAGTAAGCTTGGTGGTCGTGATGTAAGGGAACCACAAAGACTGGACCTGCAACAGGTGCTCCCTGTGAGGCATGGTCAATTACTGGCAACAAGAGTTGGTCTTCCTGCAGCTGTGGTGTAGCGTTGTTGTGTAGCGATTGGGATGGATTTAAGTTCCAAGCTGATTTGGACCGGTTCCTCTCTTCCAACTCGCTTTGCAGCTTCTTGATCTGAGCTTCCAGGGCACACTTCTCCTCCCTTAGCTCATTCTTCTCAATAGTAACCTGCCCAATCATCCAAGCACCTAAAATATTAAAAACATACACTTGCACTAGCAACCACCAGGTTACTACAGGCGCATCTTGAGGATTTTTTTTTTTTTCCCTCCCAATCATTTTCTGGGAAATTAAAGCTGACAAATGTGCCTTCTTATTGTATTGCTACATAGTTTTTTCAAATCTAATGGGAATTAAAGACTCGGATCTACTTAAAAACAAACGTAGAGAGTTAACCCAGAGTGAGATAAGGGGAACACATGACTGTAAAAAACTTAAATGTACTTATAACAGCCCCAAACATAATTCAACCAAAATCATGAATAGTGGAAGGCACAAGTGACTGTCTATGGCCATCAAATTTTCCTTATGGAAAATAAAAAATTGAGTCCTTATGGAAAGCAGGACAGTTTTCATGAGGCTTACATAACGAGATTCAGATAAAAGAGCTACATTCTCCTTTCTGAGACCATCAATCTGAGAAAGCAGGTCCCGTAGTAGTCGAGTGGCATCACTCACTATAGTGGCCTTTCCACTGTTCTGCTGAGCTGGTTCTGTAGAAAAGATGTGAAAATATTTAGAATTCACTCTTCAATAAAACTGCCAGTCATATTAAGTTCAAACAAAAGTTAACCAAGCATTTTTTTTATACGAGGAACCCCTTACGGGTAAACCCCGGGCACAAGAAAGACCCCACAACCCACATGGACCAATTAACCCAAGGCCCATGAGAACCATGGACCCTTGTGTGGGTGGCCCCAAGGGGGAAAAGGCTAAGCAAGCTTTGGTAACCAATTTCAATAAAATAAGCACCATTTAAGCATAAACATAGACTGAACAGGAGAAAATTACCAAGAGCATTTCCCAGCTCAAGAAATAGGACATTCAACTGGTCACGTTTCAACTTCTCCCTCTCAGCTTTATGGATTTTCTTAGGAACTTTCCCAGGGTTCTTTTTGCTAGGGGAAGAACTGTTACATCGATCAATTCAAAACACCATTAGAAAAAAATAATAATAATAAAATAATTAGAAAAAGAAGAAGCAACGTTTAGCTAATGTATTATCCTTAGAAGCATTATATATTTATATCTATACAGTCCAACAAACTCCAAATACAACAGGTTTCTGATATGTCATAATGCTATGATGCTTGTTAACTGTGATAGCTTGCCAGTTTACTCACTGCAAAAGGCCACTAGGTGTCACTTTAATGCAAAGTCAACTCTACCACACCAAAACCCTAACCTAATTATCTCCTGGATCAAAGAAGGTGAACAGTTATGTAAATAAACCCATCAAGGTGAGTCTCAATTATCATACATTTTGCAAGTTTTCAGTGTAAATTATCTCCAGCTAGGTGGCATTAAGAGGAATAGGCCTTTCAGTAGTTTTTTCCCAAAGTGTTACAGAGAATTCCTTCAATGTTTGATGCCTTTCTGTTAACTTAGTGAAACTATATAAGACACTCCATGACAATGAGTAAGTTTACAGTTCTTATCATTCCCAATGTAGGATGACAAAAAATTAAATGATGCTTCACTGTCCAGGGATCAAATATTGATATATTTAACAACTGACCTGCTAACAAGTTCCTCTGTCACCATGTTGACATCGTTACTCGAAGGAACCTCTGAAACCATGCTCAGCTTTTGATACCAAATTACCAGATTACCAGATTCAGTGTTCTATATGTCAACAAGGAAATTCCCTGACAAAACCCAAAAGGCCAAGCTCAGTAAACATACCAAGAAACAACCCCTGCTCATTAATTTTAGAGAAAGGATTACAGATAATTTTTATGACACAGAAAAATAAAACCTTCAGTTGTTCAGTAGGAAAAACTAAGTGGTTATCAAGATTCTTTTGCTTCAACCATATCTACTATTATATGAAGAGCTTTATCATTCTCATTCAGTGCTGGCATGTTATACTGTTAAAGGATCGCATTATCTGAGACAAACCAGATGTCACATGATGTGCATACTCTTTCTTTGAGGACTTCAAAGAACTTCACACCATGAAAAACTGCTAAAAAATTTTACGCAAATCAAATGGTTCTTATCATTAAAAATGAAGATTTCTGGTACAGCTGACCACCTTAGTGTGACCTATTATACGGTTGATCACTTTTTTTAATACACAAACGTGGAAAAATTAATGGATAAACTGAGATGAATGGAGAGAGTTGAACAAAAAGGAGCCAAATCCAATAAGATACTTGAGCTGCAAGAACAATAGTCATTCGATATTTCCAAAACCATTTCCAGAATATACCTTTCCTCAATACGAAACACAATTCGAAAACGCATTTCTTCATAAACTGAATTTCTTTCTAGGAAGAACAATATTCAAAAAGGCAAGAAAAATCAAATGCATACAAAACTTTCCCAGAAGAACAATAGACAAAACGATTTCTTTGAAAATTTATTCCAAAAAAATAACAGAATAATCTTTACATGGAACAAACGAAGAAACCCTAATTCATTCATATATAACTTAATCTTCCGTTTGGTTGCCGAGAAATAAAATGAAAAGAAGGCAAAACCTTAGACCCTAAACAGCCCCTTTGACCCCAACCTACTTACAATTCCAAATTATATTTCGTCTCTTTTCCTACGGTTTCCGGGCAACCAAACGGAGCTTCTAACATATGAATATATATATAAAAACAGACAACACAGACATATATGTGTGTATTGTGTGAAATTATACCTTGAAATGTTGAGAATTGCTTTGAGCAGGATAGAGAAAGTCGGATGAGGAGGAAAAGATAATAATGGGGAAATTTGATTAAAATGGAAATAATAAGACAGTGGAAGTGGATTTTCGGGGGAGGGTTCGGAGGCTTGCTCTGATAGGGCGTGGGTTGCAGCAAAGACTGTGGCCAGGGGTCTAGGGCACGCGACAGCGTGTGGTGAGCACCCGACCTTTGTCCAAACGCAAGAGCAGGACACGTGGTGAACCTTGACGGTGATTTGTTGTTTCGAAATGACGGAAATGCCCTTCGTGTTTTGTTTTTCTAAACAATAAAATTTGTTTAAAAAAAAATTTGTTAATCTATAATAGTCTAAGATTACATCCCATGACTTCTTAGAAAGTTTTTGTTTTCAAATAATAGCGTCATTCCAAATATTAAAATCATAAATCAATAGTCCTCTAAAATTCATTAAAGTCCTTTTTTACAAGTTTTAACTTTTAACAAGGATTTTAGCAGAATAAAAAAAATAAAATTTTTAACAATGATCTTAGCCGAATAAAAAAAAAAATTTTAAAAAAGGGAAAAACTTATATGTATTATGTAACAATGATAAGGTTGACATGATATCATGGAGAGCAAAGTAGAAATATCATGTCTATTTTTTTTTTAATTATTATTATGGTATTTCTATTTTACTTCACTTTTTTATGATTTGTGATACCACACGATTATGTCACGATTACACTAAAAACTTACTCCAAAAAATAACAATAATAATAAAAACAACTTCAAACAAGGAAAGCTCATGGTAATTGGCACACGTAGATTTTAGGTTTGGGATTTTATTTTTTTATTTTTTTTATTTTTTTTTTGAGGTATGGTATAAGACCAAATCTAATCTAATTTCTTTGAACCATGCAATAGCTTAGACTAAATTTAGCAATCCAATTTTCTTAGCTATTATTTTTTTTTTGAACAAATAAGTTTATTATTATTATTAATTATTTAGCCAATTTTAATTAAATTCTAAATAATATTTCACATATTTATTTGAATTTTTAGTAGAATTAAATAAATATCATTTTGAGTCTATTTTTTCCTTTTAACTCCATGAAGGGTTAGCATATTTTTCAAATAAATGAGACTAAGACGATCATTTTTGTTTGTAGATAAAAGATAATAAAAGAGTCAATAGTGTGATAGACTGATAGACTAATAGCAATCTTCTCAGATTAAATTTTTTCACTTTTATATCATGTGGCAAGTTAAGTAATAGGTTGTTGAAGTTTAACTCAATAAATTAACGAGCTAACTAAGTTTGATGTGCGTAGCAGATGTGAGTATTGAAAGTGACCTTCCGGAAGGGCCCAAAGCATGAGCTCAATGATTTTACGTACATGTGCATATTGATGCTATTCAATAATATTGTTGAAATTCACCCAAAAAAAAAAAAATAATAATATTGTTGAAATAATTTTTTTGGCCATCTATAATACCTATTTCATTTTTTAAAAAGAAATAAGAGATTCTAAATGGCCAGCAAGTCCATTTAAACAATAAATTTAAAAATACTTTATTTTACAAAATTATTTAAAATAATATTTTCTAATGGATTACGGTCATTTTTCATGAAACCTTGAAAATTTTGAAATAAGTTGAGGATAAAAATCAAGTGGTGGACCTGGTGGTTGCCAATAACCACCCCAGTATTCTGTTTTTCACAGGGGAATGGCTATTTCAACCCCCCATTCTTCTCACCCTACCTTCTATCCTTTAGGTTTTTAAGGTTTTATGCAAAACATAAAAGGTTTTTATGAAAACCGGCCATGATATCCATTAGAAAACATCATTTTGAACAATTTTGTAAAAGAAAGTTTTTCCTAAATCTATCGTTTAAATATACTTTTTAGCTATTTATAGCCTTTATTTCATTTTTTGCCAAAAAGTCTACTTAAACAGTAGATTTTGGAAAAACTTTCTTCTGCAAAGTTGTTCAAAATGATGTTTTCTAGTGGATTAAGTGACTAGTTTTTCCAAAAACTTTTTATATTTTTCATAAAATCTTAAAAACTAAAAAGAAAGGAGTGGGGTTATAAGAATGGGGGGTTGCAATAGCCGGTCCCTTTTCACAGGTCTGATTCCCTTTTATGGGCCTCTCGACTATATCCAGCCCATTTAACACCTGGACCGAAGTCTTCCTCTCTCTGCGAAGGCCTCTATAGGCCAGCCATTGCCCTAAGCTAAATTACAGACACAAAGCCGCTACCTTTCCTCCATTGATACACTGCTACCCTCTCTCTCTCTCTCTGTCGCTGTATCTGTAGAGTAGAGAGAGAAACTCGTTTCTGAAACTTTTGCATACACTAACATCTATATATATGTATTCTTTTTCAGCTTGACAACCTTAAACCCCTACAAAACCCTAATTGTGCACTCTCTCAACCCTTCACAAAACGGCCTTCCATTTCAAAGTTCCAATCTTTTCCGTAACCGAACATGTCTGCAAAATGGCGAGCGTTGCAGCATCGCCATCGCTACACATACAGCGCCATCATTTTCCCTCATTCCTACATAGAATCTCTCAATCTATTGCCATCTGATACGTCTTCTCTGAAGTTCTACACCGAATTGAAACTACTCACGTCTCTCAATTCCACATACTCTCAAGTCAATCACGCCAAAAAGGTCGCTTCCGCTTTTAATGAGTTACTAGCAACCGGCGACGAGGGTTTAGTCTCCGCCGCCGCGCGGTTCTACCTAGAGATTCTGTTTCTCGAGGATTCGCTGCCCTTACATCGAACACTTGTGTCAATTTTAGCGAAAAATCGTAATTTTCAGTCTGTGGTTAGTGGGTGTTTTCGAACCCTTTGCGATGAGTATGGCGGTGTGGGAGGAAAGGGGAAGAGGTTTTGCGTGTCGCGGGTGGCATTGTCAATGATGAGTTCGCCCAAGTTAGGGTATTTGGTGGAAATTGTGGAAGAATGTGCTGTGTTGGTGGGTTGGGATATAGTGTTGGGATTGAATAGTGTGGTTTCGGAGACGAGCGGTTGGTCTCGACCTTCGCCTATTGTTATGGAGCAGTGTCAAGAGGCTTTGTCTAGTTTGTATTACTTGCTTCAGCGATTTCCATCGAAGTTCACCGATTCGAATGGTTGTGAAAGTGTTTTGGTATGCGAAGGTTCAAATGTTTTTGAGATGATCGTTACCGTAATACTGAGTGTCTTGAAATCATTGGCCTTTTCGCGGGATTGTTTTGTGGCTGCGGGTGTGAGCTTTTGTGCAGCTCTCCAAGTGTGTCTGAGTCCTCAAGAGCTTGGTTTGGTTATCATGGAAGGTATATTTTATCGTTCTGTTACTAATTGCAAGAGTGAATTTGACAATGCGATTTCGAAGGTTCCATATAAAGGAGATTTGTATTCTGAAATACGTAATTTTTCTGTATTGAGTAGACTCTGCTTGATTAGGGGAATCCTTACAGCAGTTTCGAGAACAGTACTAAACACTCATTTTGCTGTATTGATGGATGATTTCAATGGTTTTGATGATCAGGGAAGTCGTCATAACTCTGTTGAAACTATACTATACGATGGAATTTTGCCTGAGATATGTAGGTACTGTGAGAATCCTACCGATAGCCATTTTAACTTTCATGCATTAACCGTGATGCAGATCTGTTTGCAACAGATGAAAACGTTGATGTTAGCTGATCTTGCAAACCCATCAGAGAATTATGATCCGATCCCAGAGGTTATGGGAACCCGGATATTAAGAATTATATGGAATAACTTGGAAGACCCGTTAAGTCAAACGGTCAAGCAAGTTAATCTTATTTTTGATCTATTCTTAGACATTCAATCAACCCTACATTGGGGAAATGGCAGTGAGAGAATAAAGTCATTCCTAAGGAAGATTGCATCGGATCTTCTCCACCTGGGAGCACGTTGCAAGGGGAGATACGTTCCTTTATCTTCTCTCACCAAGAGGTTGGGAGCCAAGACTATTTTAGATATGACTCCTGACCTATTGTTTCAAACAATACAAGCGTACATTGATGATGATGTTTGCTGTGCTGTTACTTCGTTCTTGAAGTGTTTCCTCGAGTACTTGCGTGATGAGTGTTGGAGTAGTGATGGCATTGAAAGAGGGTATGTAACTTTTAGAGGGCATTGCTTGCCCCCCTTTCTGTATGGACTTGCTTCTGGATTTCCAAAGCTCCGCTCAAATTTGAACACTTATGCTTTGCCAGTTTTACTAGAGGTGGACGTGGATAGTATATTTCCCATGCTAGCTTTTATCTCAGTTGGGTCAAGTGGGGAGGAGGCCAGACTGTTATATCCTGAGCTCAGTTGTATAAACATGGCCCTGACAGTTGAACAGCAAGTGGCTGTTTTTGTCTCTTTGCTCAAAGTATCTCGCTTGCTCGCTTTGATTGAAGGGGATATTGATTTGTGCAATGATTCTTCAATGCCTCGAGAAGAGAGTGGGTTGGAAGCAGAAAGTAGTGGTTGTTATGCTTCTGTATGCGTAAAGGGGATAAAGACTAAAGTCCTTGTTGAGTGGCTACTACTGGCATTGACCCATCTTGATGAGACTCTCCGTGTAGATGCTGCAGAGTCACTTTTTATAAACCCCAAGACATCCAGCCTGCCTTCCCATTTAGAACTCAGTTTGATGAAAGAAGCAGTGCCATTGAACATGAGATGTTGCTCAACAGCTTTTCAGATGAAGTGGACCAGCTTGTTTAGAAAGTTCTTTTCTCGGGTTCGGACAGCCTTGGAGAGACAATTTAAGCAGGGGAGCTGGCAACCTCTTGCGTACTGCAACAATTATGAAGTGCACCCATATAAGAGAACTGAGGAAACTAGAGCAGAAGATCTTTATCGTTTTATGAGGTGGTTAAGTTGCTTTCTATTTTTCTCATGCTATCCTTCTGCTCCTTATGAGAGAAAAATAATGGCCATGGAGCTCATCCTGATAATGATTGATGTTTGGTCAATAGTACCTGCTTCTCAAGGGAAGTGTGCTTCTGTTTCTCCTGAAGGCTGTCTCTATCCTTACAATAAAGGAATTACTTTACCTGATTCAACTTTGTTGTTAGTTGGATCAATAATTGACAGTTGGGACAGGCTGAGAGAGAGTTCTTTTCGCATACTTCTTCATTTTCCTACCCCTCTTCCTGGCATTTCAAGTCCAGACATGGTCCAGGAAGCAATTACCTGGGCCAAGAAATTAGTCTGCAGTCCACGTGTTAGAGAAAGTGACGCTGGAGCTCTAACTTTACGGCTTATATTTAGAAAGTATGTCTTGGAGCTTGGGTGGATAGTCAGTGCTTCAGTAAATGTTGTTCATATTCATTCACAGTCTGAATGGATAAATGGGAATTGCCATATTGGTAAATCTAAGTTTCCTGTGATAGAATATATAAATTCAATGATTGATTGGTTGTGCATTGTTGTAGATGAAGGAGAGAAGGATCTTTCTGAAGCATGTAGGAACAGCTTTGTTCATGGTGTATTACTTACTCTACGATATACTTTTGAGGAATTGGATTGGAATTGTGATGTTGTCTTGTCCAGTATTTCAGAGATGAGACATGCATTAGAGAGGCTTTTAGAGCTGGTCATGCGAATAACTTCATTGGCACTTTGGGTGGTTTCTGCAGATGCTTGGTATCTGCCAGAGGACATGGATGACATGGTTGATGATGATACTTTTCTGGTTGAGGTTCCAGTTGAGATGGATAGCACGTCTTCATCAGAACATGATGTTAAAAATTCAAAACTTGTGCGGGATGTTAGACCCTCAGAACAGATAGTCATGGTTGGTTGCTGGCTCGCTATGAAAGAGGTAATTCACTTAATATTGTATTTTGTCTGGTTGCTGTTTGTTCATGGAATGCTGCTTATTATGTCAATGTCATCATCATCCTTTTCACATTCTGATTATTTCTTGAGCTTATAGTTGCAATCAAAGCAATGATGGACACAAAATGAATTTTTACAATTAACAGTCAATTGTTCAAATATCAAAGGCGTAGGATAAAAAAGAAATTACATTCCATCTGTGAATGCCCAAGCCTGTTAGGTTTCTTGGCTTGTGTTAATGAAAGCAAAAAGTTATTGGTGCAATAAATTTATTTATTTTATTTTTCTCCCCTCCAGGTGAGTCTTCTTCTGGGGACCATCATCAGAAAAATTCCGTTACCAAGTAGTACTTCTTTGGATTTGTCAAGGTCTGGGGATCCCGTTTCTGATGCTGCTGATGTCCCAATGCTGACAATGTCTGATGTAATGCTTGATCTAAAACAACTCGAGACAATTGGCAACCACTTCTTGGAAGTACTTCTGAAAATGAAACATAATGGTGCGATTGATAAGACAAGGGCTGGATTTACAGCTCTTTGCAACCGTTTACTTTGTTCAAATGATCCAAGGTATGTTTCCATTTACTCCATGAATTGGTGTGTTTGATCTTATTATTTCATTCATGTCTTGGATGGAAAAAGTTTGGGAAGGCATGACAATATAAAGTTCAGGACCTTGTCTTTGGTTTTCTGCCATTGTCAGTCACAACCCAGAACAAACTGCTTTACTATTTTTTTTTTTTTTTGATGAAGTAAGATTGTATTAAAAGGGGCAAAACCCAAGTACATAAGATATATGCAAGCGATTGCCAAAAAAGAAAACCCTAACTATAACTTAAGGTTATGTATAAAATGAACAAAAGATGGCTTGCGAACATTAGAAAAATTAGAAGACCACCAAAAAAGGCTCTTAACAAGGAGAGACTTAAGATCAACAGTAGATGATTCCTTTCCTTCAAAAGTACGTGAATTCCTCTCTTTCCAAAGGCACCAAAAAAGAGCATGAGGGACCATAATCCAAAGGGCCTTAGCTTCCTTGCGAACCGCCTTACTATGCCAACCCAAAAGAAGATCATATGTAGAAGAAGGCAATACCCAATGAATCCCAAAAAGGGAAAAGATAAAGAGACCATAAGCTCCAAGCCACTTGACAATGGATGAAAAGATGATCAACCGTTTCTGCCGCTTCTTTACATAAAATGCATCTATTAGCCATAATCCAACCTCTTCCGATCAAGTGATCCATAGTCAAGCATTTATCTCTAGCCACCAACCAAGTAAAGAATGCAACTTTGGAAGGGACCAAAGCAATCCAAATTCTTTTAGCTGGAAGGAAAGAAACTCCTATAGAGTTCAAAAAACCATAATAAGATTTAACCAAGAATGACCCTTTAGAGTCCTTTCGCCACACCAAGGAATCATTCCCTCTGAGCGAAATCTTAGTATTGTATAATCTTTGGAAAACTGATTTTCTAATTGTGACAAATGAAAGGAATGGATAAAGAAACAACAATGAAATTGTCTTTTAATAGTAGTTATAGGGTTAAAGCTTAGGGAATCATATACACAGAAGTATCCGGATATATTTATTTATTTATTTTGCACTTCTTAGAAAACATAGGCCAGAAAGGAAAATTAAACAAATATGAACAAATAAGAGATTTGGGTGAAAGCAAAGGATTGTCTATGGACTATGGTGCTCGTAAATGGAATCACTTTTTCCCATTTCAGTGGCATTTTCTTGGTGTTCCTTCTTTCAAAACAAATTGGGAATTTAAGAATGAATATTTTAGGAGTGCATGATGATAAATACTCTTAGGTAATCAAAATCTTAAGTTTTTATTTTCTTAGGAACTTTCAAGATTTATATTGATTGAAGAAAAATTTTCATTGCAAGGTGAAGTTTAAAAATTTTAATTAATATTTATAAACCTTCGCACAAATTTAAAGAGTATTGAGTCTCAAATGGTAAAATCTGTCTTTTTTCCCGGTGCACAGCGCCGGGGGGTGGGGGGGGGGGGTTGGAATAGGGTGGTTGTTTAGAGACTTCCACCATATTCGGAGTTAGACACACAATATTAAAACTCTATTTAGATGGATTAGAATCTGCTCATGACGATTTTGAGTGGAATCTTCTGTTTTTGAAGGGCATTATTTATATGTTTTTGTATGCTCCGATATCTGTGGCTCTTTGTTTGGGTGTTCCTGTTGTGGTGAATGTGGGTTCAGTAAAGTGCTCTTCATCCTCATAGGTATTATACAGTTATCATGTCTATGTCATCCATAGATAGAGGCCAAATTTGTGCAATCTTTATCCACATCCTTGTTAGGCTGCCCTTGCAACACAACCACACCCTTTTTTGTTCTCATTGCTTGTTTGAATGGGTTTCGAACCTCGTTAGGCTCACTAACACGAGCTTCTTCATTTTCCCAATTAAAAGAAAAGAAAGGTCATATGTTTTATTCATTAGATTACTTCGGTTCCTTTGAATGTTTCATTCTTCCCTTGGTCTATGGTGACTGGCGAGAGACAAATGCCTCACTATTGACCACTTGATTAGAAAGAGATGGATGATGCCAAACAGATGTATCATGTGTAAAGAGGCAGCGGAGTATCTTTTTATTCAATGTGGGGCGGCAAGAAGTTTGTAGTGTCAGGTAGTGTGGAGCTTGATTGTACTGTACATCTTGCTCTTACTTTCGTGGATCCAACCTCACAGTGAGTTGGTGGGGGCCAGCACCCCCTGCGGCCCTGCTCGAAGGTGGGGGTTCGGGGGTTTTAGTAAGGGAATTTTGGTATTTTTACACTTGTAGCCTTTAGCCCTAGTTCTATATACGTGTTATAGTGTGGGGCTAGCCATCTGAATCTGTTTTATCTTCTTTTACAAAGAACATAATAAATTTGCAGCGAATCTGTGACTTAGGTAGAGTTTGGCTGAACCTCATAAACATCTGTGTTTCTTGTGTGTGTTCTTGATTTAATTTCTGCATTTTATTATCACATCTCATAGATCTTGGGTTAGGGAAATACCTAACGTGTGGGATATTATCTTCCATCCTTTTGGGATGAAATGGGTTTTACCATCATCCACTCATGATGTTCTCTTGGGTTGTTGGTTTAAAAGGGAGCCAAAAGGAAGCAAAGGTAGTTAGGGGTATGGCGCACATGCACTTTTTTGGTGCATTTGGAAAGAAAGAAACTGGAGAACTTTTGAAGGGGTGGAGAAGTCTACTGTAGAGCTCAAACCATTTTGGTTAAGTATATTTTTTGGTGGTTTAGTAGTTATAAGGGAGATTGTAATCGGTCTTAGGTTCAACTCTCATCACTCCCCCTCAAGGCCACGCACATAGACTGTCTGTAATTGCTTGATGCATGTGAGACGGGGAGACTGCATGTGTCGAGGGGGATTAGTCAGGTGCAAAGCATTTGAAACCTCCTGATATCAAAAAAAAAATTTACTAAGGGGGATTAGTCAAGTGAGTCTTTGTTTCTCTCTTCTTTTGATATAAAATTTTACCTTATCAAAAAAAAAAAAAAAAAAAAAAAAAAAAAGGAAGAAAAAAGGGAGATTGTAATACTTTTTTCTTTTTGTCGACTCCCTTATTTTTTAGATGGGAGTGGGGAGTGGTTGTTTCCCTCCTTTTTGTTTCTTTTGCCGACTCCCTTTGGTTGTGATTGGGAGTTTCTACTTAGCACTTGTATCTGTTTTGGGTTAAGTCCTTTTGCTTTTATATATATATGTATATATAAAAGGTCATATGTTTTTTGAGAAAAGGAGATGCTAAAACTATTCAACTGGTTTCTGGACATAGCCAATTGCTTCTACTTTCTTTTAAATATCACAAAAAAAATTTCATTATTGATTAATCAGTCTACGTTTGTGTTGCAAATTATCTCTTATGCAATAAATTTTTTTACTGTGTCTTTAATCACATTGATTTCTTCCTTCTCAGGCTTTGTAAGTTGACAGAATCTTGGATGGAGCAACTTATGGAAAGAACTGTGGCCAAGGGACAAGTGGTGAATGATTTGTTGAGAAGGAGCGCAGGTATTCCTGCTGCATTCACCGCTCTTTTTCTCTCAGAGCCAGAAGGTACACCAAAGAAGCTCCTCCCACGGGCACTACGATGGCTAATAGATGTAGCTAAGAGGCCTTTGCTGGATCCATCTGAAGCCAATAGCACAAACAGTGACACATGTGGCATTTTGTCAACAAAGTTAAACCAGGAAACTGTGTCTGTGCCACTGGAGATGAATACGAGTGAAAAGACTTCAAAAATCCGAGATGAGGGTGTCGTTCCCACAGTACATGCATTCAATGTCCTTAGAGCTGCTTTCAATGACACCAACCTAGCAACTGATACTTCAGGTTTCTCTGCTGAGGCTTTGATCATTTCCATACGATCTTTCTCTTCTCCATACTGGGAGGTCCGAAACAGTGCTTGTCTTGCATACACTGCCTTGGTTCGTCGCATGATTGGATTCCTTAATGTACAAAAACGAGAATCTGCGAGGCGTGCACTAACCGGGGTTGAATTTTTTCACAGGTATGATTCCTCTTATGATCAAGTTCGACATTTCTGCGTTTGTCTTTTGTATCATATATATATATATATATATATATATATATATATATATATATATAAGTTCTTCCATGCTTTTAGATTTCCATAAACTTCCAAAAATCGGTCTTCCAGAATTTGTTTTAAGTTCAGTCAGCCGTCAAAGCTTACTACACCTATGCTAGAATATTAGCTTTAGATATCTGTAATTTTCTGCAAATTGAATCCCACTTCTGGGTGACTGAAGTAAAATTTGAAGCCTGTACAATCTTCAAGTTTTATCTGTTCATTGTTGATCCTCTGAGGTAAAATTTGTTTTTGTTTTTTTTTGTTTTTTTTTTTTTTTTTGGGGGGGGGGGGGGGGGGGGGGGGTTGTGTTTCATGTTCTTTTTATGCTTCTGGGCAATATAAAATGCCATTCTGTGAATTGTGTGTATTGCAGTTTGGTGGGAGAAAAATGTGAAATAATAACAAGATACTTCCATATAAAAGTATCTAGGTTAACAGAAAGGGAATTCTTCTTTGATGTACCTGTTTTACTAATTGTGAAATCCTTTTGAAAGTTTATGCACCAGTTTTCTTTGTGTACTACAATCTAAGGCCAAGATACCTGCATCTTTTATATGTTGGGAGTGTTGCATGGTTTACTGTATTCTGAATAGGAATTTTGGTAGAAGGAAAAAACATAAGGATTCTTGTTGTTGCTTAATTGATTCATAAAGATAAATAAAGGTAAAAATGGGTAGCCTTGCTGGTTGGTTTGGGGTCTATTTATTATTTTGGGCAAGTTCGCATACCAACTTATATTTGTCTTCTGTTGTCTTCTTGACTTTGATAGTTTGACAACACATAGGGAGTTCAATTGTCAACTTGGTTTTTGTCAATTTATTAGTCTTAAATGATCTATATAATTGAAAACAGGTATGGCTGGGCAGTCTGGCCAGTTGGTTTAGAAAAAAAAGGTACTATTTATCCTTTGTGAGTAAGTTCGAACACTAACTCAATAGCTTGTCTGCAAACTTGATTCTAACAAAGTCTTCAGCCATCTACTAACTCAGGTCAAATTCATTCTAACCATCCTTGTCCACTTGATTTAAAACAAAGTTTAATGGGGTTTTGGTTGGCTTGTTTTCAGACAAATGAGGGAGAAATCTTTCTCCGCAGAGGATGTTTAAGGGTTAAAAGAGATGGAAGTTTCCTATCTAATGCTTGTTTTGGGAAAGACTACATACATGTAGGGGTGTCAAGTTATGGTGATTGGGCATATAAACTGAAAACAAATACTAATTTTTGGAAGTAAAGCAACAAGATGGAAAATTAGTTGTGTTATTTGTTTTTGCAAATGTATGAACTTAGGTTTTAGGGAATTGTGGGAGAGAAAATTAGTTCTTCCCATAGCCGCGCCATTGATCATATATACTGCAGATATACGATATCAAATTACTAAACTACCCCCTTTCACATAAACCAACAGTTTTAAAGTGATACTAGTTTTATATATGAAATTTATATTCCTTGTTTATCTTATTTGGGGCCATATCAGCTGATGTCATGGAGTGAATCCACCTTTCATTTTGTCATATTGTTTCTGTGAATTGACACGCTTTGCTTTCTTTCTACATTGGTTTCTTATCGGAGTTTATCAACAAAAAATTAGTTTTAATACCTGCATGTTTGACATGTAACAATTTAGATGTTAGGACAAGTTCAAATTTATTCATTCTTTTTATTTTGGTTGCATCTTACTGTTGCTTAACACGCACACATACAATATGCTTTTGAAGATTTGAAAGTGGTATACAGTCGTAACTTTTGCAATATGTGAACCCATTGGGGCTGTTTTGAAATGTGGGCCTGAAAATGTGGTCTGTGGGATGTGTTTAGGAAGCTCTAATTTGTTAAAGAGCAGGATCCATCATCGCGATCCTGTTTTATGAGGTTCACTTTCATAACCTACCTCTTTATTATGAACTCTTGCTAATCGTATAGAGATACAACAATACAATAATATGTTTCCCTATAGTAACAATCAATCAATCTTTCTTGCCTGAAGGTATCCCTCGTTGCATTCATTCCTGTTCAATGAACTTAAAGTTGCAACTGAATCGCTTAGGCATGGGGCCTCTGAACATTCAGAATCCAACCTGGCAAATGTTGTGCACCCAAGCTTGTGCCCTGTGCTAATTCTTTTATCCAGGCTTAAGGCTTCAACAATCACAAGTGAAACTGGAGATGCCCTGGACCCTTTTCTGTTCATGCCATTCATCAGGAGGTGCTCTACCCAAAGCAATCTACGAATTCGTGTTCTTGCATCAAGAGCTTTAACGGGCCTTGTATCTGATGAGAAATTGCCGATTGTTCTGCTCAATATTTCTTCTGAGTTACCTTTTACAAAGAACCAAATGACGACTCCAGTTTCGTCCAGCTCAAATAGCACAACTAATGGAACCCCCAATGCTTCCTTCAATTCTATTCATGGAATGCTATTGCAGTTAAGTTCTCTTTTGGATACCAATTGTAGAAACCTTGCCGATTCCTCTAAGAAAGATCAGATTCTTGGTGATTTGATCCAAGTTCTTTTGATGCGTTCATGGATTGGAAGCCCCAGATGGTGCCCTTGCCCAATCCTTAATACCTCTTTCTTAAAGGTGCTCGATCACATGCTCAATATTGCGAGAACATGCAGGATGAGCAAAAATTATGGTGCCATTTGCAACCTTCTTTTGAAGTTATCTACAGAGTGCTTAGATGTTGAAGCTTCTCGTGGGCCCTCATATTATGATCCAACTGTGGCGGAACTTCGCAAACAAGCAGCAATCTCCTATTTTGATTGTGTATTTCAAGCAGCTAACGAAGTTTCTGAAGAAGTTATTCAGATGCCACAGAGATTTTCTCCACCTGCTTTCGATTTGTTAGAGATACCTGAAAGGGTTGAAATGGAGAATGCTTTTGCCAGAGTTCAGGAAAGGCTGATCCTCTCAATGTCAGACGCATCATATGAAGTCCGACTTGCAACATTGAAGTGGCTTTTTCAGTTCTTGAAATCAACAGAATCTGGTAGGGAGGTCAATGATCAACCACGTAGTGAGATTAGGATAGTTCACCAGTGGGCCAAGACTAATCTCCAGGCAACATTAATGAAGTTCTTAGCTGTGGAGAAGAACCATAAATGCACATACTACATTCTGAGGATTCTTTTCATTTGGAATTTGCTGCAGTTTCAGAAACTGGACAACCACAAATGCACGGAAATAATTTATGTTGGTGGCATGGATTGTGATTCTGTGTTCAGGTTCTGGGATAAGTTAGTTTCCTTGTACAAGCTTGAAAAACATACAAAGACTCAAGAAACACTCATCTGCTGCATGGGAATATGTGTAAAGCAGTTTGCAGGTTTACTTACAAACTCTGTTCTTTCTGATGTGGAGGAGAATATCATTGAATCTGGAAAATCTGATCGGTTGGAAAGATGGGCCCACTTGTATGAGTGCATTGCTTATTTTGTTAAGCTAATTAAACAACATAGTGCCTCATCTGAGCCAGTGAACATGCGCAAAGCGGCTGCAGAATCCATGGTAGCATCTGGTTTGCTGGAACAAGCTGAGCTTGTTGGTTCTTCTGTCTTGAATAACCATATCCCATCAGAAAATTCATGTTCTTATTTTGAACCAAAAGAAGCTGTTAACATTTATGCTCGTGAAATATTGGATATATGGTTCACATGTGTCAAGCTGCTTGAGGATGAGGATGTGGGGATTAGACAGAGGCTTGCCATGGATGTTCAGAAGTTCATTACTTTCAAAAGATCTGGAATAATCCCTCAGCCTGGAGGGGTTCCAACCCAAGTGGAGAAAGTGATTGAATTGACTTTTGAGTTTCTGTCTTCAATCTTTGGTCACTGGCTTGAGTATATTGATTATCTTTTGCAGTGGGTTCTGAACGCTGCAAACTTTGTGTTATCTGGAGGAGATCTTGTTAGAAGGGTGTTTGACAAGGAGATTGATAATCATCATGAAGAAAAGTTGTTGGTCAGTCAGATTTGTTGTTTCCATTTGGAGAAGCTTCTGATTTCAAGATCTTGGCCAGTTAGCTCTTTTGAAGAACATGGGGTCACGAATTTTTTACTGGAATGGAGAACAAGATTTTGCCATCGGTTAATGTTGTTTGCCCGTGACCATATCGAGAAACAGGGTGGAGTTGATTGGATTGGTGGTGTAGGTAACCACAAGGATGCTTTTCTACCGCTATATGCTAATTTGCTTGGCTTTTATGTCCTCTCAAACTGCATTTTCAATGGGGACACTGAATATGGTACGCCTATGCTATCTGACATAGTTTTACTTGGGAAAACTATCTATCCATTTCTTAGGAACCCTTTAATTTCTAACCTGTATTTGTCAGTGGTTAAACTACATGAGAAAATGGTTGGTGCCACTGTTGACCACTCGATCCCAAAACCTGAAGGAAATAATGTGATCTGGGATGGTTTTGATCCTTACTTTCTTCTTAGATGATATTTAGTTTGTACAATATCTGCATGATTTAGTCCAAAAGGAACTGTATATTGATCAAGGGAACGTAGCTATAATTTCCCTCCACAAAATTTTTTATACTATACAATTCAGCTGTACTGAATTTATTGGATTAGTGTTGTAGAAGTTAATGAGGCTGTATGAAAATTTGTCATTTGTTTTTTTTCTGTCGTTGTTGATTGTGTTGGGCTGTTGTCCATAGAATGACTAGCTGTCTTTCCATGATCAGATATTCAGATGGTTAAGTAATTTTGTATGACCATGCTGCATATTGGTCTGTCCCAAAGCTAAATTGATTTCCGTTCCTACAAATTGATTGAACATTCATTAGTCATGATATTTTGTTATCCACTGCATTGAAAAGCACTATCGATCTTTGTTTTAGAGAAAAAAATGTCACCAAAAATGACAATAGAAAATCAGCATCACTGCATTAAGGCATTGTAATTGCTTATGTGCCTGTATTTGCAAAATGCAATGATTTATTTGATATTTTTGTCATTTTAATTTTTTTTTTTTTTTTTTTTTTGGGGGGGGGGGGGGGGGGGGGGGTGGTGGTGGTGTTTGTGTTTTTGTACCAAGATAAAAACATCATATGTAGAAGCCTGAAATGGAGACTTCCCCCCTCTGAACGGAGGGAGACGTACCATTAGACTCGGAAAAAATTGGTACATTTCAACTTTCGTGTAAAGCAAAATGAAAAATTAGCCTTGTTGAAGGCTAGATCCAACTTGTTTTCACAGTAGAAGTAGTGGGTGGGCAGGGTGGGATGGTTAGGGTATTTGCAGCTCATTGATTTAGGTACAACTCCTTTCACCCAGAATCACTCTGTAAAGTGGTGGCTGACTTAACCCTTGGAGAACAACTAATTTCTAGCACTTTGGATTTTTCCCATTCCTTGGCCTGTATCTCGAACTGTTTGGAAGCCCATTATGAGGGTTGGGTTGTGGGCCAAACTTTCTTCGTTGGCTATACTGGATCGCATCTTCATTTTTTGACATATAAAACATGGGCTGCCACCATTATCTGCCATAACCTCGCCCAAGATGCTACCTGTCCTCTGTGGACTGTGGGCAAACTTGTGAAGATACATAAGACGTGACTTCTTCCCTCTCGTTTCTCTAGCCAGTTCTCTCTGAATCTCATGGACTTCATTGGGTCCTCTAGACATGGCGTAGGGAGGTTTTCAAATCATCTCTCTTTTCCCAACTTATGATCTAGCCCATTTTAAGCTGATTTAAAATTAGGCTCTCAACCCCAATCAACAAAGCCCTTGTTCGTTAAAGTTGGGGTGGTGGGCTCTCTGTGGTCCGGATGGCAACTGGTAAGCTTGATTCTCATTTTATTGCAACTAGAAGCAGGTGGTAAATGTGATACATGTGCATGCAAAACACCTTAGTGTTTCCCTTGGTGAAAATGAAAGGATATTGGGATAGTAGATTTAGATTCAAATAGATATTATATTACCGTGTTGGTTCTCTAATTTTTGTAGCTATAATTATAAGGGTATTATGGAATTTACATTAAAAAAAAAAACAAAAAAAACAAAAAATCTGCATTGAAGTGAGATCAAGGCTTCCTCTTTCCTTTATTATAGTATAGAGATGCACAGGGAGACGGTGACATATTTTGAGATTTGGGCCTTTCCAACGGGCTTAACCTGGCATGGGATGGAGTTCATCTGGCCAATCCTCTTTCAATCTCTCAAGTTGCTATCGACCAACTTCATCAAGCTTCCCCTTCAAGTGCAGAGGCCTGGATTTTGATGGGAGTGTAGAGTGAGCCACACATGCGTTGAAGGCAACATTTGTGCCGAGCAGCTGGAAAATCTGCACAAGATCTAAGTAGGTCCAAATGCACCTTGTTTGCTGGCTAAGGCTTTTGGGCTGAGCCCCCCTCTCAAACCTCTCTCCACCCGCCACTACATACCACAGGACTGAGTGCCATGGCCCATTGACCAAGGTTATAAGTAAAGAAATTAACCTGGTTTGGGATCACAACACACCTCATTATTCTCACATGCCACTACTCTCTAACAATGCCACGGTCATCCAATTGCATTGCTACGCCCATTTTTTATGGGAAGCATATATAAAAATATATAGTACTTTCACCTTTGGGGCAGGGGAATGTGATTACATTGTTTTAGATCAAAATTGGTTACATTGTCTAACTTTCCAAACAAAGTGGTAAATTTTTCATCAATTTTTCTCTTTAAAGTGTTTCATTTAGTTGACTTAACCAAAACACCATGCAAAACTTGAAACAGCAATATAGGTAAATGAAAAAACTTAACTCATATATAGACACTACATATTTAGGGAGCTAAGTAATGCACAAAGCACATATAGCTTCATCCTCATCATCTGGAACTCTATATTTAGAAAAACAAAAGAGATAAAAAAACGAAAAACCCACATGCAGAGATGCAAGGAAGAACTAAAAATGACCCAAGACATAAGAAGTTTAACAGAGTAAACTAATAAATAACCATGGCAGCAGTCAGCTACATGATAGCTACCATTAACGAGATTTAAAATTGGTTCTTCCTTGTTACCTAAAAGGTGCGCAATAACAGGACATTTTGCTTCACATTGCCACGACCAAAACTGTGAAAGCAAGAAAAAGAAAATGAGCCAGAAAGAGTTTAGTTGTCTTCCTCATCACCATCTTCATCTTCATCTTCATCATCCTGTTCATCACCTTCGCCTTTTTCCTGATTAACAGATACCGTTTGGAGTCAGAACATAGGAAAGAGAGGAATAAATATATAGCATCCATTATTTCACTGATCCGCCCACATCTAAAATGTGGTCAAAAGCAATTAGCAAACTTACATGAACCACTATTTATAACAATTCAAAACAATTAAATGTGTATATAGAACTTGAGACAAACTGAGAATGAAAAGCAAAATAGGAAATCAGTGAATAAAAGCAGGGGACAGATTCATCGAAAGGGATTCGATGAAGTCCACCAGAAATCAAGTCATGGAATAAACTAGTGTATGCTGTGAAGCACGGATTCTTCAAAACCCCCCAAGAATCTGTATCGGATACGGATTCGCTCTAGATACGGCCAGATACGCACAGGATACGTTCCGTATGTATCGGAACAGTACCAAGTTCAAAAAATGGATCAGATACGTGGGGATACGCCAGGGATACGCTTTGGATTCGTGTGGATACGGAATGGATACGTAAAAGGGATATTTTGTAAATATTTTTTAAAAAAAACGGGGTACTGAAAGGAAATTTAAAAAATTAAGGGGTCAAATTAAAAGAAAAAAACTGGTAGCTTGTACTTACCTCCCCATACCCCTCACCCTCACCGAAAAGTGTAAACCCATTTTTGCGATCAGACGACGGTGAACTCAGAAACCCATTTGCGCGAACCCTTCTCTCTTTCTCTCTCTCTCTCTCTCTCTCTCTCTCTCTCCTAGGGTTTTCTCCTCCCTCCACCTTCTCTCTCCTAGGGTTTGGACATTTGGTGTTCTCTTCTCTCTTCCGAAGTTGTTGGATGATGGATGAACCATAGACCTTAGTCACGGCTAGAGGACTGCTCGAGTTGCATGTCGTCGTCTTCCTTGAGAACTACTCGAGTTGCAGCGCTATCATGGGGGTTCTTCTCACTCGACTTCAGTACTGCTGTTATGATGGGTTTTGGTTCTCGATTTGAGTTCCCTTTCTCTCGTCTTACGGTGCTCTGGTCTTGGTTGTGCTGTTCTCGCTCTCTTGCTCTCGCTCTCTCGCTCTCGCTCTCTTGCTATCTCTCTCTTCTACTAGTGTGGTTCTGCTCTCCCTGAAAGGTTAGTTTTTTTCAAGTAATTGTATGCATTCTGTATGCATAAAGTTAGTATCTTTAATATTAGATGCATAAACCATAAAGTTAGTCAATGTTTATATATAAACTATAAGGTCAGCATTATGGCTTGAAGGGTTTTTTATTTCAGAAGTATGTATGTTCTATTTATTTTGGCATATTAATTGTTTTGTAGATGCTTTAACCCTTTTTTTTTTTATGTTTATTAATTATTATTGATGTTTTAGATAAAATATTAATATTTAAAATATTTATTTATTAATGTATCCCCGCCATATCGTATCCTACATTTTTTTAGAATTGCCGAATCGGCATATCCGTATCGTATCGTATCGTATCCGAATCCCGTATCCGTATCCGTGCTTCATAGAGTGTATGTATGTGGAATCAACCTTCTATGGCTGACATGCACTTTGGAAATACTTACGGAGGAAAGACCTAGTCATAGGGGTAGCTGCAGGTTTCATAGCTAGCTAATTGTCAAAAACCAGCAAAATCAGTACTAAGAAATCTAGAAATAGCTTAAGATACTTGGGCAAAATCTCTAAAGCAGTTGGGACTTGGGAGATGAGATGTTAGCAGTTAACAGAGAACAATTCACAATAACTTTCCTCCACCAGGCACTAAGTCAGCCGGCCATCTGAAATCTTCACAGAGTATAAACCACTCAATGACTTTTAACCACCCCAAAAATAATGTATCTCACTTGTACCAGCATAAATGAATTTCCCCAATCCATTTTCTCCAAATTTTCCCTTAAAAAGATTACGTTCTGCATTGGCAGAGAAGCACTTCCATCTTGAGGAAATAAATACCTCAGGCATGGTTCCCTTGGGACAAAATATCAATAAAATAAAAATAATAAAAATAATAGGAAAAGGAGGATACAACTATATAAAACAACCAAAGTATCTTCCAAAACAGAGGATTTGAGATATGTTTAACCAAGCAACTTAAGACATTCTATGCTAGCATTTTATTTGCTGTATTGGACACTGTTTCAAGCATTGACATGAAAACTGTGTTGCAGATTATTATGGAATGAGGTCGCCAATCAATCCATGCAAATAAGAGTAGAAGCATGCAGATCCTCACCATCAGTATTAGAAGACATAAATGACCTATTTTCACTCTCCGTGTCAGTGTATAAAATAAAAAAAGACAGCCTAGAAGAAACCCTTTGAAGACTATCTGGTCCGTGGGTGGGGGTGTACTTCCCCAGGATCAACGCCTAAAAATTATGATAAGAAAGGAAGGCTTCTAGATATCTATGTCAATGACACTTCATATCAGTGATATTTATGGGATTAATGAAAACAGATATCTATGTCCATGCCATAAGGTGAAGCTGTAGGCCAAGGCATAAGGTGAGGCTTAGAAGCTCAAGATGTATGAGGTGTAAACTATCAAGGCTTGAGGTACCCTCTTCCCTCTTCTCTACATTGAATTTTGTCTGATGCTGTATTGGAAGGAAAATATGCCCTCAAAGCTCAAATAAAAATTTATTGAAAACAGATAAGTCTATTAGGATTCAAAAAGACGTAACACATGCATATTATCAATAAAATATTCAACAATCACATAATAAAATGTAAAGTAAGCAGTCACAAGATTTAAATGACGTTGTTCCCATCATTTTTTTTTATGGGACGGTGGCAAACTGTCCCATCATAGATTCTCTCATACACATAATATTTAAAAATTTATACACAAGAGAGTAATAAAAGCTTATATTCATTTACCTCTTCATCATCTTCATCTCCATCAGAATCCTCTTCATCTGCCTCCTGCACCAACAATGACCGAAAGAATGTAATAAGGGGAACTTAAATCTAGCAATAAGATCTCTACTGAGTCCACCAAATGAAAAATGGAAATTAACCAAAAAATAAAAAAATAAAAAATAAAAAGGAAAATATATTAATAAAATGGATTACATTGTTGAAATATTTGAGAGGATTGGGCCACAAATCCTCCTTAATTATCTCTGCCACCTGCAATTTCAAGGTGAAAGCTAAGTAAATTAAAAAGATGGATAGAAAAAAGGAAAGCAATAATTTGTTGAAAGATGAAATTTAAAAAAGAAAGGGGGGTTGAGGGGGAGAGCAAAAATGCAGAACATGTCATCCAATCATTGGTCATTACATAAAAAACAAATGAAATTTCTTTATCTTTGATATCAGGCGCTGAGTCACCGACAATAAAAACTTCATAATATAGTTTAATTGACATACTTTAGAATGATTAAATATGCCATAATAACCTAATCATCAAGAAAACCGAATTTACCTCATCATGAAGCCCATCTGCAATATCCTTCTGTTGAGTTTCACTAAACCAACTAAAGAAGCTGCAGTCATTAAATTATTGGTGTATATCAGACAATAGGCACATAAACTGAAAAAAATAAAAAGAAAAAGAGAGGGGAGGAAGTCAAGAGGCTCATTTATGCATACAGCTTCCAGTTTGTTCCTGTTAGAATTCATCAATTGCTCTCTGAAATTCAGAATAGATATTATTTTTACTATCTTCCATTTTTTCAACACAAATGGAGAGTCAAATTTGATACTCCCTCTGTTCCTATTTTATTGGCCTCCTTTCCTTTTTGGGATGTTTCAAAATTATAGTCCCATCCAAAAAGTCAATGATTCTTTTGATTTGATTTCCTAAAATAACCTTTCTCATGGGTATGTTATTTTTTTCCAATGTTTGTACACTTGAGGGAAAAATTGGAATATTAAAACAAATAGGTCAATGTGAAAGCATTTAATAGGCTTTCCCAAAAAAGAGTTTTTTTTTTCAAAAGTGACAGTCAATTAGGAACAGAGGGAGTATATAACTTATAAGACGCACGTAGGCCATTTTTTCACCCAAATTTCTAGGTGATTGGTTGGTAAGATATCATAAAATGAACAACCCCCCCCCCCCCCCCCCCCCCCCCCCCAAAAAAAAAAAACCACTCAAAAAAAAAAAAAGAAAAGGGGAAAAAACTCAATAAAGCAGTCCTTAAACTATTTGGGTATAGAAGATTTATAATTTCAAAAAAGAAATAGAAAAACTAAAATTGAGAAATTATTTTGGGCCATAGTTGGAAATAAGAGAGAAAGCATTCAAGAAGCTGACAATGACATAAAAAATAATACAAAAATAATACAAGTCCTTTACGTAACCCGGGTCTGAATTGTAAGAAGAGAAAAAGGGCCATACACATTCAAAAAACTAATTAAGTGTTTCCACTCTTAAAGATTTTTCATGAATAGTTACAACAATATCAAAAATAATTGTCGACATTAAATTCATGCAATTATATTTCGTCACATAAGTTTAGTGGATAAAAAACACATTAAAATCATTCTTTTTAGAAAGTCAGCAATGTTGTTAAACGTTACGAACCAATTAAATGCATGCATTTGGGTTGAGCATTAAGCCCATTAAGCCACTAACACCCTGATTGAACCCTACACGAACAGCTTATTGCTAGGGATGACAATTTGCCATGATAACCGATAACCGCCGCGTGCGCGCGCGCGCGGGGGGGTGGGGGGGTGCGGGCTCTATTGGGATGGGTTTGAGGAGTAAATAAATGGGGTAGGGGTGGGTTTGGGAAGGAAGTTAAAAACCCCAGTCAGGTTTGGACTAGGCTAGTGTCAAATGCCCCTCATACTCAATTGATTTACAAATACACTATGATACAATAATAGTTGGAAGAATCTGGATGACCAAGATTTCTTCCAATCTTCCATTCATGCTACCATGAAAACATCAAAGAGAATAGGGAGCCTAGATTTTTCTACACCCCTTTTACCATGCAGTTATGCCTTCCATCACTATTTACTGTTGCTTATGTCAACATTTTGCCTTCATGGTACCGTTGTGTCCGATTGCCATGCTTCTGCCACACCATCTTTGGGCCTGCTCTCCATCTCTGATTTCTCTCCCTTTTAAGTAATAACTCCCTGATCTCAATTAATGTTTATATTACAACCAAATCTGAGATCTAAGATCTCACTCAATGTATATGACTACCATTTTCCCTTTATTTATTTTCTGTTTTAATCTTGTGTGTGTGTGTGTGTGTGGATATCTCAAAGTATGAGAGCTGAAAACAAAAGCCTGTAAGAGATTTTCAATAAATTGTTGTTCGTCTTTTTAAAATTATAACTGAAATTTAGATGCACATTTACATGACTTTCCAAACCCACCAATAACCAATTCTGCCTTTGCCTCTCATTCTCATCTCACCACGCCTGGTCCTCAAAATGGGATTGGGGTGGGTTTGGAGTAAATTTTTTGACTTGTAGACAGGGTCAAGAGAGGGATGCCCCATCCCAACATGCCCTGTTGCCATCCCTATTTATGGCCACCCCTAATTTGTAGGTGATGCTGTGATGGCCTTCATTACATAGTTTTTCCACTCAATTCTTAAATAAACTGATCAGCCACCTTGTTCTAAACATACACATGCATGAAAAACTAACTCTTCTTGTATCGAATCTTTTATACAATTCGTATTCAATGGTTGATCCATCACTTCTTTAAATCTTTGTATGGTTTTCTCAAATTTTAACCATTGTTAGTAGTTGTTTAAAAAAAAAATGAGAGCCCTGAAAAAACCACGCATCACTTGCCAAAGATCCTAATGTGTCACAAAGCCTTTGAGCTACTGTTGTAAAGTAAGATAAGCGTAAATGTCAAACAATACAAACACTACCTCTCATCAGAAAACGGGCGTTTGTTTCCTTTTTTCTCCTGATTGATTCCATTGGAAGCACCCTTCACATGTTACACAGTTCATTATATAAACGTTATAAAAACTGTTAAATAAGCCAGAAGTTATAAGGTTACTTTCATTACCATTCCCTCCTTCCACTTGATATTTGTTCCAGTTATCTTAGTTGTTCCCTCATCAAAGAATGTAAATGTTTTTTCCAGCTTTGTATCTTCAAAATAAGGATTCTGGTTGAAGTTCTGATAGTTGAGTAGTAAACAAAACATTAGTAACAACTCTTAAAGTATATTAACAGACCATATCATTACACCTAAACCAAGCAATAAAGCAAGGGCAGAGAAAACTTACAAATGTGATGGAGTATCCTGACTTCACGTCTTTAAAATCCTCCACATCAAGAGAATCTAAGTACTTGAGAATCTATATGAAGAAAATTTGAAAATAAAATCATGAATTTACACAAAAAATCATTTTTTTTAATAATAAATTGTGCAAGCATTTATTCGCAGTTCAATTGCAGAATTTAAGTGAAACGTGTTGTCATGATTTAGTATTAGCCACCTTAATTTCAACAGTAAAAAATTAAATAAACTAAATTAATAAATAAAAGGAAATAATTTGAATTCTTAAATTTAAATGATTATTTAAAATAAATAATCCAAATTAAAAAAAGAAAAAAATTCAAATCATGTGCCAAACCTTCTGGTCTTCCTCACTTAAAAGATCACAAAGTACAGGATGACTCAAGAACTGCATGTAATAATAACACACAAGTCATTCAGATGGCAGGATTCTAATTTCATTTTACATAGTTGAGAATAAATGGATCACTAACAGCAGTTAACCAAAAGTCAGGAATAGATTTGATGATCTCGTTCCGTTTAAGATAGACAGGTCTGCGTATCTCATTGTACTTCTGCTCAACTTCTAACACTTTGTCACTGGCTTCTTCATTAACCTGTTAAACATCAATGCAATTATAAAGCTTCATTAATACTTCACCAAATATAAAAATCTACTCCACTTTCATGTGAGATTGGGAATAAACTAGGAGAGTAACTTAATCCAATAAAGTGAACACTATAACCAGACAAAAGAATCAACAAATAAGGGCTTGTTTGGACATCCATTAATATTGAATTCTCCCATTTATGATTTATTGTTTGTAATTTCCTTTCCAAATCCATCATTTTGGATGAAGCCATTACAGATAACGGCAGCCATTATCACAAACAATTGTGAAAAGCTAAAAGATATTCAATCTCATGCTATGAAGCACGGATAAGAATACGGGATATAGATACGATGCGATACGGATATGCCGATTCGGCAATTCTAAAAAAAAATGTAGGATATGATACAGCAAGGATACGTTAATAAATAAATATATTAATATTAATATTTGGTCTAAAACATATATAATAAACATAAAAAAAAAGTTTGAAACATTTACAAAATCAATTAATATGCAAGAATAGATGTACAAAGAACACATCTATAAGCATCAACCATGTTCATCATTCATAGAAAGAAACTAGAAAGACATTAACATTACGAAATAGCCATTTAACTCTATTACTTTACAATTGTTGCCCTAAAAGACAGATAGTGGAAAGAGAATTAAGATGAAAGAATTAAAATGGGTTTATTGTTTCAATCAAAGTATGAGTATTATCTTTCTTTAAATTTACGCCTGTTTATTTAAAAAATAAATAATTACAAACTAACTCTAAAGGAATCCCAAATGTATGCGAGATGTATCCGAGGTGTATCCGATGATGTGGCAATGTGTGTTACTGTTCCGATACGTACGGAGAGTATTTGATACGTATCGGGGAGTATCCTAGGTGTATCATATCCGATACGTATCCGATACGGATTCGTTGGGGGTTTTGAAGTATCCGTGCTCCATAGATCTCATGGAATCCTAAAATGGAATCCTAAAATCAATCTTGTACTATCAGATGTGTGCAGTGATGACCTCTATAGTTTTAGATAACTGCTTTCATGATGATGGATAGGTATCAATAGATGTGATGTAAAAGATGACAAATCCTTTCAATTTCCAACAGCAGGTCTGCAGCACTTTTACAGTGTTGAATTCAGAAATTAATTCATGAGCCTACTACCATGATGCATGAAAGGACTCAACCCAAAATAATAATAATAATTATAAGGATGATCAAATCGTTCGAACAACATGCAGATAATTTTTTACAATAGATAACGAAAAGAAAAAAATACAAACTTTATGAATTATAACAACAAGAAAGTTATCAACTATAGTATCTTAAGATCCCCGCTTAACCATTCATCAACTTCCTGTTCAAATTGCTATCCTTGACTCTGTATATGACTGAATGAACATTAAAAACCCTACAATTAATGTGAGAGTAAACTCAAGTAACCAAATTTATCCACTTCCTGGGTAAATGTTTTGTTTCTTTTTTCAATGAAAGGTTAACCTATAAAAAAAAAAAATTTAAAAAAAAAAAAAACACATTTATTTGTAGAATCCACTAATGAATGAACTGCAAATTTTGAGAAAGTTACAACAAACTAAAATTCTACAGAATACATTTAGCACAACCATCGACATGAGCAATGCCAAAGGAGGTTACAAAAATGCTGGCGTGACGAGTAGACTAGAAGACCTACCAAGTATAGTTATAAAATCAACAACATCAAGCACATAAATCCCACAACAAACATAACCCTCTATTTGGTTGACAATAAACCTGATGGAAAAAGAGATTTGAAGTTATACATACAATGTTGCTGAGTTTTTATGCAAAAACAAATGACTAAATTCATCTCAACCAAACAATTGTACAATACATAACTGAGCTGATATTTCAATTCTTGAGGACCCAAAGCAACCAATAAATCAAGTACCAATATTTTTTATTAATCTTTCCCTCCAGTTTCTCAGCAACCAAACAGAGCATAATATCGAACAAGAGACACTAAAAAAATTGATGAAGATGATAATTTATATATATCTGCGTGTGTATATGTTTATATATAATTGCAAGTGTGGAATGGTGAGAAGAACCTTCTCGAGCTCATCTTGAACCTCCTGCAACTTCTCAATAGAAAGAACGAGCTCTCCATCAATGTGATCAGAATCTTCTTCCTCACCCCTCTCGGCGACTTTTGATTTCTTTCCCTTGTCCGCGCCCATTTTCTTCCAACAACCCTACTTTTCTCGGTAAAACCCTAACTTTATCGCCCGAGAAAGTGTAGGAAAACGGGGAGTATCGATGAGGCTGAGGCTACTGGAGTGGAGTGAGGGTTTTTCGCCCCTGAGACACAGATAATCGGCAGGGGGGTTCTGAGGCAAAGCCTGTTTATAGGTATTTATAGAACGAGCTCTTTCATTCCCTGTTGTGGGTGGGACCCCTCGTCCTAGGTCCCAGTGACAAACAGTTTAGGGCTTTAGAAATACTTTGGGGCAGAAATGGGAAATGGCCATTTAGTTTGGGCTGTAATTCAAGCCCAAGTAACTCGGACTGAAAATCAAGACCAATTTGGATAAAAGACTCGTTCCAATTTATTCATAAGATGCAATCTCACCACATTTTTGAGCTCTATAAAAGTTTATGGCACTAACTCAAGTAGAGTATTACTCAACTTGATAAGTAGTAGTGGGCTTATAAATAATCATACTATTCAAGCTTAGGG
Organism: Liquidambar formosana; assembly: GCA_039720395.1. Lineage (NCBI taxonomy): Eukaryota > Viridiplantae > Streptophyta > Magnoliopsida > Saxifragales > Altingiaceae > Liquidambar > Liquidambar formosana. The sequence goes on from CM077832.1 coordinate 6,441,931, forward strand.
CCCTTGCGAGGTTGGTTGAGAAATCATGCCTTGGGTGTGTTCTCTAAAAGTCATTGTTTCAATTTCTTGTAGAGATTGTTACTAGTGTAAGTATGGAGCGCTTCACATGAGCCATTAGAAGAATAGTTTGGACCAAAATTTCAACGAGAGTAAAGCTTAGAATACCCTTAATCGTTAATAATAATAATAATAATAAAAGCTTAGCTTATCAAAAGGCTCGTTAAGCTTTGTTTATAATATAAACAAGGCAAGTTGAAACCTATTTTTTGAATAATGAGTCAAATCCCATAAATTTACTATTCAACTCAATTCAAGTTGTGAATGGCCAATTGGTCTAGCGACAAGGCCTTCGTTTCAACTCTCAGTAGTAGAGTAGATCACCAAAAGTTCTTTTTTTGTTTGTTTTTTTTTTCGAAGATCAGCAGAAGTTATGACAACGGACAAGTAGAGAGAGAGGTCCAGGTCAGAAAATAAATGGGCTGCAACTTGAATTGGACTACCCTTAGAGCCCGCCAGTGTTAAGCCCAACCTCCTGGGTGGAGCCGATCTCCTTGTGGGTGGAGCCGATCTCCTTGTGAATGGCCGAGTGATACTGTTCTGAATTTTCGATACAGTGTAAGATGGGAAAGGGAAAAAGTAGGGGTGTTAGTGGTTCTGTTTGGTTCGATTTGATTTGATTTTAGGGTAGATTTCAAATCAAACCATTATATTTCGGTTTTGTTTTTATGAAACCAAAACCGAACCATACTATTTGATTTGAAATCTATCAAGTAGCAATAAATAATTGAAAATGAAAAAAATGACATGCTAAACTCAAAATAAAAACATTTTTAATAAAAGCATTACATTAGCAACTAAAAAAAAACATTAAACATTGTATCAAAATGGAAACATATTGACATATGTCAATCCAAATTCAAATCTCCAATCTAATACATGCCAATATCACCAGTCACTTAGTCATTACTCACTATTCAGTAGATTTTGTACTTTAGAAAGTTCAGTACTATTATTTTGAATCTATTACCTATTCTGTCCTTATTAGAATAGGAAATTTACAAACTAAAAGTTTGATATATAATATATAAAATTTTATATTTTTTGGTTTTTTCGGTTTGGTTTGGTTTTCTAAACATGAAAACCAAAACCAAACCAATTTGATTCAGTTTTCTAAAATTAGAACCAAAACCAAACCTAATGACAAAAAAACCAAACCAAACTGGCCGATTTGGTTTGGTTCTCGATTTTAACCTAAACCATTAACACCCTAGGAAAAAGTCATAAGATCATATATGAGTATAATAGTATAATTGTGTAGAGGTCCAATGCAGTGTCAATGGTGGCTATAAAAGAGGTAATGGTGATAGCGGCCTAATGTTAATGGGGTGGTAGTGGGCCTGTGGCAATGACATTGATGATGGTATTGATTAAGGTTTAGGAGGTCTCTATTGAGACCCAAAGACTTGCTTTTCATTCCTCACTTATTTTATATTTTAAGATTCTATGAAAAATATATAAATTTTTCATAAAAACTGATCACGCTATCTATTAGAAAACATCATTTTAAACAAATTTTGATAGAAAGTTTTTCTAAAATCTATCGTTTAAGTGAACTTTTTAGTTATTTATGAAGCGAATACTATAAATGACAAAAAAATCTACTTAAATAATAGATTTTGTAAAAACTTTCATCCAAAAAGTTGTTCCAAATGATGTTTTTTTAATACAATATGCGATCAGTTTTTATGAAAACATTCTATATTTTTCATGAAACCTTAAAATGTAAAATAAGTAAAGGATAAAAAGCAAGTCTTGGGGTGCCAATAGAGGCCCCCTTAGGTTTATCATGGTAATGGTGATACGTTTTACTATTTATTTATGGATTTATCAACGTGGTATTGGCAATGATGATTTTGTTAGTGACAATAGTAATGGCATGGTGATTAAGGATTAGGTATTAATTAGGTTTCAAAAAAAATATTATTATTATTATTTTGGTTACGGACTTACAGGTTTTAAAATATTATTATTGATAAGCTTAGTAGTACTTCAGAATTAGGTATCATAAAATAAGTTTGATTGTGTCTAATTAACATTTAGGGGACTCTGGCGACGAGACGAGTCCTTATTACTGGACTCATGCAGCCACAAGTTCACGGGATATTCTTAAGAAGCCTATAGTCCATCTCAAAGATTTTTGGACCATAACACCCTCCCACTTGGAATCAATCGTCAATCGCTTGCCTTTCATCCATTTTCTTCGGTTCAAAGCTGTTAAAATTGTCGACTGTAGTGCTAGAAGTGCATGATCAGTGTTGCCATTAGGTTTGGTTGCTCTCCAATGCGCAAGAAATAGAGACAAGAAGTGAGAATACCCATTAGCAAGGTGAGAAAGAAATGGATTACGCCGAAAAGTTCACTTTCTCTAGGTTGTTTCTATCTCAAATTAATGTCCTAAAAACCCCTTCTATAATTGGGTCATACAAAGAGGAAAGGATTCACTGCTGAGTTGATAAAACTGAGCACAGTGCCAAGGTGAAATGGACTCTTAGATTAGTTTGGATGGCTTAGATTTAACTATTTAAGGACCAAAAAATTGTCCATTCAGGTCATTTTAGTCATTTCAGTAATAACTTTTGATCTTTACATTTGAACCGTTCAAAAGCTAGTTCAAGGGTCCATTTTACCTTGGCATTGTGCTGAGTTTTATCAACTCAGCACTAAATCCTCTACTTCCCTACATATGAATCAGGTGATGCAAATTGTTTTGGATAGAGTTGATTTGAATAAACGAACAATTAGCGCACACTAGGTTGAATTCGATGCACCCGCACAATAAGTTGACATTCAAAAGATCGGAAAATGCCCTTCTTATCGCTAACAAAAAAAAAAAGAAAAATCAAAACGTTAAACTTTGCCAGTCTACTTCCCTACACCGACGGATTATTTGTTTAAAAGGGGCAGCTGTCTTCGCTAGCAGGTCCATATTTCTTTTCACCTAATGAAGATATAAGAAAATGAAATAAAAAAAAATTTAGTACTTTGTGAAAAGAGATTGATTTGGAGGCAGTCCAAGGTTAAAAAAAAAAAAAAAAAAAAAAAAAAGAACCTCTTTAGAAATAAAATTTACACATTTGCCGGCGGACTACATGCTAGGGTGGCAGGGTGCACAGCAAAACTTCTTGAAACTGCGCCAATTGGAGCATAGAATTCCAAAGAGACACTAGGCCAGCTGGCTCTGTGATGATCCCATGGGAGCTTGTCTTGTCTCCCTCATTCCTTTGCCCAAAGCGTGAACATATAGATAGCCTTCTTCTCTTTATCTAATTGCTTCCTCTTATAACTTCTGTTCCAGTTTTCAAATACAACTTGGCTTCCAACAATTTCCCCCCAACCCTAGGAACAGCCTATATAAAAAATGTGGTCCGCCCACTCCTCATGACCAAGACTTTGTAGCCATTTCCTAGTCCTCTTTTAAATCTTCTCTTAAACTTTTGCTAAATTTTTTTTTTTTTTTTTTTTTTTTTTTTGAATGTGTCCCCAGAACATTTTCTAGAGATGCCTGTAGTCAAAATCGCGCACCCACACACACATATATATAGATATCCAACGAAATCAGCTCTATTGAATTATTGAGCATTTGTTCATGATTTTCCTTTCCTAGCCTTCTTGTTCAGAGTAACATTTTGGGAGGGTCATGGAATTTGGTGTATCTGATGAAGTGCTGGGTACTTTTGTGCCAATTATAATTTATTGGTTATACTCAGGAATTTATATCCTGTCCGGATCATGTAAAAATTATCGATTGCACACATCAAAAGAAGATGCCAAGAACTTGGTTTCAAAGGGGACAGTTGTTAAAGGCGTTTTTCTCCAGCAGTCACTTCAGGCCGCTGTTGCCATACTCTTGTTTACCGTGAGTAGTTCAAATTCATAATTTTTCTTTTGCACTCATATTTAAATTGATTTGGACCCATATATCATATGGTATAGTATACAATAGATTGAAAATTTATTGATTATTTGATATGTAAGGCATTCTGTACATCTTCCTTGTCTTAATTTCTGAATGTAGACTTCATCGATCAATACCTTCGAATTTAAGCCCAATAAAGAGGCTAAGGTTTATATATAACATCGTGACAGGTGGATTAGTGGCCTAAGGCATGGGAAATAAGTTTGCCTAAATCCTTTAGCCCTCGTTGTGTGGCATCAAAAATTTCATTAAAAATATAATTATTTTTAGTAGATTGATGCATAGTTATTAAACCCGGACCGGTCATTGACCCGGTCTGGAGGTCGGATCACTGGTTCAACCGTCAGGTCACCGGTTGGACCGGTCATATGATTAAAATAATAATAAATAATTAAAATAATATCAAAAAATAAAATGTATATATTTACACTTTAAATAATATGTGTTGTGAAAGTTTTCATATTTGCACTAGGTGGTCTAGTGGTTACCACTTAGTGGTTAAGAACTCCTTTGGATATATACATCCCTGTTTTTACTCCCATACATGCAAAATGTTAGAATTTTTTAGTATTAGTACCGGGTTCATTGATGTGGCGTCTGTCATGTCAATTATGCAAGAAATTTAATTAATTAAGCATTTATAAATTTTCCTCTTAAAAGAGGCTGCTGTTTTCCCTAGCAGGATGGCCATCATATTTCTTCCATGTAACCAAGATTGAAAAAATAAATAAATAAAAAAATGTAGGAGCTTTGTGGAAGTGACCAAACATTTGGAGGCAGTCGACAGTAGAGGATGATGCTTCGCCTGCCCTAGCATTTTCCTATAAAAGCGATAGAATGCGTAGAAGGAATCAATGGATGTTGTGTTTGAATGTTAGTTAAATGGATGTTTTAAAATTTGGCTTATCCATTGGCTGCAAGTATGATATTGGAACAAAAAATAAATTAAAAAATTAAAAACGGCATTAATTAAAAACAAAAAAAAAAATTATAAAAAAAAAATTTAACACATTTGCCGGCGGACTATATATATGTGACAGAGTGGCAGAGTGAAACAGCAAAAATTCTTGAAACTCTGCCAATTGTAAGCAAAGAATTCTAAAGAGACGCTTTGACAGTTGGCCTTGTGATGGCAGCCTGTGTCCCGCGATCGCTTCTCGTTAGGTCTTTCTACTTTGTTTCTCCTTTCATTTTCGTTTAATTTTCATAGTGCTATGTTTAGATAAGAAATTTTTAAGTGAAATTTGCTTTTGAGATAGAATTTGTAAAAATTTTATAAGGATGAGATGGACAAAATTCTTGTAAAAAATTTACAAATTCCATCTCAAAGACAAATTTATTGAGAAATTTTTTATCCAAACATAGTGTAAACGTTTTGCTAAGTAGCTTTTTCATTCCCTTTCCAATTTCCATAGACTTTGTCAATATGTAGATCAGCCTTTTCATTTCCAATCCAATTTCCAAAGACTTTTCGCTCGACATTTGATTCCGCTTTCGTTTTCGTCATTAATTATTTTCCAAAGTCTTTTTGCTAGATACCTTTCTTCTCTCTTTCTACTTTTCTTCCACATTCATTTTCGTTAATTTTCAAAGACTTTATTAATTTGAAATATATTGTTAATCCATTCCTAACAGTTTAAACCTTTGGGATCAAATGATGTTCTAATATGATCTCGGAACTGATCTAGCCATTATTAAGAGGTCTTGATTTCAAGTTTTCAAACATATGTCATCTCAACATCGTTTACTAGTTCAACTCGGTTTAACTCACTTGATATACATTGTTAACCCTTTCTTGATAGCTTAAATTTTTGGAGTTAAGTGGTGTTCGAACAGGCTTGTTGCTAAAGTGGGACAATTACTTAATTCCCACAATTTTCCAACTAAGGAACACCTATGAAATGTGGTCCGCCTCTCTCCTTTGAAACCTGGCCTTTCTTAGCACCAATCTTTGAACTTTCTTAGTCCCCTTTTAAATCTTCTCTAAAACTTTTGCTACATTTTTTTTTCCTTTTGGTTTAGAACTTTTGCAACATCAATTTTTTCTGTGTGTGTGTATATATATATCACTACAACATTTTCTAGAAATACCCGAGGTCAATATCACGCACACACATGCACCCGTACGGGTGTATATATATATATATATATCTATAGCGAAACCAGTTTCTCGGTGAATCATCAAGTATTTGTTCTTGGTTTTATTTTTCCTACTCGTTTTTGTTTTTCTGTCCAATCAAGAAGCAAGAACTAACGACCAAACCTGTTCCATTAATAGTGTTCTTTTTTCTTTTTCTGTTTTTCCTTTTTTTTTTTTTTTTGGTGTGTGGGGGGGGGGGGGGGTGTGCGCTAGATTTTCTTCCAAGAAATGTTCTTGAGAGGGTTAAATTCAGAGTATATTTTTGGGTGGGTCATGAAATTTGGTGTGTCTTATGAATTGCTGGGTACTTTTGTGCCAATTATAGTTTGTTGGCTACGTTCAGGAATTTATAACATGATTGGATCGTGGAAGAATTATCGGCTGCAAACGTCAAAAGAAGATGCATGTCAAAGGGGACAGTGATTAAAGGGGTTTCTCTTCAACAGGCTTTTCAGGCCGTCGTTGCCATACTCTAATTTTCCGTGCGTAGTTCAAATTCATATATTTTTTGCACTGACCGTCAAATTTATATCAATTAAATTTAGTCATGCCAACCATTGATTTGGACCCATTATATGATATAGTGTATTGGAGATGAATTGTATCAGCATAGAAAAACTATGGTTAGAGCTTTGTACCAATAAGAAATCAGCACAAGCTAGATAAGAATAGTAGGCTATATACATATGTTTTTGGTATGTTTTGATAAAAGGGAAGGACCTGATCAGTGATCACCTATTTAAATCAAACTCCTTTTTTTGTGTTTTTCAGGTTACAGGAAGTGATACAGAGGCAACCCAAGAAAAAAACCCTCCCCTCACTGTGCTAGCCAAACAATTCTTGGTTGGCATGCTGGTGATAGACACGTGGCAATACTTCATGCACAGATACATGCACCATAACAAGTTTCTTTACCGACACATCCATTCCATGCATCATAGACTCATAGTCCCATATGCCTTTGGAGCTCTATACAACCACCCTTTAGAAGGGCTTCTCATAGACACTGTTGGAGGTGCCATATGTTTCCTAATTTCAGGCATGTCACCAAGGACCTCCATGTTCTTCTTCTCCTTTGCTACCATTAAAGCAGTAGATGACCACTGTGGGTTATGGCTTCCTTGGAATCCCTTCCATTTATTGTTTAGAAACAACAGTGCTTATCATGATATCCACCATCAACTTCATGGCACCAAGTACAATTTCTCGCAGCCATTCTTCGCCGTATGGGACCAGATTCTTGGGACTTATATGCCTTATTCTATTGAGAAGAGGGAGGGTGGGGGTTATGAAGCCCGACCGATGAAAGATCTCTCAAGACTGCATGATTTAAGCTTATGGACGAGGAATGCTAATCCTAGGCGCTTGCAATGATCAGTTCTTAATTATAGAATTAATGAATTATAAAGGATAGGGCATATATTAATGGTTGTCAAAACACATACACCTTTGTATTTTTATTTTTTTTTCAATGAAAAAATTAAAGTGGACCTATTTTCACACCTTTTTTTGCTGCATCCACACCACTCTATGAACAAGATAGATAAATGTGTTGTAAGTTTTTTTTCAAGAGTTGGTGGTCATAGGAAATGTACGGGGCATGTTTTATCCAAGGTTGAATTTAAATGCAATGACCAAAACTTAGCTTTGCAATTACGCTTTGCTTCAAAATTATTTGTTTAATAACAATGCAATGTAGCATCATAGGGTAATGTTGACGCCACATGCATGGATTACTATATAGGTGACATGCCGATAGCATGATAGTCTAGTGGCATTCTCCTAACTTGTTGAGTGAATGATCTTGAAATTAAACTTATAGAGAAGCATTGATATCCATTTATTGATATTAGGAATTTAAAGGTATAGATAAATTCTATCGATTGTCCAAAAAAAAAAAAAAAAAAGAAAGAAAGAATAAAAAAGGTGAAATTAATAGCACTTTCCAGTATTAATTGCACTCCATTTACAGCTCGATATTCGAGTGCTATTAATTATACTGCATAAATTTATCGGATTCATTTACGACTTGACATGGATTTCACAATCTTTCTTTAATTTCAATTATAAAAAAAAAACCTTTTTTGTTAATTTTTAATTTTCTATTGCCACTTCGAATAAAAGGAGTGAGTGAACTTATCCATTATCTTTAGCCTTTTTCCCAGAAGATATCCCACATAAATCAGAACAAATTTCTCAATCTGCTTCTGTTTTTCAAAGTTGTTCTTAATATGTTGTTTCTTCCATGCATATCAGCATATGAGAGACAGGAAAATATATATGGCCATCACCGATCTCCATTTATTCATCACGATATGTCTGCATACACCATAACTAGAAGCTCAGTCTACCTCGGTAAATTAGAGATTACCAGGGCTGGCTCCTCTCACAGCAGAACTATTTCAAAACAACACTAATTATACAACTAGACATAACCCAAGAGCGGCAATACTAAACACGTACTCCCTCACATTATTTTTCTCCCAGGGATCGGTCTCCATCCATCTTTGGAATTAGTCGATGCTGCACCAAGAGAAGAAACAAATACTCCAATTAAAATCAATATTTCAATATTAATGCATTTTAAAGAGAGATATTGCACTAAGCATAGAGATATATATGTAGAAAGACTTACTTGGCACAGTTGGTGTCGGGAGAGATAGGGATATTAATTTGAACACCGCACTTCTGTGGGAGCTGGCTGGCAGCGTCGGTCTTTATGTTGGGGTTGTGACTAGCGGCTTCCTTGACGCATTCGCACGCTGCTTGCCTATCCGCCTTGGTTGGAGTCCATGCTTTCAGATTTCTCGCCCCTTGGCAGCATGAGTCCGATGGATTACCACTTCCCGTTGTCAAGTAAGGCATGCAAGGAGCCAAGGCCGAGTCTACTTGGCCACAAGTGATAGCTTCACTTGGCTTTGCCATGAACTGAATCACGGCTAGCACAACCATCACTGCAATGACTACTCCCTTCATCTTTGATTTCCTTGGTGGAATATTGATCACGTACTGCTTGTTTTTGTGTTTGTTGGCTTGGTAGGATCAGTGTCCCCGGAGGGGTACTATTTATATACTAGTTGGTGATGAATGTGTACAAATTTGGCTACGCAGGTCATGGCATTAGCAGCAGTTACAGAGTTTTGGCTTTTCTCTGCCTTCAAATGTCACTTGGTTACTCTAATTAGAAAAGGAGAAATCTCCTTCCTTTCTGTTAGGCTTTTTAACACAAACCAAAACCAACACTATCTCTTATCTCTTACATAGGCTAAGGTCACGAGTAGCTCGCACCCCTCGGGTAATCGTGCCCAATATCGGTGCATCTTGTCTCTTTTAATTTGGGGCTAATAGTCAATTTGTTGAACAAGCAATGTAATACGTTATGCAATCAGAAAATGTTTCAATTTGGATGGTGTTGATGTCATGATAGTTTAGTGATATTTGACTTAGTTGTTAAGTGGGTGATATCAGGTTCAAGATTATGTAAAAACATTGATATCCATGCCATTTATTGATATTAAGAAAGGTTAGGGATAAAGATAGTTTTTATCGATTATCAAAAAATATTTTTTTTAAAAAAATTATACATAGGGTCTCTAACTTTATTGGATCTATGTACTTCTATTAAATTTGGATCACGGTCCAAATCATTAGCTATCTTAATTAATTTGGGGAGTTTGCTTGATTCGTTAAAATTTCATCCCAACCCAAATTTCTGTAACTAAAACGCATATATTTTTTGTTCAATCAAGTAGTATGGCTTTCCACAATTTTTTGATAACTAAGCAAATGCTCCATAATATATCCACAGAAATATTGGAAACTAGCTAGAATTATTTCTTCTAATTTCCATATTTCACCTTATAGTTTTGGCCTATAAATCCATCTCCAAAAACAACTAATGGGACATGATTTTTTAATTTGCTTATATATTTTAGGAATATTATCTCAACCCTCCCAAGTCCCAACACCCAACACTCTCGTTGAACGCTGATAGCATGAACGTAATGACACTCTCCTCACTTATTAAGTGAGTGATCTCAGATTCGAAAATCTTTCTTTTTCTGAAAAAAAAAAAAAGGGGGGGGGGGGGGGGTGAAGCCGTCCGAGAAAGAAACATAGTAAAGCTAGGAGTGAGATCGGACTGAAAAGTTTGGGCTCATATTGGATTTGGGTCCAGCAAAAGAAAGTTGGACGTTGCCTAAGCTTAACTTGGGTTCTACATTTGGGCCTAGCGTGCAAGTCTCTCTCTCTCCTTTATTTTTTATTTTATTTTAAAGATCACTTAGTTAGTTAGTTGAAGAGCAGAGGGTTGCCATATTACGGGCATAACATACCAAAAAAGGTTCATAACTTTTCACTTGGTGGGGTATCCATTACCCTACCCATATTAATTCTAATTTATTGGTGAAATGACTATATATTGTCTTGCTTTTTTTTTTTTTTTTTTTTTTCTTTTTTGGTTTTCTATCTTTCTTTTTTTTAATTATATTGTTTTAAAATATTGGATTAGTAGAGTTTTTTATTTTATTTTATTTTATTTATAACAGAAAACCACCATGAACTTAGGTACATTTTCACTTTAGTACCCTTTTCTTTTCTTTTCCTTTTTTGCCCCCAATTAGGAACCCTCTACTTTCTTGTAGTGTAATTAATTAGGGAAAATTAGCGAAAAATCCACTTTATAAAACTTATGGAAGCATAACCCTCTACTTTCAAGAATTTTTGCTGTGCACTCTGCCACCCTAGCATATATAATACGCCGGCAAATGTGTTAATTTTTTTTTCTAAAGAGGATTTTTTATTTTCTTTGACTGCCTCCAAATCAATCTCTTTTCACAAAGTACTTAAATTTTTTTATTTCATTTTGTTTTATCTTCATTAGGTGAAAAGAAATATGGACCTGCTAGCAAAGACAGCCACCCCTTTTGAAAAACGAATAATCCGTCGGTAAGTAGTCGGGCAAAGCTAAACAATTTTGTTTTGATTACTTTTACTCTTTTTTTTTTTTTCTTTTTTTTTTTTTTTGGGGGGGGGGGGGGGGGGGGGGGGTTTATGTTAGCTATAAGAAGGGCATTATCCCATTTTTTGAGAGTGTCAACTTATTGTGCGGGTGCATCGAAATCAACCTGGTGTGCTGATTGTTCGTTTATTCGAATCAACTCTATCCAAAACAATTTCCATCACCCGATTCATATGCGATCTTTGTATGACCCAATTAAAGAAGGGGTATTTAGGACATTAATTTGATATAGAAACCACCTAGAGAAAGTGAACTTTTCGGCGTAATCCATCTCTTTCTCACCTTGCTAATGGGTATTCTCATTTCTTGTCTCTATTTCTTGCGCATTGGAGAGCAACCAAACCTAATGGCAACACTGATCATGCACTTCTAGCACTACAGTTGACAATTTTAACAGCTTTGAACCGAAGAAAATGGATGAAGGGCAAGCGATTGACGATTGATTCCAAGAGGGAGGGTGTTACGGTCCAAAAAACTTTGAGATGGACTATAGGCTTCTTAAGAATATCTCATGAACTTGTGGCTGCATGAATCCAATAATAAGGACTTGTTGTCAAAGTCCCATTTTTTTTTTAATAATTAATCTTAATACAAAAAGACTCAAATTTTTATTAATCTTTAATTTACTAGCTACCACTTTAGTGGGTAAAAGAAGGACAAAACTTATCCAGAATCTTTAGATTTTCCCTCCGGATATCCCCAATAAATTAGAACCAATATATCTTATAGTTATTTTGTTATATTGATCTGCTTTTGTGTCTCAAATAAGTTCTTAAGCGTGCATATGATCGAGACTAAGAGAGAAAGAGAGAGAGAGAGAATGAGCGAATATATATTATCTGTTAGAATATAATAGATCAATAAATTTGCCAAGTTCATAAGCATGCATAAAATTAAAACAACGCTTGCGTACCTGAAACCTGCATTGATGCGCCATCCAGAGTTTTTGAACCATCAAATCCAGTAGTACAGCAATAGTCTTCCACCCTCTCCACACAAACACTCTCTGTCTTTCAATGGGGCAAGACTACACTGAATAGAGCTAATAGGTATGTGTGAGGGTGGGGACCAATGCCCTATTTATAGAAGGATAGAATAGGATAAGCTTCCCATCATGGCTTATCCAACAAGAAAGCTATTTCTTGTTTACCAAGAAATCCTTTTCTTATCCATCAAGAAATCCTTTTCTTATGCATCAAGAAATCTTTATCTTGTTCATTAAGAAAGTCGATTTCTTATCCACCAAGAAAGGCATCTACACATTCCTATCCATATCTCAATACACGTAATCACACGTGACTAAGGTGCACCATAACCCATATGAACTTTATTAATCACAACCTTTATTGGGAATCCGGTACATCACGTTATCAATTTCTCATCAATCCGGGTTTTATAAAATATTAATTTTAATTTAATCAATGGCAGCCCACATGAATTTAAATAAAATTCTTACATTCTCCCACTTGGGCAACATTGATTGAAAAAAAAAAAAACACAAAACAATTTTCCGGATTGGATAACTTTAGTGGCCACAGAAATTGAAAAGTGAATAACACCTTAGTATCATGATTCGGTCAAACAAGATCACCAATATCGAATCATAGAGGTAAATACACCCCTGTATAGCGTATGACCATTCTATGGTTACAAATATTAGGATACTTGTTCACATGAATCGCCAACAAATATGGATTGTGTAGTATGGAAGATAGCATACTGAATGTGATTAAATTTATGCTATATCCAATTCGGTCCTCCTTTATGCTTCTAGCATGAAGTTAACTTTATGGTTTGCAAGAACCTTATTCTTCATGGAAGCCCTTAAGACGGGATCTGAATGTCTTAAGTTAATCGCACTCATAAGTGAAAAACTTTATACCGTATGAGTTACTTAAAGCGACTATACTCATAGGTGAAAAACTTTATACCGTATGAGTTACTTAAAGCGAAACCGAATGCTTTAAGTCTGATATTGAATGCCTTTAATAGAAACCTGCCATAAAGAAATAGATATACACAAAATACATGGCAGAAAGTAATCATAGCATTGTGAGTTTTCATGTGAAAATAAATTTTATAACAGCTACACCCGATAACTGTATGGGTTGCCTATATATCTTTAGTAGGATCAAGCTAAAACATTGTTCGTTTTACATAAAACAACTCCCACTAACTTTTGCATGAAAACTCCCACTAGCCAAAAATATCAAAAGACTCAACTATCTCCATGTTAGTGACATGATTCTTGAACACTGATATATGTAATCCTTTGGTAAGTGGATTTGTCAACATTGCCTCAGTTCTAATGTGTTCAATCGCAATTTCCCAAGAAAATACTTAATTTTCATGTGTTTGGAACCAAACGACCTTTTATTATTCTAGGAATAGAAAACAACAGAATTGTTATCATAAAATATCTTTATAGGTCTCACAATAGAATCCTCTACCTGAAGTCAAGAAATAAAATTCTTAAGCCAAATAGCCTATGTTGTAGCCTCATAATATGCTGTAAATTATGCTTGCATAGTTGAAAATGCTACAATAGTTTGCTTCACGCTCTTCCAAGAAATTACGTCTCCAACAAACATAAAGATATACCCTAACGTGGATTTCAAATCATCTCGACATCCACCAAAATCTTAATTTGCATAACCTACCACCTCGCGATTCTCACCCTTGTTGTAGGTAAGCATAAAATCCTTGGTTCTTTACAAATACCACATAACTTTCTTTGCAGCTTACCAATATAATTCATTAGGATTAGCTTGAAACCTACCAATTACATTAGTAGCAAAAGCTATATCTGGGCGAGTACAAACTTGAGCATCTCCAAATGTTGAATCATAAGGTTTATCATTCATAAGTTCTTTCTCCATATCAGTTTTTGAGCACTTATCTTTAGTAAGTTTATCTCCTTTTATATTAATTGGGTACCTCATCAAGAGAACAATTTAACATATTAAACTTCTTAAGCACACGGTCAATATACGCCTTTTGAGATAATCCAACAACACCACAATGTATATCACTATGAATCTTAATTCCAAGAACATACAATACTCCCCCAAGATCTTTCATCTTGAAATGTTTGGATTGAAGAGATTAGCTGCTCAAAGTAAACTAATACCACTACTAGCCAATAGAATGTCATCAATATAAAGAATGATAAAAAAAAAAAAAAAAGAATTTACTCCCACTGACCCTGAGGTATATATACTGATCAATAGTATTATTAACAAAATCATATGACCTCATTATCTCATACCTTTGTCTTGATGCTTGTTTCAGACCATAAATAAATCTTTTCAATTTATACACCAAATGGTCCTGATATAAGGATCACTATTTGTGAAAGTGGTTAAACATCCATTTGATGCAACTTCAAATCAAAATTAAATGTGCTATAAGTGCGATAATGATCCTAAAATTTATAACCTCTAGGCTTTTCAGGAAAATCAATGAAATAACAACTAATGGTTCTAGGAATGAACTTCTTTTCTTGTGTATTGTAAATCCTAGTTTAACCCTACATTCCTAAACACGAAGGCGATTCAAACTAAGCTTCCTCCCAGGCTACCAGTCCAAAATTTTTTTAAAAAATATCTTAAGTGCAGATTTACGAGGAACCATATTGAAGATGTAAACGGTCATTTTAAGAACTTTTCCCCACAATGACTCTGCCAAAAATAAATTGCAAATTATACTTCTTACCATGTCCTTTAAGGTATGGTTGCACCCTTCAGCAACACAATTCTGTTTTGGTATTCCAGGCATAATATAACTATGAAACAATACACATTTTTGGAAAAATAATGCAAAAAGACTTGGGTTACAACCAAAATCTCCCTATTTACCATAGTATTCACCACCACGATCAAACCTCATAACTTTAATATTTTTCTCCAATTACTTCTCAATTTTAGCTTTGAAAACTTTAAAGACATCAAAGGCATTAAACTTATCTTGAATTTAAAAGACATAACCATAACGAGAAAAGTCATTAATGAAAGTGATGAAGTAACAATAACCATTTAAGGTTGAAGTTGGAAAATGACCACAAATATTTACAAAGTTAATTTTGAGAGCTTATGAATATGAGTGGAACCTTTCTTCCTAGATTTTGTGAATTTTCCTTTTATACAATCAATACTAACACCAAAATCTCCAAAATCTAATTGATTAAGAATACCTTCTTTTATTAGTCTTTCGATCATTTTTTCTTGAAATATAAACAAATCGATTATGCCAAAACATAGGATCACGTACTGTATAACCCATCGATCAAACAACCATTTCCAACCTCACAAGAGTTATTAAACACGTTAAACCATTTTCATTAAATGTGAAGGAAAATCCAAACATGACAAGTTTAGAAACATAAACTAAATCAAATGAAAAAACAGACTCTCATCGAATTCTAAAGTCTCCTATAACCTTGACTTCAAACTTCATGCCATTCCCTATGAATACATTCACCTCATCTTTGGTTGGTACCTTCTTGGTAACGAACCCCTTTATTCTCTTCTCAAGCCACTTCTCAAGCCAAATCTTAAACTTACGACATTCCATCCTTATGTGCCCAAACTTCTTGTAGTGATAACACTTAATCTTTCTTTTATTAATTCCTGGCCTTGAGGTGCATTAGGATTAGGAGCAGGCTTTCTATTATTTCCATAATTCCCACTGGTTTCCTATGTGGGTTAGAACGCCTATTTCCTTCTCCCCGATGTACAAGATTAGCATTCTCACATTTCTCACGGTAGAGTTTTTCCTATTCTTGCACACAGACATAACTGAATTCATAAAGGCTCCACTTCTCTTTTGGGCATTGTAGGTTATATAAAGGAAGAGAATTGAGTCCCAAGTGAGCAAAGAAGGTATCTAATATGGGTACTTCTAAGGATTTCAAACTAGAAGCTAGGTTAACCATCTGCAAGATATACTTATGCACATTCCCATAACCATCATATCTAAGATTAGTCAAAATGCTCATTAGGTTTCCTATTTCAGCGTTATCAGATTCTAGAAACTTTTGTTCCATTGCATCTAAGAATTGTTTAATAGTTTTGCAATTAGGATTTCCACCACAAATGGTGTTGGACATGGATCTCTTCATAATTAAAAGACACATATGATTAGCTTTTTCCCATTTTTCATATTTCAATTTCACATCCACATAATTCCCATATGTGGGCTTCAGAGGTACATCTTCTCTCAAGGCTAAGTCAAGATCCATAAGTCCTAGAACAATTTTTAAATCTTGCTGCTATTTCTTAAAATTGGTTCCGTTCAAAGTCACAATGGAGGATAGTTGGCTAGTAACAACTGAAGTGTTCAAAACTGAAGGTTATAAATAAAATGCTATGTTAAATAAATTGTACTGAATTATTAAAGGCATAACTTTATGCTCTAATTTCTTTATGAGCTCTTATGGGGGTATACGTCACTCTACTGCAACCTCTCCTTTGGGTGGAGATCACAATAGGCACAATCCGCCCAACTGTATCACATTGCTAACCAATGAAAAACATACGGATTTTCAAAAGATTAATCACCTTTGGGCAGAAGAACCTTTATCAATCTATACATTTTCAGGGATTACAATGTGCCATCATTTGGATTTAAACAAGCAACAATTTCCTTTGGGTCAACCATCACTTGTTAGAATCCAAATAATGCAGCTGCAATCCAAAAATACTGAAGACCAAGAAAACCCTATGATCTTCATGAATGGACCGCTTTGGCGGCTACCCACTCAATCAACCAATAGGATCCCCTTAGTACGGGATTGCCATATAGTCCATTAACAAGTTCCAATATAAATCATGTGGATATTTAAATCATGGGACATAATTAATATTACACATGTGAATGGATACTTGAATAAAATATGACCATAATAATGTAAGAAAATAACATACCACCTCATATTGAAAAAACTCAATAAAGAGAAATTAAAAACCATATATGAAAAATCTCAAGTTTCATGCTGATTCGCCCCATTTTTTTTTTTTTTTTTTTTTTGGGGAAAATGGTCAAATTCATGCGGAAACCACCATTAACCTTGGTCGAGGTCTTTATTTCCACAGTAATTAAATACCATGTTAAACAATATAAAACCATTCTAAAACATCCGAAACATGAACTAGTATCAAAATTACCGAGTTTAGTGATTGAATTCTCTGTGAATTTGGAGTGTGAGTTCCCACGGTTTTCAAGGCCATCTTAAAGTGTATTTCATAAACACAATAAATACTTTACTAAATATTTGTGACTATACAGATTCAACACTATTGCTTACGCTAAAAAGAGCATCTAGTGTCTATACTTCAAACATAAAATATAGGTTCTTTAGAGACTGTATTTCAATAAGTGGGACACATACAATAAAATTACCAATATAGTGGTTGAGGTTGGAAATTTTGGTATTTTATATAAAATAACATTCTGAAAATTACATTAATGATGCAAATAAAATTTCTTAACAAATTTTGAATTGTAAAGTGTGTAATTTCACGCTTGTCAAGGCCAATGAAAGAATATATGGCATTCAACTTCTTATTTCATAACTCCATAACAAATTTTGAATAAAACGTACATGGTTGGAAATATAATGATATAAGAATCAAGGTTCGCATAGGATTTGGGCAAAATAGAAATTGATTGGCATCTAATGCAGTCTACAAAATTTCGGTTCCTCACGGTTTGATATTTTATGCAATTAAAATTATAAATATTAAACTACATAATTGCAGCCTATAAACTTAAAGCAAATTGGCTCTGATACCAACTGTTAGAATATAATAGATCAATAAATTTGCCAAGTTCATAAGCATGCATAAAATTAAAACAACGCTTGCGTACCTGAAACCTGCATTGATGCGCCATCCAGAGTTTTTGAACCATCAAATCCAGTAGTACAGCAATGGTCTTCCACCCTCTCCACACAAACACTCTCTGTCTTTCAATGGGGCAAGACTACACTGAATAGAGCTAATAGGTATGTGTGAGGGTGGGGACCAATGCCCTATTTATAGAAGGATAGAATAGGATAAGCTTCCCATCATGGCTTATCCAACAAGAAAGCTATTTCTTGTTTACCAAGAAATCCTTTTCTTATCCATCAAGAAATCCTTTTCTTATGCATCAAGAAATCTTTATCTTGTTCATTAAGAAAGTCGATTTCTTATCCACCAAGAAAGGCATCTACACATTCCTATCCATATCTCAATACACGTAATCACACGTGACTAAGGTGCACCATAACCCATATGAACTTTATTAATCACAACCTTTATTGGGAATCCGGTACATCACGTTATCAATTTCTCATCAATCCGGGTTTTATAAAATATTAATTTTAATTTAATCAATGGCAGCCCACATGAATTTAAATAAAATTCTTACATTATCATCAACGATCTCAATTTATTTAACAAAGTACGCCTTCAAACACCATTACAAGAAGCTCATCAAAGCTTGGCAAATTATCATTTACCAGTAAACATTAATTATATAAGTAGACATAATCCAAGAGGCAGCGACACTAAATGCTCCCTCACATTATTTTCTCCCAGGGATCTCCGTCTTAATAACTAATTGATGCTGCACCAAGAGAAGAAATAAATAATTAAAACCAATCGACATTAATTATGACATTTTTAATTAAAGAAAGATATTGCTTTAATTAAGTGTAGAAATAGAAAGACTTACTCGGCACAGTTGGTGTTGGGAGAGACAGGGATATTGATTTTGAACGCCACACTTCTGCGGGAGTTAGCTGGCAGCATCGCTCTTTATGTTGGAGTAGTGAGTAGCGGCTTCCTTGACGCAGTTGCATGCTGCTTGCCTTGTTAAACTATAGTTATATAACATGTACATGCTACTAAGTTCATAAACATACAATAATTAGCCAATTAAAATGCGTACCTGAGCTAGTCATTTGCACAAATTGAAAACCTGAATTACCCAAGACTGAATCTTCCACCCTCTATACACCTTTAGTTTTAAACCTTTCAATGGGACAAGGTCTATATTTTTCATGTGTGTCAGGATGGGGACTCAGCCTCATTATATAGGAGAAGAAAAGATGATCTTTCCTATCACAAAATCATCCTTTCAGATTGTGTGCATTAAATGAGCTAAGGGGACGTAAGAAAAATAGGTTATATAGCATGGAAAATAAGGAGACAAGAAGGAGAGGGAAGATAGGATAACAGAAGAAAATAAAAAAACATATGTCAGTAAACTTATATAAATAATCCTCTACAGTCATCCCCATGGTAATACCGTGGTCCGCTGCTAATATACATCTCCTTTAATGCACCATTGATCATTATTAATAAGGCTCTACACATTCCATCCATATTTTATAAGCACGTGATCACACGTGATTAAGGTATTCCGTAACCCATATCACTTTATTAATTACATCCTCAATTGGGAATCCAGTAACTCACAAATATCAATTTCTCATCAATCTAGATTTAATCAATGGTAGCCCACAATAAAGTCTTACATGCCTATCCGCCTTGGTTGGAGTCCATGCTTTCAGATTTCTCGCCCCGTCACAGCATGGCCCTGATGGATGACCACTTCCCGTCGTCAAGGCATGCAGGGAACAAAGGCCGAGTCCACTTGGCCGCAAATGATGGCCTCGCTTGGCTTTGCCATGAACTGAAGCATGGCTAGCACAACCATCACTGCAATGACTACTCCCTTCATCTTTAATTTCCTTGTGGAATATTAATTGCTTACTGCTTGTTTTTGTGTTTTCTGGCTTGGTGGGATCAAGGTCCCCGGAGGGTACTATTTATACTAGCTAGTGATAAATGTGTACAAAGCTTTGGTACGTAGGTAATGGGCTAATGGCATTAGCAGCAGTTAGAGAATTTTTGGCTTCTTCTCTGCCCTCAAATGCATGTCACTTGGTTACCCTGATTAGAAAAGACGAGACTATTTGGATCATTTATCTCCTTTCTATCAGTTGGGCTTCTTGACACATAACCGTAACCAACCCTATCTCTTACATAGGCTAAGGTCAGGAATTGTACAAATTAGAACCATGGGGTTAACTGGGGAAAAATTATCAGCACTAGTACTTAATGAGTTAACGGTGGTTACGGGTGCATTATGTCTATCTCCTTTGGGCTCAATTACAGGAGGGTCCGGCCGGGATGGAGATGCCTTAAAATAAATGGTTTAGATCCAATGTAGTGAAGTAAATACAAATCTTTTTTGTTTTGGATGAGCATGGTGAAGTAAATACAAATCAATTAGATATAATTTGGTTTCTTATATGATTTTAACAAAGAAATTTACAGAATTTTGATCATGTATTCATGTAGTTATCAACCATGCCTTTAGAGGAAGCTAATAGAACAGCAAATTCTTTGGCTGATATATCTTGGTCATACGGCCGGTGGAAGATTTTTGTGCTTGGGAGCGTAGATTTCCGCTGGTGGGTCGGGCTTTAAGGGACAAATTAAGGGTCTGTGACCTTTCCCTCTTTAAGTCTGTATACTTGATACAATTGTTTTTTATTTTGTTTTATTTTGGGGAAAAAAACACTTTGCTATCCTATACATTGAGGTTACTTCTAATGTAGTACCCAGACCTTTTTTCTTTTTTAAATTAAAAAAAAAATTAATATCCAAAGTATACTCGGTTAAACAATTTGGTCCCTAACCCAAACTCTTAAATTGCTGACGGATAAGACACGTGCACTCCAATGGCCGAGCCGGGGGGGGGGGCCTTTGGAGGCACGTACGTGCCCCCACTGGCTCAACCATTTTTTTTTTTGCACTAAATTATCATTTGATAATCATTTCCTAACATAATACCAAAAACAGAAAGATGGTAGTCATTTTAAAGCATATACACAGTTAGTTTGTAATAAGTTGACACAAAATATCACTTTTTGGTAATCATTTTTTGGAATTACATTGGAAAATAATTACCAAAAAGTAATTTTTTTAAAGAAAAGAAAAAGGCTCTCTAGAGGTTTCAGTTCCCACTTCACATAATTACAGCAGCATAGTGTCCCCATTGGAAATAACTTCTAGCTCTACCATGGTGCATGTAGTCACGTGAACTAATTTAGGTTAAGTTCCAATTTAAAACCCCTAGAAATTTTTTTCAAATTTGATATCCAAATACACCAAGTGAACTAATTTAGTCCAAAACCTAAGTTTCAACAAATTTTCAAATTTCCATTTTTGCAGTGTTTGATTTAAGATGATTTCCGAGTTATTCATTATGGGTAAAACTGAAATACCAAAACAAATTAATAGGTATGAATATATGGATGAATTCCGGCCACTCTAAAAGATTATGTTTTTTTCCAAAGAAAACAATCTCAGGATTGGGGGAGTACCAAACCGGACAAAAGGGATGGAAGGAATATATCACTGCATATGGGGCTTGGAGAACCATGCCCAAAGACAGAGAGAGATCGACTGTCTGCATAGATGAATTAAGGCACTACATGGATTGGTTCTCATTGATTTACATACTACATTGCCTTCTTCAACCAATTATACGCTGGACCCTCCCATATGTGAATGAGTGAGCCTCAAAGAAGACAAAATACACCCGCAACCACCATTAACCAAGGGGTACGTACGTGCTGCTTTTTCTTCCGGCCCAACCCCCATGGGCCATGGTTTTAATTGGTTTGTGCAATTCATGACCTTAGCTTATGTATAACATAGGGTTGGTTGCGGTAATGTGTCAAGAAGCCCAACTGAAAGGTAGGAGATGAATAATCCATGTATGCTCTTCTCCTATCAAATTAGGGCAACCAAGTGACATATATTTGAAGAATTGAAGGCAGAGAAGAAGCCAAAATTCTGTAACTGCTGCTAATGCCATGACTGAATTAAGTACCCAAACTTTGTGCACATTCATCACCAACTAGTATAAATAGTGCCCTCCGGGGACCTTGATCTCACCAAGCCAACAAACACAAAAACAAGCTGTAAGCAGTTAATATTCCACAAGGAAATTAAAGATGAAGGGAGTAGTCATTGCAGTGATGATTGTGCTAGCCATGATCCAGTTCATGGCAAAGCCAAGTGAGGCTATCACTTGCGGCCAAGTGGACTCAGCCTTGGTTCCTTGCATGCCTTACTTGACGACGGGAAGTGGTGATCCATCAGGGCCATGCTGTGAGGGGGGCGAGAAATCTGAAAGCATGGACTCCAACCAAGGCAGATAGGCAAGCAGCATGCAACTGCGTCAAGGAAGCCGCTACTCACTACTCCAACATAAAGAGCGATGCTGCCAGCCAACTCCCGCAGAAGTGTGCCGTTCAAATCAATATCCCTATCTCTCCCAACACCAACTGTGCCGAGTAAGTCTTTCTATTTCCACACTTAATTAGAGCAATATCTTTCTTTAATTAAAAACGTCTTATTTAGTGTTGATTGGTTCTAATTATTTCTTTCTTCTTTTGTTGCAGCATTAATTAATTCTTAAGATCGATCGGCATCTCTCTAGGGAGAAAAATAATGCGACGGAGCATTTAGTATTGCCGCTTCTTGGATTATGTCTACTTAATTATATAATTAATGTTGTTAATTAAGAAATAGTTCTACTGTACGCACGTGAGATCAGGAGCTAGCCCTGGCAAACTCTAATTTACCAAGGTTTACTGAGTTTCTGGTTATGGTGTATGCAGGCCTACCGTGTTTAATAAATTGAGATCCAATTGGTGACAATGTATTTGTTCTCTCTCTCTCTCTCTCTCTCTCTCTCTCTCTCTCATGCATGCAAGCTAGCAACGTACAGTACTCTCTCTCTCTCA
The DNA here is from genome assembly GCA_039720395.1 of Liquidambar formosana. Classification (NCBI taxonomy): domain Eukaryota; kingdom Viridiplantae; phylum Streptophyta; class Magnoliopsida; order Saxifragales; family Altingiaceae; genus Liquidambar; species Liquidambar formosana. Next base: position 6,464,876 of record CM077832.1, read on the forward strand.
TAGTCTCGTATGCATGCATGTGTAATTAAGGGAAATGCTGTACATAGCAACATAATACATCGTATGCTATAACTAGGAGTTGTGTCATGTACTCATTAATTTTAATTTTAATTTTAATTTTTAAATTTTTTGGTCACATTAGAAGGGAATCAATTCCTAGACTTTAGAGGAACTCAAATCCCTACCCACGTCCCCTGGTACCTTCACTAATGATGTAAGACAAAGAACTAGGCAAATCACATGGATCTAATTTTCATTATTATTAATATTTTTAATTTTCGTTTTAAATTTAGTTTATGTTTTATTTGCTTAATTTTCTTATTTTGTTTATTTTGTTTATTCCTTTCCTATTTTTTTGCTTTCCTAAGTTTAATAGAATTTCTTTTCCTAGTTTACTTAGAATTCAAGTATTAGTTTGCTTTCTTAAGTTTAGTAGAATTCCTTTTCTTAGATTACTTAGAATTCAAGTATTAGTTCTTTATAAATAGGTTTGTAACCTATGGGTAAAAATTCAATTTTTGATCAATAAAATTTGAGAGAGTTTATTCTATTTTTTTGGTTCTTATTTTACAAAAAGACGGTGCTCTTCTTTTCTACTTCTGCTACACCAACTAAACTACAAGGACCAGTGGCATTAAACAATTCATTTTGAGGCAAGGTACGTAATTGTGAAACTGAGATTAATTGGTCATTGCAATATTTAAATTCTACATTGCATAAAAAAAGTCTAGTTTCCTACTACCACGAAATTTTGAACCGAAACATCAAACACATGTATCTCTGAACGGCTGCACGGCTGCACCAGCCATGCATGACTTATTCAACCACACATATAATAGCTAGCGTGTTACATGCTTATATTCATTTAATTCAACCACACATATAATAGTGTTTTACATGCTTATTTTCAGTTGGGGACAATATTACCTCATCAGTCATCAGTGAGGAAATTAAAAACCTTTTTCTTACCCAACTGATGGTGCTCACCAGGTGCCCAAATAGTTAAGAAGAATTGATTGTGAGCATGTGTGTCTCTGTATTTATGTAATTTTTGACATACACATACCTACTCCTGCACATGTCCGTATTTATATTCCCACGTCTAAGAATTGATTGTCGACATGCGTCTCTAGGTCCTCATGACTCATGAGGCTATGGTATGTAGGATACTTCCCTAAAAATGGTTGAAACGTGCATGGTAAATGGTAACGCTCATCAAAAGGAAAAAAAAAAAAATATATATATATATATATATACACACACACGTGCATGGTAATAGGGAACTTATTATCATTTAAGCTCTATTTGGTTTGCGGATTTTATCAAGGAAAAATAAAATAAAATATGAAGAATTGTACTTTTTCTTATTTGGTTGCAATGAAAAATTGGTAGAAGAATAATAATTGAAATAATTTTGGTTTGATATGATTTCATATTTTCATTTTATTTTCTTTCCTTCTTATTTTTTTTCCTTCCCCTTTTTTTCCATGGTAAAATCCAGGAACCAAATAGAGGGTTAGGGCTCTGTTGTTTAATTTAGTGGGGGAAAAAAAAAAAACTACGAGAGTTAAATATTTTCATGCTGAGTTACTGGTGAATGAATCTGTGAGAACAATTGTTGAAGGTGTTTTTAATGTGATTTCTAGGATGCACTTCTCGTAAACTCCAAAAATTCCGAAGATAAATTTCATCATCATTAAATGAATCACCCAAATCACATATTTTTTTCTTTTTTCGAATGCTTTGAATTGAACCTAAATCACATGACCGACCTTTTAAGTTTGGGCTAAAATTTACCACTTTGTCATATCGATCCTTAGCCCAATACAATTAAATTACCGAACTTGACCAATTCAAAGCAAAAATATTCTCTGAGTTTACGATTTGTCTCATTTTGAGGCAGCAGCGAAGGTCTAAGAATAAAAGGGACAGAAGGATAGTGACCCGTGCGGTGTACCTTTTGTGTGGGTGGGTGGGTGGGTGGGTGGGGGGATAAACTCTGTACATTTTTTTTTTAACTAGAGTTGTCTATACAGTTGAACCAATATTGTTGTCGAGGGGCCTTGAACCCAGTAGCATGTTTTTCCGTTAAATCTAAAGAAGTTTTAGGAGGTTGTGTGTTTGTCTTTCTCTAGTGTGTGAATTGAGAGTGTATCTTACCTAACAATAGTTATAGAAAAATAAAATAAAAATTGAACTAATTTTATTGAATGTCCCTGACAACAAACCATGTTGTTTGATCACACTGATTAATCAAAGTTGATGAAGAATTTTAATTGAAATGGTATAGGCCTTGTTTCAAAATTTATACATTAACTCTTGTAATTAAAGAAAAACTCTCAATTTACAAATAAGGGGCCTCTCACTGTAGCCTTGCCTTTCCTAATATATTAAGCCAAGCTTGTAATACTCTGACCTTAATTTAAATTATATATATATATAGATATAGGATAAATTTTTGTATAATTATAATTATTTAATTTAAAATTTTAAAAAAAATGGCACGCATTTGGGGCTTCGACAGTCTAATCTGGGCTTAATTGATCAAAACTCTTACTTGATTAATTGCTAATATTTTACCTAATTATGGATTAATTACTAAATTTCTCTATATATAAAATGATGGAGCCCAACTAGCCAATGATCTTTAAGTCTAACGATATGTCTTATTCCAATAAAAATGTGAGATTTGGACTCTACGTAAGCACCTGTGTGAGTATGTGTTCTCCTATGCATTGGTTAAAAAAAAAAAGAAGGGTAATGTTACTTTGTCCCACATTTTGCCCTACAGGCCGGCTATTGCCACCCGTCAATTTTATCAACGCTCCCTACTTCTTTCAATTTTAAGATGTTATGCAAAATATTAAAAGTTTTAATGAAAAATTATCAAGTTGTCCATTAGAAAACATTATTTTGAATAACTTTACAGAATAAAGTTTTTCCAAAATCTATCATTTAAATAGACTTTCTGGCATATATATAGATTCTTTATTTCAATTTTTGTTAAAAAGTCTTTTTAAACAATAGATTTTTGAAAAACTTTTTTCTATAAAATTGTTCAAAATGATGCTTCTAGTAGACTTTGAGATTGGGTTTCATGAAACTTTTTGTATTTTGCATAAAACCTTAAAAAATAACAAAAACAAAAACAAAAACAAGTGGGGGTGTTGATAAAATTGAGAGGTGACAATAGTTAAACCTTTTGTCATACTATGTGTACTTAAAAAAGTTTTAATTTTTAAAGTTTAATCATATCAGTGAGTTTTACAATTTTATTCTTTTAAATACAAATAGGGCAAGGGGGGGAGTATTACCCAAAAAAAAAAAAAAAAAAAAAGAAAAGAAAAAGGAAAATGGACTGGAGCTCAGCTTGCTCCACGAGTCAAAAGGGGGCTGCCCCAATATAACACGTGTCAACTCAAGAAGCTGACGTGCCCTGAATGAAACACGCTCCGCTGCAAAGAACGTTGGAGGAAGTCAAATTGCGCTCTCCACGTTCGATGTAAACGACATTATGTATACACACATACGCACGCAGAGGCTACATTGAAGAGTCCGATCAATAGAGACAGTTAGAGTTACTGTTCAAATTTTGTTTCTTCAGCGCCGACTCGCACGCGATTTCACCAAGAAATTTCGGAAACATAAAAGAGGAAGAAAGCTTTTGTTATTGACTTATTGTGTTTAATCGCCAGTGAGGTTTCATGTCTGTACGTATGTTCTTCACGATCATTACCTGCTTATAATCCATATTCGAGGTATATACTTTTGCTGCTCTCTCTCTCTCTCTCTCTCTCTCTCTCTCTCTCTCTCTCTCTGCTCTGTTTCTTGATTTGTCGTAGCTTTGTTGATATTTAAGTTCTGGGTTTGTCTTTTGGAGTTTGGACAAGGTAAACCCTCCGTTTGGTTGCTGAGAAAATAGTGGAAAATGAAGGAAAGAGAATTCTTTTGAATTTCACGTTTTCTTTTGTTTTTGTTTTCAAAGGATGAAGAACTAAATTCAGGTAAGCATATTGTTTTATTATACTCATGTCGGCGGAGTTTTTTTGTTTTATTGGGGTCCTAAATATGGAAATTGTGAAATTCAAAATTTTTAGAGTTGTTTTCTTTTCCTACATTTCCTCAGCAACCAAACATAGCCTTAGTGTATATTTTTCAGTAATATCGAATCATTAATGATTTGGAAACTTTGGAATGATTAAGGTACCATTTGGTTTGCATTTTGGAAGTACTTTTATTGCTTTTGAGAGCACAAAATTCTATGCAATTTTTGCTTCCGAAAGCAAGAAAAGTGCTTCCAAATAATAACCATTGATGCCTCAATTCAAGAGATTGAAATTGTATTATGGGTTTTCAGGATGAGTTATGTCATAATGTGATCCAGAGAAGCTTTGTACCGCCGAATCATTCGTTTTTTTTCTTATCAAGTGTTGCTTGAATGTTGTAACTGTGGAAAAGAAAAAGATAAATGATTTTCCAATCTTATGGCTTAGGGTGTTTGGTGTTTAGGTGTGTATATATGTATGGAGATTTATATAGTCTAAAATCTCAACTTCAACATTTTGATTTCCTCTCTTTTCGTACATTTTCTCAGCAGTCAAAAGGGGCATTTGAGCATTTGCATTTCCAAGTGCCTGTTTTGGAAATTCCAAATTATTATTGTTAGGGATAACTTGAGCTTTTACTTGAATTCATGTTTTATTTCTGGGAGCTATTCTTAATTAATTTGGGAATGAAAATTGATATTCTTTATGGCTGAACTGTCATTACTTCGCTTCATAACTGATAGGGCAGGGGAAATGTAAATGAATATAATGATGGTACACACTTTGACTTAATACTAAAGGGAGAGATGATGGCCATGTGAGTCATTATGCATGGAATTACTCTTTGAAAGCACATTTTCACCATATATATATATATATATATATATTATAGCTATAGGGTTTGAGAAATTCAGTTATTTTTTGACCTAATGCTTCAAGTATTTAGACTAACAATTTTTATTTTTATTTTTAAAATTTTGTTTACTGCAGGTTTTGCTGATTGTCTCACCTTATTTTTTTCCATAGGTTATTGGGCCATTTAAGAAATGGCCTCCTTTGTTTCTTCGTCGAATGTTGTCAACGTATTCAACCTCAGAAAACATAAATTGCAATTAGTTAGAGATTTTTATTCATTTAATTTCAACAGTCCGATATTCACGAGGTCAAAAGGAAGAGTGAGAAAGAAACAGTCTTCTGTGGTAAGACTTGTTACCACAAATCAAGATATTGACTTTACTAATCCAGATTGGATAAAACATTATCAAGAGGATTTTGAGTCGAGATTTAATTTGCCACATCTGAGGGATGTATTGGACATAGAGCCAAGGCTAACAACATTTTCTTTGAACGGCAGGTAACTTTTTTTCATGTTTATCTCCGTTATCTTGGCTGCTTCTTGTCTTGAAGTATATGTTAGATTCTATTTTGAAAATAGATAATTTTAGTTTTTTTTTTTTGGGGGGGACACTTAGTTGTGCAGTAAGCATGGTATGAGTGTGTTCCCAATTGGATGAGCACACATCTGTGGTTACCTCAGTCTGCCTAGCACCTACTGCTCAATTATACAGTTCCATTTATAATGGATATCATGTTTGGCTGTCACAGAGGTCCTCAAATTGTGGATGGTGCCGATGTGCCTGAGGATCGGAAAAATGGCTACGTAAATGAGGATGACAGAGCACTTTTAAAGGTGTGTTTTTTCATAGTTTAATACCAGATAAGCATTTAAGTATCAGATAACTTACTCTCTATTAATTTGACCAACATTATATTCAATCATTGTAAGCATACATTTAATTCAATGTCTTAGTTCTTGATTAGGGAGATGTATGGCAACTTGATACATTCTACGAACTCATATTATGATTATTTATTTGGGAGAGAAGAATGGGGTGTGGAAGGTGGATAAGTAGTTTTGCTGCTAAAGCGATGTAGTGCTCCTTGGCCCTTCTAAGGTGGCTTTTCTTTTTTTCCTGTTTAGGTAGCTGCTTGCAACAAAACTCTATGATGGACTATATGAGTAGTAGGAACTCAATGATACAAAATAAGTGTGTTATGTCTATGGGTATGTGCAGATGGTAGATTATTATCTTATATATAAGCAGAGGCAGGAGAGCTTTGATATCTTTTGTTTTCTCTTTCTCGGGTTTTTCTGGGTGTTGCCTAGATCTGTCATGGACCTTTGATGATAATTTAAGGCAAGGAGTAAGCAAAGATGTTTCATCAAGAAAGGGGTTCCTTTATATATCATGTGGTGACTTGGAGAGAATGAAATATGATAATTTTCAAAGGAGAACTGCTGATGTTTAGATTGAAAGTTATCTTTCTGAAACCTTGCTTTTGTGGGATTCTGGGTTTGGAAAGTTCTTAGGTTTCTCATTTTGGACAAGATGCATTGGGTCACTGCCGATTCTTCTGGCATTTAACTTTTGTATACTGATGTATACATAGAGACCTCATTTACCTTTTTTCACTCTTAAAAATCATTCTTGGTTAGCACGTCCATACTTTTGTGAATGGTGAAGTAGACAAACTTCACAGTGTTACAAGTTATACCATTTATTTTCATGTGAAAGTGATTATGGATGGCAATTAGTTTGACCAGGATAGAGTCATGTGACAAGTTATAATATCTTGGTCACTAATCCAGCGGAAACTTAATAATCATGCTTATCTGTATCACGTTCAGTTAACTAATCAAGCTTATCACATTACCAATATTTTTGAAAGCATTACTCTTATTATCTATTATAAGTTGAACATGGTCGATCACCATACTGTATCCATTTTTTATTATTATAAAGGATTGTGTCTAGCTGATTAACTAACAAAAAGTGTTTGAACTCTAGTTTTGTTATCTGGATGATATAAAAACCACATAAGCGGATGTTTTGGTGTGTAAATGATGATGAAACATTGAAAACATAGAATGAGTTGAGCAGTATATTTGTATTGTGTCCATAGAAGATTACAATAGACATCTCTTTCATTCACATTACAATAGACATCTCTTTTCCCCGTATTTTTTTGCTGCTGGTCATCATCATTGCTGTTTGTATTGCGGCTATTGCCTGATTAAGTTTCTATGCGACTTACATTTTAAGTCATTGGTGTTGCTAAAGATGCTAATTTTATGAATTAACTTTGATTTGAAAGCCATATAGCTTCTACTTTTTCATGTATTCACTTTAAGTCATTTTTCCTGTCATAGAACGATATCTGGATGCATATTTGAACCTTGCACTTTATTGCACCTTATTATTCCTTCAATGATATGTGTATCCCTATCAAGAATAAATCAGGGCGAGGCAAGTTAAAAATCCAAGAAAACATATTACAGATACTTATTAATTTTTTGTTGTCATCAGGCTATTAAATATTGTTCTCCAAATTCTGCTGGAGCTGAGTGCATTGATCCTGATTGCAGCTGGGTTGAGCAATGGTATCATTCTTTCTTTAATGCCTTTTTTTACCCTCTCTTTTCCTATTTTGTCATCTTCTTCATTAGCTTTTCTCTTGTCACTTTTTGTTTCAATCAGTGTGTTCTTGACATGTAATTGTCTGCCAATCTTCGGTTGCTCGTTATTTATGTATCTATAAATACACTTCGAAATGTATGTTTGGGTGCGCACATGTGTGTACAAATATGTTCTTATGAGTGGATTAGTTACCAACTAAAAGGGCGCATGGGATTTGCTTGAGCATAGTTTCCATAGCCTAATTAGTGGTGTTGCATAGAATTCCAAAATATCAGGACAGGTAATTGATTGGAATAGCTTTTACATAATTTCCCAGTTGTGAAGAAAGAAGTGGACTATTAGGCATTTCCATATATAGATATATATATTTGGAAAGGAGGGTGAAATTCTCCCGGCCACCTCTGTAAAAGTGGGAGGATGGCTTCACTGCTAGAATGATAGCTCAGATTAGTAATAGTGGTTGTATTTTATAATTTTAAAAGACAATGTTCTTTTCAGAATGTTTTTTCATGTGCAACAAAGAAAAAGACTGCACTGGTAAGGAGGAATGATTTTATTCTTGTTGAAGGTGCTATAAGACTTAAGGAAGACCAAAAGAACGTGGGTTTATGCATTAGAAAAGACATTATGTTGCCTATGGTTTAACAGACGATATGGTCCTATTATGATCTTATAATATATTTTAGTCTCTTTATAATTCCACATTTCTAGGGTTTATATAATATATTTTAGTCTCATAATAACTTGCAAGTTGCTTGGCATAGTTGGCAATCTACTTGGATCGCTGGGTTATCAAATAACCCACTTATCTATATCTTAAAATATTCGGTACCCCTAGACTCTACAACTCTGGGATATCTTTTGTCCCCCCCACCCCCAAAAAAAAAAAAAAAAAAAAAACAGAAGAAGAAAGAAAGAAAGGTGGGAATTTGAGTGTTTGGTATAGCTTACAAAATCCTAATTTTGTATATTCGGTTAACTTTGACTTTGTTAAGTAGAATGCACTGTACATTTCAACCACGGGTTTCTCTCATTCATGTTTGTAGCATGTTGTACGATAATCCAAGTAGTATAGGGCTTACTTCTTGTATTCACTTAACAGTTCCCTTGTCACCTAGGGTGCATCGTGCAGGGCCACGTAAGCAGATATACTTTGAGCCTGGGGAAGTAAAAGCTGGAATTGTTACTTGTGGAGGGCTCTGTCCTGGTCTTAATGATGTCATTAGACAGGTTAGTGAGCTCATGATTATGACATCTCACATTGTATACTTGTGCATTCAAATTTCGTACTTTGGATATTATGAGGTCAGGTCGTCAGGAAGCAGAATTGTCTGTCTTGTTCTTTAATTTTTTTGACAGTTCTCATACCTGTTAATGAACACTCTTTTCAGCCTTACTTTTCAGTGGTGCTAATTCATGTTGGCACTTAAAGAACAAAGAAGAGAGATACTGATGAATGCTTTTCATCCCCTTAGTATTTGACTGGTCTTACTGATACCATAACTAAAGCTCAAGCATACACTGAAAAGCATATCTTTAGAAATTGTTATTCTCCCTCGACAAAGTTATGACAAGTATCTGGCTCTAATGCTCTACATATCTCTGCTTGTCTATTATGTTGCTGACACCATTTTTTTGCATGTCATTTGGTGTAAATGTCATGTTTCATCATATATTCAAATGTTTGTAACATTTTTCATGTGCAACTCTGCACTACCTAATGACATCTGGTTACCAAGCACTCTGTTTTACTCTTGCAATGGATAATAGACTCCATAAAATGTGTCTTGTCCTCTATCCATTTTTATTGAGCTTATTTTGGGGTTCCTTTACTTTTTCCTAAGAATATAAGCCAGCATACCTAGCAACTGAATGTGCAATTCATTTGATGAATAAAATCTGTTGGAGCAGATATCAGATGACTCGTACCTTCTTGTTTTACTCTCTGATTGAATGACTGTTTAATTGCATTTTTACGTGATAGGCTTTTTCAGATTTACAAATGAACACCACATGAAACCAACAGAAGACTTTCTCATATAACTATGCCAATCATTTCGCAATCTTTCTCTTATATTGGTTTAACTGTTGCTAATCCTGTATGGATTTATCAGTGAAGAAAATTATTAGATACAATTTGAAGTAAATAACTGAAAAAAAGTTATAACAAGAAGTGGAAGTTTACAGTATTTTACATTTTGGGGTAGGATCTGATTTGCCTGCCCTTTATTATTTGGAAAAAGGAATTTTTAGGTAACTTGTCGTTTGTTTTTTTTGGAAACCTTTGGCTCAAAGAAACTTTGTGATGAAAATAATTTATGTACATGGTCCTATAAAGCTATTATCTTGAATTATTTTGCACATCACTGCCTCATAACCTTAATCGTATTTTTCTATCACCGGATATGTGATACAGGTTTATGGATAGCACTTAAAATACATTTCATTCTTATGCAGATTGTTATTACTCTTGAACTCTATGGGGTGAAGAAGATTGCTGGATTTCAGTATGGTTACCGTGGATTTTTTGATCAAGACCTGCCTGAGATAGCGGTAAGAGCTGCCTCATCGAGTCCTTTGACATGTCATATACTGTTGATAACTTGTGAATTTATCATTTGACCATTCAGCTTTCACGTCACATGGTTCAAAACATTAATCTTGCTGGTGGAAGTTTGCTGGGAGTCTCTCGTGGAGGCGCTAATATTGGCGACATTGTAGATAGCATACAGGTGTAGTACAGTTGCTACTTTCATATTTTGCAGTTTGATTTGGTGGAAGATTATCATTTTTGAAATATTGGCATCATGAATTAACTGATATTTTAGGCCAGGGAACTTGATATGCTTTTCGTACTTGGCGGCAATGGTACACATGCGGGAGCAAATGCAATACACAATGAGGTACTTAAATTAGTTGTTTTTACTATTATGGGAGTAGCATAATCGCATTTGGCTTCTTTTGTAAGAAAATAATGTTGCTATCCTCTCATTTGCCCAAGTCACTGTTCTATCTCATACTCCATTTTGATGCTAACTTAATGAAATTATTTAATTAAAAAAATTCTCTCTTTGGATATAAGTCTTTGACTGGCATCTTTACACTTCTCAACACTGAAATACATCTCAATGGTCAATAGCTGATGTTAAATACAAACCTTCAAATGCCATTTTATTTTGTTTTAAGGAAGTATCTCAATTCCATTTGCACAGCTTCAATGTGAATTTCTGTCCACACATGTATTCCAATTTCCAACATTTAGGACATTTATTTGTCTTATGCCTGGATAGATATCTTCCACCTCTTCTAAGTTTTATTTAGCTTTAATGAACTCATAATTGAGTGAAAATGTCCTTAATTGTTGTCTGCCGCTACATGATATTTCCTATGTTATGATGTATGAGAGGCACAAATGGGTGCTCAAGTCTATGTTACTTAGCTAGGAGGTTATTGTAGTTTATTTTCAGAGGATGGGACTTTGGCTGCTGCTACTAATGGAAGAAGATTGTTTTCCCCGAATGATAACTATTTCTTTGGCACTTCAGTATAATTGTTTTACAACATTGGACTATAAGAGTGTAAAATGAAGAAAATAAATAAGACTGGTAGTGGACTAATTAACAGTTTCCTGCTTGCAGTGCCGCAGGAGGAAGATGAAAGTATCAGTAGTAGGTGTCCCGAAAACAATTGATAATGATATTCTTTTGATGGATAAAACCTTTGGTTTTGATACTGCTGTGGAAGAAGCTCAACGAGCAATTAATTCTGCATATATTGAGGTACACACAAGGGAACAAATTTAATGATTTGTTTGTTCATAAAAACATCTATAACAGTATTGGTCCTTATCTGTCATTTTTCATGCAATGTTCTTGAATCTTGCAATAAGCTTGAGACACATTCAACCTCTTTATGATGCGTTCAGGCACATAGTGCATATCATGGCATTGGCCTGGTAAAATTAATGGGAAGAAGCAGTGGTTTTATAGCAATGCAGGCATCACTTGCAAGCGGTCAGATTGATGTTTGTTTGATTCCAGAGGTGCACATTATTTCTCTCTCTCTCTCTCTCGCACACACACATGCACACATTTGGAACATAATTTCTGAAAGCTTCCGGTTCAGGTACCTTTCAAGTTTAGTGGACCTTATGGTGTCTTACGACATTTAGAACACCTGATACAGACTAAAGGGTCAGCTGTGATTTGTGTAGCCGAAGGCGCAGGACAAGTAAGTGAATTTTAGAGTTCTGTATCATTCTGACATTATGGATTCTTAATTGTGTTTGCTCGGTATTCCTTAAACATTTGGTTGCAATGCCTTGGAAAACATGTTGGCTTTCAAGATTCATTCTTCAACCCAGAAATTAAAATTTCAGAGTTCCCCTTGTATTCATTCTCATGTTGACATTGTTGAAATCAGGATTTGCTAGAAAAGTCAAATTTGACGGATGCATCTGGGAATGTGATACTTGGAGATATTGGTGTCCATATCCAACAGCAGGTTAGGTTAACCTCACCAGTTAGAGCTTATATTTGCTCTAATAACTTGGGCGATACAATTGCTTTTTGATTCCTGAATCACAAATTCGAAGATATTATTCAACTCATAAATTTTTCCGACAGATCAAAAGACATTTTAAGGAGATAGGTGTTCCAGCTGATGTCAAATACATTGATCCTACATATATGATTCGAGCATGTCGCGCAAATGCCTCAGACGCTATCCTGTGCACTGTTCTTGGCCAGAATGCTGTAAGATTCATCCTGTTTGTTGAATGTGGTTCCATAATATTAGGACTCTGCTTGCAAGGGATACCCATTTTTCTCAATCAATGCCCGTCATGGATACTACTTCTACAAAATTATCTGCTGACACACATGTATCTGTAATAAGCTTGAGACGATCATTGATTTACTATAATTGGATGATCCTTGCAGGTCCATGGTGCATTTGCTGGGTACAGTGGAATTACCGTTGGAATATGCAACAGCCATTATGTCTACTTACCGATCCCAGAAGTGATCTCCTCTCCCAGAGTTGTGGACCCAAATAGTCGCATGTGGCATCGATGCCTGACTTCCACTGGGCAGCCTGACTTCTGCTGATTTTCGACATAAAAGTTCCCTTTCTCCAGTCAATTTTCCTACTGCAGAGAAGCAATTTAAAAAGGGCATAATTTGCCCATAAAATTTTCCCTTTTTTTTGGGTGACTTTTCCAGCCGCATAGAAGCAATTTTAAAAAGGGCCTCATTTGCCCATTTTCCATTTCTCCCCTTTGATCATCTCAAGAAATATTATTTTTAGCCTTTTTGGATGTACACAAATATGTTCATTCTGATGGACTTCAGATTTTAAATAGAAGTCTTGATTGAGAGTCCGGCATTTATTGTGTTAGATTGTGCTGAAGTATAGCTGGTGGTCTTATTGCACCCATAAAGGAGAGGATTTTTTAGGAGTGAGCTTATTTGTCCATACAAAGTTCTAGCTTGAGCTGTTGGTCTGGATTTGAACATGCGTCATCAGACAATTTAAATTAATTGACTGTTAAGATTCCCCATGGCCTCATGCATGGGAAGGTGGAATAGGAAAAATTGAAATGGTATTGGGTTCCCATACGGCTTCTTGTCGATGGAAATTCTACGCTCCGACCTAATGGAGGCCAAAAGTAAGATTTCTGTCCAGCCAAGTAATCCAGAAGTTGATGAGCAGGTTAACATACTAGCAAATTATCAAATTAACTGTAAATGGTCAAGACGTTCACTTAAATTGTAGGTTTTGAAAATATTTTTTGGTAAATATCTAAAATATCTCTCAAAAGAAGAATTTAACCCAAAAACATCATAAAGTAATTTGTCTATCTAAAAAACTTAAATAAAGGGAGAGTATATCAAAAAAACCAACACCTTAGCTTCCCTCCAATTCCATTTAAATAATTCAGCTTTTAGAGTTTGGACCAACATACCCTTTTTTTTATAATTATTTGTTTATTCAATTTCTTTTGCCTCCTTTTTTTTGGTAATAAATGACAAATAATCTATTTATTAGATAAACAAGATAATAATACAAATTTTGAATAATTATTCGGCGGACAAATCTGTTAAAGGTATCCCCTTGTTTCTTATTGTTAGAAACTCGAAAGAAATTTGTACTTCGAAGCCTATTAAAAATATAGTAATTGAGACTTCTTTTTACCTTCCTTGAAGTGTTTTGGTTTTGCTTTACCTCTCGTCTTGTTAAAAAAGATTGTTTGTGTTTTTTTGCTGCACTTCTTGGGATGTTTTTGGTAATGTTAGGCCTTTGTTTTTTTTTTTTTTTTTTATGGCTTCTTAGTTGGACTTTTTGTCCAATATGCATTTTTCTCATTGATTAATACAATTTATTAATTATCAAAAAAAAAATTTACTAATTTAGATTGAACTATAATTATTTTCCAGTAACATGACAAATCTGAAATTCCCTCAAAAAAAAATAAACCGACCCATGAACGCAGATCTATGATCTATCCTATCCAATCACTCCACCTCCACCTCCACCTCCACCTCCGGGTCGGATATCTACTGAAGCAAAAGCTTGATATCATGCGCCATAGGCTGAAGAGGCCAGTGATACTTTTGCCTCGGGTTGTTGGTGCAAAAATTGCCTTAATAGCTTCCTTTGTCTCTGTACCCTAAAACTCACCGTTTTGGTTCGACGATTTTGAATGATAAAAAAGGCGGTGAAGCAACGATTAACGGCTTCATTCAACAACGAGAAATCCACTGACCCACTCCAGTGCGAAGCGTTTGTTGGCAGAGAAAAAAGCGTGTCCTAAAAATCTTGAAGCCTCTGCGATTAGGGTAAGATTTCTAACTTTTCTTGGCTATAGCTAATTTGGTTTTAATTTTTAACGGCTAGCCTTTTCAAATCGAAAACCGATGAAACGAAAGAAATTTCATAGGCTGCTCTATTTCTAGGGTTCGCAATCTTCAAACGCTTCCTAGATTCTGACCGTTAGGGTTATCTTTTTTTCCTAGATTGTAACGATTTGAAAGGCGTTCTATTGAAAGCACTTTCAATCTAGGTTTTTTCCAAGATCGATTATGGATCTTCCTCAAGAAATCGAGGATTACATCAAAGAATCAATCGACTAGTCGCTAGGCATCCCCGTCTCTACACATACTCTGGAGTTAAAGCTTCAAGGCTCTGTAGAGGCGCAAAGGCGTCTTCCAGATTAGTACTTACTCTGCATTTTCCAAATTGAAGGAAAAAGATCAAGTCCTTGAGCGAGCTAGGGTTCGTTTCTTTCAAATTTCTAGGGTTTATGTTGTTTCATTGTTTGTTCTTTGACAATGTTTCACTGATTGAATTCACACATAAACATATATGTTTCACTGATTGAATTCACACACACACTGCACACACATATCTATATCTATATTACTTATAAAAGTTTCTTGTTGAGAAAAACTTTTGATTCTCTAAATTATCCCTTCCCATCAAAACCTAAAAAAATCCAAAACAAAAAAAAATCTGAAAAAGCCCAACGTTTTAATGGTTGCTCTCATAAAAAATCGTCCCTTCCATATTCCAAATATTAAGTTATTAACTAGGTTCTGTATCCCCATTTGTTTTCCTACTCTGGCTTCGCTATGATTCGACTTGGGAAAGTAAAAGCTCAAGTGCATTTGAAACAGGAGAAGAGGTTGTAGACATGGCAGAAGCAGTACCGCTCAAGAATCTCTTTAGCAGAGAATATCAACATCGCAAGAAGAAGGTTCTCTCTTACACAATTCCATTTTAAATTCTTATGTAACACCCTAGATTTCTTTGTTGTCTTCCACAACTTTAAATTTCTAGCCCTAGATTTTTTTAAAAAAAATTTTGGGTCATGGGAAAGCCCTAGGAGTCTTTGCTTCAATTTGGGTGTGAAGAAAGCAGAACACTTTTACAAGCGTGTCTTGCTACCACAGGTCAGAAAATATGTTTGAAAAAATAAGATACTGCATTTTGTTTTATATCAAGCTTTGAAAAATCTTCATACAAGATTGTTACATTCAATAAGAGAATACTGTTTTCATTGTGTGTGGCATAGAATCTCAGCTATCCTATTGATTAACAATGCTTAGTTTTGTTATTTCATTCTGCCTACATTCTTTTGATGGCTGTTATTGAATCTCTTTTTCAAGACCCTTATCCTCCAAGGTCAAACATGGGTATTGGGTAATTGTTTGAAACATCAATGTAATATATAAATTAATTAAGAAAATCCGATATCGTTATTTCAAAATTGAACACCTCCTGTTCACGATTCTCTCTCGCCGCTAATCTCTATTTTTCTTTTCTTAATTTAAAAAAATAAATAAATAATTAAATTAGAGCAACAATAAGCTGAACACTGAACCATTGAATTTTTTTAGATTGAATTGATTTAGTAACTATAATTAAGGAAATACCAGCAGGTAACTTGCTTGTTCACCTTAATAATTTCATTGATTAATTTATGAAGCTTTGAGATGATTTATATTTTTGAGATAGCCTTTCAATAATCTCTTTTTTGCCTGTCACTATTTTATTAATAGAGCTTGACTGTCATTATAAAGGAATTTCCAGCCCTGTTATCATTAATTGTTTTTTTTTTATTTAAATAATAATTATTTATATTCATATATGCTTTTGGAAGTTTTAGATCTGGTTACTATTGGTTAGATTGTTTTCACTGCTTTTATTAATAGTAAACACATTTGAACACCAACTACTTGTCTACTTGTTTTAATGCCTAATAGAACTGTCTCATATATTAATTTTCATGAACTTTTTTTTTTTTTAAAAAAAAAAAGCTAAGAAGGGCTACAACAGGTTGTGTTGAGGTAGTTTTGTCACCATAACAATGGTTATACTCTCAATTTAAATTAAACACTACTGGGGACCCACATATCTCATTTGATTTCATTAATATCTTTCAAATTTTTAGTAGACAAGGTGTTCATCTAATTATCTAAATGTGGAAATACACATTTCAACCAAGGGGCTGGAAGAAATTTAGGAATAAACTAAGTGCCTATATAATAGGTTTTTATCAAATGCATGAATAGACAACTTCATATATACTTGTAGGCCAGTAGCACCGTCAAAGCATGTGTGGATTTGTGTTTTGTTAATTTATAGGTAATATAAATATACTTCTTTGTGTGCGGGTCGAACATATTAAAAAGTTCAGATTAAACCAGCATAGTAGTTTTGGTTTTTTAATGTATGTAAATCTTTGGATATTGGAGGTCCCTTAATCTGATTTTGAACTTCATTGCTTGTTTTCTCTCACTAGCTTTCTTGGTGTTGCTTGAATTAATTAGCATATCCTTCTGGTAAATAATTTTGCATATTTTATTTGGTTTCTTGAGAGGGAGATCGATCCTGGAGTGGCCTTTCATTACACCAATAATTAATTAATTATGCTTCAATTTTTTTTTTCATACTGTACTCCTATATTATATCGCTATAATAATTAAATTTATTTAACTGATATATAAATGATGTATGGTCGTTGTTATTTTCTAGGTTTTATGGTTAGAAATAAATATGAGGATTTTTTATGATAGGGTTGAGGTGATCGAGAGTTTGTGGGATAGAATGGTATTCTTAGCTTCCTTCTGCCCTTCAATGGCTCAGTAGTTATGTGGTGTTTCTTTATTTCTTATTAGTATTGAAGGGCTATTTGTGGATTGTAGTGCTTTCTTATTGCTTGTATCTTCATTTTCCTTTTTCTTTGAAGGATTCCCCAGTCCTAAAAAAATCAACATAAGATTACTTTGTTTGTAAAGAATCATTAATATAAAATCTTGTTATATCTTGGTCTTTGAATTATTAGCATTAACTCATGAAGAATCAATAAAATTACATAAAGATGTATCATGATCACTCAATCAAACTAAATGTAAAAAGTGCTACATATGTGAGTGTGATACATGAAGAAAAAAAAATCATAGATAAGTAGCTTCACATACTTGGTAAAGAACAAGTGCCAAGGGAATTTTTTTTATTTGGTGTGTATATACATGTTGGATTAAATTGGTTTCAAACTCTATATTTATGTAGTATTTATTTATTTTGGCTAGATATTTCAAAATTTGTTTGATAGATTGTTATTCAAGAAGCATGTAGAGCAACGGGCCGTGGCAGTGGGTTGTTGTGCTAGTCTCCCCAAGGGTTTAGGTTCCATAGGTGCCAAAGGCCTTCGATGGTTCCCCTATTAAAAATAAAATAAAATAAAATAAAAAAAAGGAAGAAGAAGAAGTTATGTTGAGCAACAAAGCGAGAATATTGCTGATAGCCCTTGAGAATTACTTATATTCTTAGTCTTTTTATCATTATATTTTGTCTCAAATTTTTTGGATAGTGTTAATCTTTTTACATAGTATGCATGAAATTTCCCTGTAGAATTAAAATTCATAGAGATTATATTCTTTTAACATTGACCATTGAGAATGTATCACATCAATGTACTTGGAAGTTGGAAGTTATGGGCGCTTGTTTTTTACCTTTCCGAAAAAAGCAAAAGAAGTGTAGTACTGAATCACCCATGTTTTTCTCACTAACTTTGTTCCATAACATGGGAATGACAAGGTCCAAAATGAATAAACTTTGTTCAAATAAACTTGTTGGTGTCACTTCATTAAACGTAAACTTTGTCCTATATCCCATAGTGCTATAAGCCATGATGGTGGTGCAGGATATGAGTTTAGTATGCTAAGACCCTTTATGCGTTGTATTAGTTGTGTTCTACATCTTTCTTTTCAATGTTCAAATAGTTTCTTACTTACTATTATGCATTTTTACAGGAGTGTTGAAAACGATTTTTTTAAGCACGATCGGAGGTCTACGACAAAGGTTGAGAGATATTTTAGTTGTCCTCAAGTGAAAACTAGCACTTCATATTGGGTTAGTTACAGGGCTTGCTAGCTTCTTCAAAATATTTGCTGTTGAGAATATAGCTGTTTTTTAAACTTCTGCTCTCCAACAGTCTCATGTTTGACGATAAGTAAGCATAATACCACCATGCGAAATATTATTTAAGGTTATTATTGCAATTAACTTTTACAAAAATTATTAGCTAGTTTAATTCATTTTGTTTGAAGTGTATTTGTATCTCGTGTAAAATGTATAGGTATTATCTTGATCAAAAAAAAATGTATAGGTATTAGTTTGGAAAAATATGGTAGTCATATTTCCAGGAAATATATAGGCATTATACCATTGTTGCTTTGATACCTAATTAAGCCCAAAGTTGTGAACAGTTAATAGTTGTCATCATTACATTAAACATTAAAACTTTCGGGAATGTGAAATGGCTGCTTGCGTAACTTATTGCATATTATCCTGGACCATAGATTATTTGATTTCCTTTTCTGAGCTTTTATTTTTGCCATTTTTCTTCTACTTCATAAACATCAATGTTTTGGCTTTTTTGGACTTGTCGTGATCTAATAGCTTTATTATAGTATATAATTTTTTACGACGTAATTCTAAATTTTCATCTTATAAATCAATGAATATAAATATTTTACCACTCATGGTAAAGGTACGAACTATTAGTATTACCATTCTGGATGTATTTTATAAATAACTACAGTGTTCCCTTAATTATCAGTTGCCTATATATACACGGTTTGGTATAACCTTAAAGTACCATGCTACTCAGTATATAATTTAGTAGAACCATAAACTATCATGTTGCCTCGATTATTGGTCCCTTAATATATGGTCTACTAAGACCTTTCGATTATAGGTCCCTTGACATATAGTTTGGTAGGATCTTAAACTATTACATTGCATCAGACCTTAAACTACTATGTTGCCTCGATTATCGGTCCCTCAAAATATGTTTTGTTAGGACTTTAAACTAACATGTTGCATTGGATTACAATTTAGTAAAACTATAAACTACCATATCGCCTCGATTATCGATCCCTTGATATATGGTTTGGTAGAATCTTAAAACACCATGTTGCCTCAGAATATGGTTTGGTAGAACCATAAACTACCATGTTGCTTCAATTATTAATCCCTCGATATATGGTTTGGTAGGACCTTAAAGTACCATGTTACATCGGATTATAGTTTGGGAAAACAATAAACTACTATGTTGCACAATTTGTTAATTATCAAAAATAAATAAACTATCATGTTGCCTCGATTATCGGTCCCTCAATATATGGTCTAGCATGACCTTAAACTATCATGTTGCCTCGAAATACGGTTTAGTAGAACTATAAACTACTATGTTATCTCGATTATCGGTTCCTTGATATATGGTATGGTAAAACCTTAAACTACCATGTTGCATTAGATTACGATTTAGTACAACCATAAACTACCATGTTCCTTTGATTATCAGTCTCTCGATATATGGTCTCGTAGGACCTTAAACTATCATATTGCTTCGAAATACGGTTTGGTAAAACCATAAATTACCATATTCCCTCGATTATCTGTTCCTCGATATATGGTCTAGTAGGACTTTAAACTACCATGTTATATCGGATTATAGTTTGGTAGAACTATAAATCACCATGTTGCCTCGATTATCAGTCCCTCGATATATGATCCGGTAAGACCTTAAAGTACCATGTTGCATCAGACTACAGTTTAGTAGAACAATAAACTACCATCTCGATTATCGGTCCCTCGATATATAGTTTAGTAGGACCTTAAATTACCATGTTGTCTCGGAATATGGTTTGGTAGAACTATAAACCACTATGTTACTTCAGAATAAGGTTTGGTAGAACCATAAACTATCATGTTACCCCGATTATCTGTCCCTCGATATATGGTCTAGTAGGACCTTAAACTACCATGTTGCATCAGATTATAGTTTGGTAGAACCATAAACTACCATGTTGCCTCGATTATCTGTCCCTCGATATATGGTCTGGTAGGACCTTAACCTACCATGTTGCATCGGATTATAGTTTGGTAAAACTATAAACTATCATGTTTCCTCGATTATCAATCCCTCGATATATGGTCTGGTAAGACCTTAAACTATCATGTTACATCAGATTACTGTTTGGTAGAACTATAAACTACCATTTTACCTCGATTATCGGTCCCTTGATATATGGTTTGGTAGGACCTTAAACTATCATGTTGCGTCAGAATACGGTTTGGTAGAACCATAAACCACTATGTTGTTTTGGAATAAGGTTTGATAGAATTATAAACTACCATGTTGCCTCGATTATCTATCCCTCGATATATGGTCTGGTAGGACCTTAAACTACAATGTTGCATCGGATTATAGTTTGGTAGAACTATAAACTACCATGTTGCCTCGATTATCTGTCCCTCGATATATGGTCTGGTAGGACCTTAACCTACCATGTTGCATCGGATTATAGTTTGGTAGAACTATAAACTACCATGTTGCATCGATTATCAGTCCTTCGATATATGATCCGATAAGACCTTAAACTACCATGTTGCATCAGATTACTGTTTGGTAGAACGATAAACTATCATCTTACCTCGATTATTGGTCTCTCAATATATGGTCTGGTAGGACCTTAAATTACCATGTTGTCTCAGAACCATAAATTACTATGTTACGTCGGAATAAGGTTTAGTAGAACCATAAATTATCATGTTGCCTCAATTATCTGTCCCTCAATATTTGGTCTGGTAGGACCTTAAACTATCATGTTGCATCGGATTATAGTTTGGTAAAATTATAAACTACCATGTTGCATCGGAATATGGTTTGGTAAAACTATAAACTAGTATGTTGTTTCGGAATACGGTTTGGTAGAATCATAAACTATCATGTTGCCTCGATTATCTGTCCCTCAATATATGGTCTGTTAGGACCTTAAACTACCATGTTGCATCAGATTATAGTTTGGTAGAACTATAAACTACCATGTAACCTCGATTATTGGTCCCTCGATATATGGTCTGGTAAGACCTTAAACTAACATGTTGCCTCAGAATATGGTTTGGTAGCATCATAAACTACTATGTTACGTCGAAATAAGGTTTGGTAGAATCATAAACTACCATGCTATCTCGATTATCTATCCCTCGATATATGGTCTGGTAGGACCTTAAACTACCATGTTGCATCGGATTATAGTTTGGTAGAATTCTAAACTACAGTGTTGCTTCGGAATACGGTTTGGTAGAACCATAAACTACTATATTGCCTCGATTATATGTCCCTCGATATATAGTCTAGTAGGACTTTAAATTACCATATTGCATCGGATTATAGTTTGGTAGAACTATAAACTACCATGTTGTTTCAATTATCTGTCATTCGATATATGGTCTGGTACGACCTTAACTATCATGCTGCCTTGGAATATGGTTTCGTAGAACTATAAACTACTATGCTGCCTCGATTATCGGTCCCTTGATATAGTATGTCCTTAGACTACCATATTGCCTCGAAATACGGTTTGGTAAAACCATGAACTACTATGTTGCCTCGATTATCGGTCCCTCGATATATGGTCTATTAGAACTTAAACTATAATGTTGCCTCGGAATATGGTTTGGTAGAACCATTAATTACCATGTTTCCTCGATTATCGGCCCCTCGATATATGGTCTATTAGACCTTAAACTATCATGTTGCCTTGGAATATGGTTTGGTAGAACTATGAACTATCATGTTGCCTCAATTATTTGTCCCTCAATATATCGTTTGGCATGACCTTAAACAATCTTGTTGCCTTGAAAACTTCTATGTTGCTTCGATTATCGGTACCTCGATATATAGTCTGGTAGAACTTTAAACTACTATGTTGCCTCGAAATACGGTTTGGTAGAACCATATTCTACTATGTTGCTTTGGAATACAATTTGGTAAAACCATAAACTACAATGTTGCATCGATTTATCGGTCTCTGGATATATGGTTTAGTAGGACTTTGAACTACTATGTTGCATTATATTATAGTTTGGTAGAACTATAAACCACTATGTTGCCTCGATTATCCGTCTCTTGATATATGGTCTAGTAAGACCTTAAACTACCATGTTTCCTTGGATTACAGTTTGGTAGAAGCATGCTACCATGTTGCTTCGATTATCGGTCTCTCGATGTATGATTTGGTAAAACCTTAAACTACCTTGTTGCCTCGGAATACTGTTTGGTAGAACGATAAACTACTATGTTGCTTCGAACTAAGGTTTGGTAGAACCATAAACTATCATGTTGCCTTGATTATCTGTCCCTTGATATATGGTCTGGTAGGACCTTAAAATACCATGTTGCATCGGATTGTAGTTTGGTAAAACTATGAACTATCATGTTGCCTCATAATACGGTTTGGTAGAACTATAAACTATTATGTTACTTTGAAATATGGTTTGATAGAACCATAAACTACCATGTTGCCTCGATTATCTGTCCCTCGATATATGATTTGGTAGGACCTTAAACTACCATGTTGCATCAAATTATAGTTTGATAGAACTATAAACTATCATGTTGTCTCGATTATCTGTCCCTTGATATATGGTCTGGTAAGACCTTAACTATCATGTTGTCTCGGAATATGGTTTCGCAGAACTATAAACTACCATATTGCTTTGATTATCAGTCCCTCAATATATGGTTTGGTATGCCCTTAGACTACCATATTGCCTCGGAATACGGTTTGGTAGAACCTTGAACTACCATGTTGCCTCGATTATCAGTCCCTCAATATATGGTCTGTTACACTTTAAAGTATCATGTTGCCTCATAATATGGTTTGGTAGAACCATGAATTATCATGTTACCTCGATTATTGGTCCCTCGATATATAGTCTAGCATGACCTTAAACAATCATGTTGCCTCAAAAACTACTATGTTGCTTCGATTATCGGTCCCTCGATATATGGTCTGGTAGGACCTTAAACTTCCATGTTACCTTGGAATACGGTTTGGTAGAACCATAGTCTACCATGTTGCTTCGAAATACAATTTGATAAAACCATAAACTACCATGTTGCCTTAATTATCGGTCTTTGGATATATGGTCTAGTAGGACTTTGAACTACTATGTTGCATCATATTATAGTTTGGTAGAACTAGAAATTACCATGTTGCCTTGATTTTCAGTCCCTCGATATATGGTTCGGTAAGACCTTAAACTATCATGTTTCCTCATATTACAGTTTGGTAGAAGTATAAACTACTATGTTGCCTCGGTTATCTGTCCTTCAATATATGATTTGATAAAACCTTAAACTACCATGTTGCCTCGTAATACGGTTTGGTAGAACCATAAACTACTATGTTGCTTCGTAATACGGTTTGGTAGAACCATACTCTACTATGTTGCTTCGGAATATGGTTTAAAATGTAATCTAATACAACCTTAAACTATTAAGTTTCCTCGAATATCAATTACCTCAATGTGGGGTCTGGTATAACCTTAAACTATTAAATTGCCTCGAATATTGGTTGCCTCGATGTGGGGTTTGACTTTAAACTTTTAAGGTGCCTCAAGTATTAGTTGCCTTATTATGTGTTTTTGTAGGATCTTAAAGCACAAAGTTACCTCGGATATCGATTGCCTCGATGTGTGGTTTGGTAGGATCATAAACTACTAAGTTATTTTGGATATCGGTTTCCTCGACATGCGGTCTCGTAGGACTTTAAAATACTAAGTTGCTTTGGATATTGTTTGCGTCGAAGTTCATTTTAGTAAAATTTGACACCACCAAATTGGCTCGAATCTCGGTTGCCTCAATGTTGGTCTGGTACGACCTTAAACTATTAAGTTGTATAAGATATTAGTTGCCTCGATGTGTGCCTGCTAAGACCTTAAACTACCAAGTTCCCTCAAATGTTGTTTGCCTTGATGTGTGATCTGTGAGGACTTGAAACTATTAAGTTGCTTTGGATATCGGTTGCCTCAAAATGCGGTTTGGTAGGACCATTAACTACCAAGTTGCCTCGTATATGGGTTGACTTAATGTTTGGTCTGGTAGGACCTAAAATTGCGAAGTTGCTTCATATATTGATTACTTCGATGTGCGGTTTGCTAGGATATAGAACGAAAAAGTTCCCTCGTATATCGATTACATCGAAGTTTGGTCTGGTTGGACCTTAAATTACCAAGTTTCCTCGGATATCGATTGCCTCAATTTGTGGTCTAATAGGACCTAAAACTACCAAGTTGCCTCATATATCGGTTGCCTCCTTGTGCGGTTTGGTAGGACCTAATATGACTAAGTTGCCTCATATGTTGGTTGCCTCGAAGTTCGATCTAGTAGGTCCTAAAACTAAGTTTCTACGAATATCAGTTGCCTCAAAGTGCAATCTAGTAGTACCTTAAACTACCAAGTTGCCTTAAATATCCGTTGTCTCAAAGTGTAGTGCGGTAGGACCTTTGAAAATATTATTATTTTTTTTTTTTATAAAAAAAAAGTAACATTTAAACTCTTTTCAAAATTCCCTTCAAAATAATTCATCAAATACCTTTATCGAGATTTTAATATTTGGACATCGGTGTTAATTAGATTTTGGTTGAGGGATATTAGAGGTAAGTGGGAGTTATCGAAAGAATAGAATGTTACGACGCAAAAGACGGAGTGCATAAGTGCATCATTAGGGGTGGAGGTAGGATAAATGATCCATACTTGACATCATAGTTTTAAAATTTAATCAAGTCTTAGAATATTAAGCAATGGTCTCATTTGTTGCAATGGTCTCATTTGTTACAAGGCTTGGTTAGAACTCACCCCAAAAGCTAAAGCTAGCCTTTGGGGTGAGTTCTAACCAAGCCTTGTAACATGGTATTAGAGCAGGGGGTCCTAGGGATGGGTAAGATGCATGTCCCTGGCCTACACGTGGCAGGTGCTGCCGAGTGAGCACGCTGGGCGTGAGGAAGGGTGTGAAGCGAAGTCCCACATCACTTGGGAGTTGATGTAATGGGCAATATATAAGTGTAAGGGCACCCTTTCCTCAATAGCTAGCTTTTGGAGTGAGTTCTACCCGAGCCTTGTAACATCATTAAGCATATGCCTCACCAATCAAGGTGTAGTCCGAAATCATATATTTCTTTTATTATTAGATTCTGTTTAATAATCTTCAACCATGTTTTTACATTTTATATTAAACCATGTCTCTTGGTAAAAGTGGGTTAAGCCTTTTTTTTTGTTGTTGTTGTGGATGCACAGTCTTTTTAGAATTTAATCCACAATGCAATATGAACCTATTTTGCTTTGATTAACTACATTGCTATGATGCTAAATGGCCTAAAAATGTTTTATTTGTTGAATTTTCAGAATTTTAAACTTTAATTTTGTCAAATGAATTTTATGTATTAGAATGTTTACACTTTATGCCTTGGGGCTTGCACTTCTCTTTTCAAGGAGTGAAACTCCTCGCCTTTTGCTTTTGTCTTTAAAAACACTGCTTGGCATAGCAGAAGGTGCAATACCATAGAAATTTCATAATATTTTGTGATCAAATAATTGATATTTATATTATTTGATCACAAATATAACGGCCCAAACCAATGCCATAGAAACTTCTCTACATGTCGTTGCAATATATAAAAATAACTATTTTTGATCGAATAATATAAATATTTTATAAAATTCCACAATTTCCACAACAATCTAATGGAACTATTTTACTTTCTAATTATTGTGGATTTTGTGGTTGAAAATTTGTTTCCTAAATATACTTTTTTGTCACATCCCACATCGTTTAAATATAAAAAGTTGATATGGCTTAATATACCTGTTTGGGCCCTCCACCTAATAACTTAGGCTTTTAGGTTGAAAACTTAATATATATGCTAGATAGAACACTGGAACATTAGATTCTGAATGGTTTATTGTTAATGATATTATCAATTGGTCTCCATTCTGATGCAAAAATCTATTTGAATTATTTAAGCTATATTGGCATGAATGTGTTACTTATATATGTACTGTGTTCTCTTTTGTTGTGTACATGGTTAGCAAGGCCATGGTGCACCTTACCAATATAAATAGTAAGGAAATTGATCTTCTGTTTGCAAGTCAAGTTTACAAAAATGTTGTGCTTATATATGGTGTTGGAAAATTGCTTAAAATAAAATTGGCTTTATATTTTCTATGGTATGCCTAGATACATGCTATAAATAACCAATTATCTTCTATGTGCTTCACTTGTCTTTACCTCTAAAACTAATGCCAGTTATGGATATATATATTATTAATAATTACATCTGGTTACCTTCATGTATAAGATTTGGTTATCAAGGGTTTTACTAGATACCAAGTGGTATATTAATTCGTCTTTAATATGTTGGAATCAGCCTTCTACATTTGGATTTAATATTATTATAACGGAAGATTTATTGTGATGGATTATTGGGCTGTTACATTGCAATGGCTGTTGGAAGCCTATCTGATCAGCATATGAAATAAATTTTAATTTAAAGCTCACCAAATGGACAGAGTGTTGCGACTCTTTCCAGAAAAATAGTTTTCATTTTCTATTCTTCCATAACGTTTTGCAGCGTAGTCCCATGGGTTTGGGCTTTGTTTGTGAGTGCATGACTAAGTTGTTGCATCTTGGAAGGTGATCGCCGGTAGTCACTCTAGCTAGTACAAAGAAATTGTTTTAGTGGAACAATTTCACTTCTTATTTATTCATTGCATTACTTAAATTTTTATTTTTTTAATAAAGTTAATCAAGCACAAAGTTCGTGATTATTTCTACATATAGTAGTCTGATTACTTTGGTTCAAGATTTTGACTAGAATAGCAGATATAATGATAGTATATATGTCAAGATTATCATATGTATAGTCAGTGGACTCTATAAACTAGAAGACCATATTTGCTGGAATGTTTTCTCAATCTCTTGTTCTGTGGGATCGAATTTGTGAATATTGAACCCGAGGTCTTTTGTTGATGTTGTGACACCAATAGGCATGCTCCTAATTGGTATTCATCTATTATACTATAAGAAAGGAATAGCTACTCTTCGTTTGGCCTTAAATTTGAGACCTTTTTACTCTGCCAAAAATGACACCATACCGTTTTGAAATGCTTTTTGTTTTGGTTTCATCCTTTTCCACAAAAAGGGGCCTGGTTTTCACACCTGCTCACGTGACGCCTACTCGCAATCCCATCCCCCGTCTCAATCTCGAGCCAAGAGAAAGCCTCCTACATCTTTTGTTAAAAAATGCTATTTGTCTTGTTTAATTTTTTGCTTTATAGTGAAGGGTTGAAAAAATGGCTGAAGGGTATGGGTAAGATGGAGGTATTGTTTGGCGATAGGAAATGGATTTTGATTTAGCTTCACAATGTTGAATGGATTTTAATGGTGGTGATGGTGGTTGATGAAAATGGGTTTTTGCTAGAGCTCATGTTACTGTTGTTGGAACAATCAAAGATCATTTCTGTTGAGATGGTGATTTCAGGTCGGGTTGATATAGTGGTTTTATTCCTCTCTCTTTCACTGTTAATCGGATGACTGTCATCCCCTATCTTTCTCTCTCTCTCTCTCTCTCTTTGGGATAAGTATCTCTCTATCTCTCTAAGACAAGTACACAACCCTCTGTTTGGTTGCTAAGACAATTGACTAAAAGAGAAGGAAAATAAATTTGAAGTTTCCATAAAGAAATAGGAGTAATAATTTATCGTTGTGGTTCTAAAAAATAATAATTATAACCAATATTCACCTTACACATGTAGAAAACTTAATTAAGTTGATTATTTATTTCTTTTTTTTGTTGGACCGAAAGGACAATGAATATGAGGATGAATTTTCCTTCTTTTTTCTGGTCTATGAACAAGGAACTGGTTTTATGTTAAATTGACAACAATTCTAGTCTGGCACACTGGGATTCAAAGTTCCAGTAAACAATAGTGGAAGTGGCCCACTGGGCACACATCCCCCTAGTATATAATATAAATGTCTAGATGTCTTACCTGCTTAATAACTTGGGCTCTATGTCATGTTGGTATCATAGTCAATTTAATTCTTTTAGTTTCTCTTAGAAAGTCAATAATATTGCTTGCTCTTGGAAAAAGCTCATTGATAGTACGTCGGTTTATTAAAATGGGTTAAATATTACATGTATGTTCTCCATATAAACTATTACTTGTATGTTCTGAGTCTCTAATCTTCTTTTTTTTTTTCATTCAACCAACTCATACTGGTTTTCAAATTGTGATGATAATTTTTATTTTAATTTTTTTTTGAAAAGGGTCATGGTTTTGAATGTCAAGGTTCTATGGTTTGTTGGTTTGCTTTACTTAGGTGCACCCTCAGCTTGATTATATAAGTCGTTTGATTTTTTAAATGTGTTGCGAAAAGAACTTCTTTATGCTATATTATACTATTGTGGTTTGTGAGAATATAATGAACGCTTCATGTTTATAATTGATGTAGATTTTCCTTTCATTTAATTTATTTTGAAAACAATATCTATGGTCACCCAAAAGAATTTGAAGGCACGATAAAAGGATAACCTTGTTTACTCTATGAAAGAAAATAAATTATAAATTGAGATAAAGAAGTTTTCTTTTTGCACCAACAATGAATTTGGTTATGTTATATTTTGTTTTGTAAATGAAATGATGCTTGAAATTTTAGTCTACTGATATATATACTCTCTCTCTATTTATATATATATGTCGAACTTCATCAAGACTTGATCCTGATTTGTAGACTTAGGAGTTTTGTTCTATTTTAAGGGGGAGAAAAAAAAAGGCTATTCTAATTTCATGTGAGATATATAAGATTTGTATGAGAAAAAAATATGAATTTGCATGTGTGTGGTGTTAAGTAAGTTATATTGTTGGATCATATGATTGTTAACTAGGAATTTTCTTTATATAAAATGGTTGATGAAAAATCGTCAATTAATCTAACTCATATGTTTAAAATAATTATCTAGTGAATATGGTTTATTTCCATGAACTCAAAATTAATTTTTAGTGAAACATATATATTGGTGAATGTAATCACATGTTGTATGAGGTAGTATGAAAATATGATTGTGTGTTAATAAATGTCATGAATTAAAGTTAATAAAATAAATAATCTTAATGTGAGGGTTTATTATTGATCAATAAATATTGTGTCGTATTGTAAATCATTTTGTGTGGTAATTAAAAATTATGGTAAATAGTCACAATTTCTTAGATTGTGATTTTGTGAGATTATAATTTAGAGATGACTTGTCACTTCATGAAGAGTAATTGTGGACATGGAAATAGAAATATTTGTTTTATTTGGAGCATGATACTATTAATTGAGTGATTATTTTATTTTGTAATTTTCATAATGAATGTGCATAGCAATCATGGATGGGTCTCTTGAGGAATTGTTTGATATTGACCATATTCTATTTATTTAAATTTGGGTCGTAGATTATGAATAAAATCATACATTATTCAATTTATGATTTTTGGGAATCTTATTCATTCTAATTTATGCTTATTTGTGAACTCATTTAAAAAGTGAACATAGTTAAAGTTGTAGGGTTCACTATATTAGCATATCTGTATTGTTTAAAGTTTGACTAATGTATATCAGTATATGTGAAGCATTATGTGATGCAATATACAAAATGATGATGCCAATATTTTATCAAAACACGGGTTAGCATTCCAAAATCTCATTAGTATTAATCTAGTTATGCTAGCATTTCAATCAATTTTATCAATTGCATGGATTAGTTCTCTCCTTTAGAAGCCTTTCCATAAATAATACATAGGAACAAGAGGCTAGCAACCTAGCAGTGGGTATGACGGTGGTCCAAAGACATTTATCTTGATTGCCCAAATATTCGCTGTCGATACGAATGTTGTGCTAGTTTGGTCCTTTGCTGTTAGAGAAAAATTCCCATGGCACCGATTTGCCTTTGGCCTCGGTGTAGAAAGGAAAGTTCGATCAAGAATTATTGTTGCAGATTTTTTAGTCATTTACTAGAAAGTTAAATGGGGGCTGACCGTGGGATAATTAAATGGGGGAATTACAGATATTTCTTGCTATAGATAGGCAAATAGTTACAGATCGTAGTCATTCTTAATTAAGTTATTAGTCATTTTCATTGAACTGTAATTATTTGCTTGTAGCCGGACCTCTCTGTAATTCCCCCTAATTAAAATTTGCAGTAGATGGCGTTTATAGTGCCACTGCCCTCATGTTCCTCAGGAGACTTTCCAAAGATGGACTGATGATTCTTAGGACTTGGGCCTTAAGAAATAGAATGTTTTGAATTCAACTTTCCATTCTTCCTTGGATTGGCTACGAGTCAAGTTTATATTGTGCGTTAGTCGGTGTAGAGTGGGACAATGACTTTATCTGTGTTTCAAAGGATTGTTCAAGCTGAAGGATTGAGAATTGGACGAGTTGAGAGTTTGAATACCTCTATTAGTAAATATATATATGAGTACATATATTGGTTGAGCAGTCATGTTTTAGATGTACTTCTCAGAGGCTATTGTTTCAACGACTCATTATTACCATTGCCTGTGTGGGTATGGGATGTCTCACTTGGATTGTTAAGAGATTAATCCGTCGAGATTTGAGCCTTGGATACCTCTAATTGTTAATAATAATAATAAATACATGCAGTCCCAATCAGATATGCATGTGCTTGCCTAACTTATATCAGTACAATACATTAAGGGTTGTTCTTTGTGCATTGGCCCAATATACTCCGTTACCGCACTAATGCACGAAATATAACCCTAATATAAGTCATATCAGCATTGTGGAACTTAGCTGTTGCCAAATTCCCCCAAAAGGCCTAAACACTTAGAAACTGATCCAAGAATTGATTGGACCTTTAAGGCTGGTTTGCGGCAGGATTGATTAGTCTCTCAGTCAATCTAGAGACTTTACATTGCCACTTGTGATTCCAAGGCAGTGTTTGTATACTTATAGCTGTAGAGACTTGGAGGGTGTCGTTTTATTACAAGGCAATATTTGACGGAAATCTGATTAGGAATCATAAATGTTCAAAACCACACATACCACGATGTATACACCTTATAAAGCAAAAGTGCAAGTAGAGAATAAAACATATGTAGCCTTAGTGAATGGCATCCCTTATTGATCTCGAGGACAGATCGCGCAATACTCGTGATACATTGATGATAATGACATCTCTCTAGCAGTTGAATGCTGACCAAAAAAAAAATCTCTTTAGCAGTTGAATATTAATTTTTGGGGATAATTACACTTTATGCCATTTGAGTTCATTCAGTTTTCACTAAACCCTTTATACAATTCTTTTTTTTTTTTTTTTGGTTTTTTAAGCTAGAAAGTATCCCCTATAGTTTCAGTTGTTGGTACTATCCTATCTTCAGTACAAAGAAGAGTGAGTGAAATCAGCAATAAACGACCAATCCACATGCAATTGAGGGGAAAAGTATAATTTCCAAACTTGAAAAAGATCAAAGTGAAAACAGGTCGACCTTTAGGGGTTAAGTGTTAGTTCCCTTAATTTTTAATCAACTAATTAAGTTAACATTTTCATACATCTACCTCATTATTAAGTCAATGAATTTCATATTTGAAAATGTCACATAACTTGTACATGGTCATAATGCTTTCAATTTATAATGTTTATGTTGGGTAATTTTCCCACAAATAAGAGAATGATTTAAGGGATCGAGTTGATTTTGATCTGTCTCATCTTATTTCGTTATATCGTCTTTCATATAATTAAAAAAAAAAAAAAAGGAGGAGAGAGACAGAGAGAAAGAGAATGATTTAGTGTACTTGAGCCTTAGGCCTCGACTCCTGTAAACTAGCATCGAAGTGGTGTCTTCCTAATAGACTAGGACATTTAAGCTTAAGGAAGGCAAAAATGGGTGGAATTAGTTGCTCTATGAGAATTCTTTATGATTGTGGCCATGGCCTGGCCACGGCCAAGCCAAGGCAACACTTGGTGTGGGGAGAAAATGGCTTCTTCTATAGGCATCAAAGTTGGTGGAATTGCTAGCATTTGACAAGGTTGGTAGAAGTGGCATGTCCAATATAGCTCGGCTAAAACATAATCTGTGTGTCCAGTCTCTACTTTCTAGATTCATGGCACTGATTAATAGCACATGAAACTACTTTCCTTGTGTTGTCATCTTTCTATAGTTTGCGAAACAAATCTAATTTGTACCACATTCCTTGCCTTTTGTCATGTTAAGATACGTCGAGCAATCAAGTTAGAAGTGTGCCCACCTAGGGCTTAGTTAAGAGCAGGAATCGTCTGAGGTCACCGAGTTGTCCACCCAATATCTTATTGTTGTCTAGTCATTACTTAATATGCAATTAATGCTCCTTGTGGGTATGATGCAAGCATGGACTTCTGCTAACAACTTGTCTTGTTGTTTAATGCATCATTTTAGCTGTTCTTTGTCAATTTAATGCTCGGTTTTAGTGAAAATGTTTTTCTTACCCTCTCCCCTTTCCATATAACGGGAAATGATTGGGTCCATTTTTCACCTTCCACGATGTTCTTGCTCAAATTTTTAAGATATGGTAGCGTGTTATTGGAAAATTTATAGTACAGGTGTGGCGAATTTTTCTAGTCCATCTCCCAAATTTAAGGGCTTGTCTAGGAACTAATTTTAAAAATTAGATGATATTGAGTTCACTTCCTAATTGTTGTTTGGTTTTTAAATAAACCAACTTGAAATTTGGTTTTAAAAAAAAAAAAAAAAAAAGAAAAGAAAAATCTTTGTTTGTGCTTAGTTTTCAGTTAAAAGTTGAACAAAAAAAATAATAATAATAATTAAATAATTTAAAAAAAAAAAAAAAAAACAATGTGAAATCAAAATTAATTAGATTTATTTTTAGTTGGTAGGGTTTTTGGATTTGTTAAAAAATCCCTAAAATCTTTCTTTTTTAGCACAACGGGAGCCTAGTATTGATATGGTTAGTCACACAAGCACTTACAAGTAATTTAGAGACCTTGTCTGTTGCCCATAACTTTGCGAGGAAACTACCAATTATCCCCATTTTCATCATTCGGTCAAGCATGCTATGTTAATTGCCCAAAACACCTGAAAATGGTATAACAAATGGTTCGATGTCTGAGGAGGACGCAGTCTCGCAGACCTCTTACTCTCTTAGCTTAAGAATTGATTTAATGCTTGAAGCCACGGGAAAACCTTAAATTTTTGGGAGGTGTTGGAAATTTCCATATGTGATTCAAGGTGGGGATTCGGTGTAAGATGTTGTTTCATGGGGAAACAAAAGTACCGAGAACTTGATTGGAAAACATGGTCTTTATGTTAAGGCATTTTACTAGAATGCAGGACGCGATTATGAGTTGTTAGTAAGTGGTGATGGAAGATTGAGAGAAAATATGGGTGGGTGTATGGAGAACGTTTTAGGGGGAATTTTGGAGTAGTTGGGCTGGGGGAAAATATTTACAGTTAATAGTTGTTCTTAGTTAAGCTAATAGTCGTTTACTAGGAAGTTTATAGTAATAAGAATTGAACTGTAATTACTTTTCCGTCGCTCGACCAATCTAAAATTCCCTCTAGCTTTTATCTTCAATCTTCAATTAAACATACAATATTATATCAGTGATAATTTTATTATTTCAAGGAAAGACAAATGGAGACACCAAAACCTTCCAATCGCTTTCTTTAACAAAGTATATTAAGGGTCTATTCATTACTAGTTATAACATAAAGTATTCTAAGTCTTCTACTTAGTTTATATTATTATAGGTTTTATAAAAAAAATATAAAATATTTCTACAATAATTGGTCACAAGATCCACTATAAAACATTATTCCAAACAATTTTGTCGAATTTTTTTTTTTATTTTTAAATTTATCGTTTAAGTGAATTTTTTGGCCATTTATAATCTTTGTTTCATTTTTCCAAAAAAATTCATGAAAAATGGTCAAAAATCTTACTTAAACAATAGATTTGGGAAAAACTTTCTTTTATAAAATTGTCCGGAATGATATTTCTTAATGGACCTCGTGACTAGTTTTCGTATAAACTTTTTATATTTTTTATAAAATCTTAAAATGTGTAAACTAAATGGGGAGCTTAGACACTTTATGTGGTGACAATAGCCTAGTTCATTCAATTTCCACCTCTAAAAGTAGAAATTAGCCGGTAGTTCTTGCTTTGCTTAACTTGGCAAGATTTCTAAAGGTATATTCAATTATATATGTATATATATATTGAGGGATATCTTTTTGTACTCAATTTTAATGACTCAATTCTGAAGTCATTAAATTTCGCTTGATACAAAGGTCTCTAAAAAAGCTAAATGAAAAAAAAAATTATTCCGTAATATAATAATGAGACCAGTGAATCTTACGAGATTTAACAACTTAAAAATCGTGTAATTAAGTGCAACAATTATGTCATCAATACTTCCATGCTTGGGATGTTACTTGAAGCTTTCTCAACATTTTTCCCATACTTGATCGACAGATCACAGTATATTAGTCCAAAGCATTATTATGTGATACTTGCAGGTGGGGGTAAACCTTCTTTTGGAAGTGTTTTTTTATAGTAATTTCGAAAGTTTCTATGCATCTTTCAAGAGCTTTCTATACCTTCTTAAAAGTATTTTCATAAAGTTCTTGAATGTTCAAGGAAATTGCATTGTAATTTCGAAGAAAATTTATGCCAATTCCATCATCAATTATGCGTTTCCGGAATTTTCCTAATAAGTACACTCTAAAATGCAAGATAAGTACTACCAAAACCTTGTCGCTATAGAAAATGTGATGCGCACCAATTATTTGCCTGACATTTTCACCCTAATTCATGTGACGCTAATGGGAACATTTTATGGGCTAGGTTATTGCCACCACATAAATTACTCTAAATCCCCACTTAATTTATATTTTTATAGGTTTTATGAAAAATATGAAAGGTTTTTACAAAAACTAGACACATAGTTTACTAAAAAACATCATTCTCTTCAATTTTGTAAAAGAAAATTTTTTCAAAATCTATCATTTAAGTAGATTTTTTGATAATTTTTTATGGAAAATGAAATAGAGATTGTAAATGGCCAAAAAAAATCCGGCTAAATAATAGATTTTGGAAAAACTTTCTTCTACAAAGTTGTTCGACATAATATTTTCTAATGAACATCGCTGCTAGTTTTCGTAGAAAATCCTTTATATTTTTCATAAAATCTTAAAAAGTATAAACTAAGGAGGGTTTAGAGTATTTTATGTAGTAGCAATAGCCTCCCTCTTTAGAAAAACACAAAAATAAATGAAATTGATCGATATAACTTGCCATACCAACTGTCACACAATTAAGTAAAGTATTAGCGTAAATAACACTACTCCTTGAAGTTTTAAATGTAAAGTTTAACATGGCAATTTAACTTTTTGAGATATTATTATTAATTCATGAATTGACTAATTTCGCATTAGCAAGAAGGAAGGAAATTTAACTTTTCGACTCACCCGTGCGTAAGATCATTCATCGTCCATACCTCAGTTATCTTAAGTGACCATTATTAAACTGGATCTTAAACTCTAAATCAAATTACAAAACAACCAACTCAAACAAGCATAACATATTTGAACCAATTTATGGTGACTCCATCAATTCATAGAAAGAAATGGGGAAATTTAAGCGACATGTTTTGCCAGTTTCCTTGAAACTTCCACATATAAGAAAGGTGATCGTGGAGGTTTTGAGAGGACCTTTCATTACCACCAGGGACACCAGCCATAAATTCCAAATAAGGATAACCAGTCATTTCGCGGAAGGCCTCACGTGTTTGACGTCTCAGCACCCCCTTTTTCCACACGTGTCCCGGGCTCATTGGAGTTGAACAAAGACGCGGCGAGAGTCCTATAGGCATATAATTTTCCATATCCCCATTAAAGACGCCATTATTGCGTTCAACTCTTAAAGACAATTTTTAAAAAAAAATCCAAGGTTTTGAGTCTTTTGACTCCAACAAATCTCATGGACACGCAATTCCCATGTTTTATATGGCGGGTAATTTTAAGGCCTTTTCGGGTCTTAGAAGTAGTCTCAAAAGAGATTAATACTTTTGTGAGCTTTTAAATACTTATCCTCTATTTGATTTTAGATTTTATTGAGAAAAGAAATTAAGGGGAAAAAAAAAAAAAGTTGAAAGGAGAAGATAAAATTATATCAAATTAAAATCATTTCAATTCTTTTACTTATTACAATTTTTCATTACAACCAAATCAAAAAAAAAAAAAATGCAATTCCTATTTTATTTATTTATTTATTTATTTGATAAAACGTGCTAACCAAATACAGCTATAATCTGCGAAGCAAATAGAGAGGGAAGGGAATGAATTTCATTAGACCAAAAGAAAAGGTGAATATTAGTAATTCAAGTGAATGGAATGACTATTCATTTGTGGGAGTCTATTTCTTGCAAAGAAAGAATAATAATTCACTCCTAAACCACGAGGAATAATCATTTCCACCCTAAAAAATAAAATCATTAAAATATGGATCTTACCAAATCTCTTCTATTCTATTTCCATCACTTACCAAACATTAAAATGAAACGATCATTTCATCCGTTGCACTTCATTCCCATGTCATTTTTATTTTCATTTTATTCACTCTTCAATCTTATTCTATCCCCATTTCATTCACTCAAAAGCTAGGATTAAAAAGGAAAAGGCCTCAATGCCATGCAATGGGCAGTGGACACTACGGTCACATTACCTAAAGAGTAACTTTATAACAAAATCAAATCCAGTTTATACCCTCATTTCAAGTCCGCGACAACAGAGACAGACAGCATGCAGTCTGCAGTGGGTATTAGGGTCAAATTGCCGCAAAGGGTACGTCAAAACAAATTGAAATCCAGTTTATAGACTCGTTTCAAGTCCGCGACTGTGAGTATATATAGTCGTGGCCTGGTGCTGCGTTTAAGTTCTGCCATTTTCCCTCTCTTTCCTGTTTCATCAACGACGACCAGCACCTCCAATGCTCTCTCTTCCATGGATGTAAACCTTTTCCTCTCAAAATCCTCCAGTGAAAACCCTAGAAATCTAGGGTTTACTGTCTTCGTTCTTTGGTCGCGTATGGATAAGCTGTGAAGAACGTTTCGGTTTCTTCTCTCGCGTTTGCGCATTTTGGGAGAAAAGTGTTTCGAGGTTGATTTGGAGTTGAAATTAGGGTTTTGTTGATGGATCAGGTAATGCATTCTCCTTCGCTGCAAATGCACCAAGTTTTTTCAATGAAGTTGAATTCCTTTGAGAAATTGGCGCTTTATGATGGTTTATGGGTTTGATTTTATGATTCTCACACTCTGTTTTCTGACATTTCTCGAGTGTACGGAAAATCTGACATTTTCTTGAGTTTTCTCGAAAAATCTGACATTTTCTTGGACTGCTATTCGTTTTCTTTTCCAAAGGTTGATAATAGCTCGCTTTGATGTGTTCTTCGAGCGAAATTTGTGGAGAAAATGCTCTTACATGTATGTTTCTCATTTTCTATTGAAGATACTGACACTCGAATTTCATCGCAGGATACGGACATATTCGAGCTCACCAGCCGCTTCAGTTCTCTCTCGAAAAGTGTCCGTTCTTCATGTAACAGTGAAGATTTCGCTTCAACTGATGATGAGCTCAAAATCAGGAGCACTGACGAACCCGACGCGACGGAGGCAGAAAAGAGCCTCATCGAATCCATCTGGCGAGACGATAAAGCTCGACTCGTGACTCAGTCTAAGCGAATCTTTCAGACCTCTTCAAACCGTGTAGACTTCGAAGAAGAACAGAACAGAGAGACGGAGCTATTAGATCGCAGCATTGTCTCGAAACTCCTCCACTTGTGCTGTTTGTTCGACTCGGTCGAGTGCGCTTCGGCTTTGATCAACGGAGAGGTCGGAATGGTGCCGCTCCTCAACGAGATGGACGAGACCGGGAGGTCACCGCTACACACGGCTGCGGAGGTTCACGCGGCGAGGTGCATTGAGCTTCTCCTGCGGAAACGCGCTCGTACGGATCTCAAGACTAAGGACGGACGGTCACAGCTTGCTCTCGAATTGTCCTTGTCGAGTAGAAGGTAGGGTTTAAAGGACATGTCGTTTTCATTTTGATATAACTGGTTAAAAGCTTATCCTGTTTTGATGAAACGGCAAAAGAACTATCTTTATTTGGAAAAATTCCTTTTACTTTTGTTTTGCTTTTTGATTACTTTTCATTAATTGAAGAAGGTTTTTCTCTGAAGCTTCTTGTTTCTCTCTTGTTTGAGAGTTTAGGATGGATGTGGCTTGGAATACGGATGATCCCATTGAAGATTTGCTCGTCCTTCTTAATCAAAAGGTTTGCCTGTGGCGGAAAATTTTTGCTTCACCTTCTGTTTGGTTGCTGAGAAACAGAGAGGAAAAAGAAAGTAAAAATTCGTATAATTTGTTTCCTCTTATTTTCGCCTCCAGAATTTGATAAATTTTAATTTATTTTCTTTCCCATCTTTTGTCTCTCAGCAACCAAAGGGAGCCTAACTTATTTAGAGTAGAGAAACATAGATTGATGATACACATTCTTCTGATCTTTCCATTTTGTCCTTCGATTTTTACAGGATTTAACTTCGGTTAGACTTCTGACAGAGAAAACAAAAGACATCGCTGAAGTGGCATATGCGATTGCCATCGAAGGCCGGGTAGTCTCTCTGGCGGCTCTACTTATGGTTGCCGCAGGGAAGGTTACCTCGTCGATCGTGGTGGTGCGGGCCGACGTCGATTTGGGTTCCAAGGAGAAGACGACGATATACGATTGCGTGATCAAGGAGACAATGTTGCTGGGCCGGGTGGCGACCTCATCGACAGCTGGCGAACGGCACTGTGCTTCAA
This sequence comes from Liquidambar formosana, assembly GCA_039720395.1. Lineage (NCBI taxonomy): Eukaryota > Viridiplantae > Streptophyta > Magnoliopsida > Saxifragales > Altingiaceae > Liquidambar > Liquidambar formosana. Next base: position 6,504,177 of record CM077832.1, read on the forward strand.
CGAAAAGTAGTGAGAGTGCAGAAAAAAGGAAACGTTTGCTGTGCGAGGTGGAGCTGTTTCAGCTTTTCGGGGCTGTCTCTCAGAGTGATTGTACGGACAAGAAGTTGACTCCATTATTAATCCGTGCATCCAAGGTGAGGATAGTATTTCCCTTCTCTTGAAGTAATTACTCCGTATTATTTTGTTGTGTTATAAATAACCTCGATTTTGATGATGATGACTTTAACATGCGGAGAACAAACCTGCACTAATTACCAATTGGATACCCAAACCCTTTTTTTTTGGTTGGTTGGTTGGTTGGTTGGTGATGCCCAACCCAGCCCCACAACCTGAGACACGTGTCAGGGTATTTTAACCATATGATGAAAAGGTTATGGGCACTTTTGTAAATACATTGGCCCATATTTTGAGATGGGTCATGAGACCCTTCAGGCTTCAGCTAAATTCATCTGCATTACAATCCCTGAAATTCTCGCTGTTGACGGACTGTACCTAGGGAGGTATCCATCTTGGTAGTGCTATTCTAGCCTGCTCAACTTCTTTCCAAGTGAGATCCCTATGTTTCTAGCAAAAAAATAAAAATTAAAATAAAAATGATGTCGCTATGTGAACATTCCATTTGAAAAGATATATTTAGATGATGGCCATTTGACATTGCGACTTTATGTCGACTGTTATATTAAGTAGAAGTTGAAGTAGCCACTCACTTCGTTTGTCATGTTAGAATTTGGAAGAACAAAAGTTGAAAAGATTGTACAAAATTTGTTTTTTTTGTTAAATTTTTTATGCTTATGCCCTTATTATTATTATTATTATTATTATTATTATATGTGTATTTTTATTTTAAATGGAATTTTTATTGCCTTGTGAAATCTTGTTGGTGAGGTATTAATTGCTGTTACACACAAGTTTTTTCTTAATGTAGCGACACCACTTCAGCTATCATTTCACTTGAAAAAAAAAACCGTTAAAATAGAAGTTGAGAAACACTACTCTTTCGGTTTACGTATTTTGTTTTCATTATTCACTTGACACTGTATATGCGATGTTCCTCATTGGGATGGAGGTCCAATAACTCCTGGAATCGTGCCACATCAGTGGTTTCCCACCATTTCATGGGGTAGAGTGGCCAAATGCTGACAATGCAATATTTGGGCAGTGAGGGACCTACTGGAAGGGAGTTGAATCCGTAAGGTACAACCGTAAGACACAAATATTAAAGAGAATTGCATGAAAAAAAAAATAAAAAAATCCAGGGCAATGTGTCTGGTCCTGGTGATTTTGCATGAACTGAATGACCAACCATGGCTTGCCCATTTATTCTTCAGAATTACAATGGTCCGTTGTCCGTGGTCCATGGTTCTATCATCATAAACAGGGCACCACATTTTTAATGAGGCATGACATATCAAACCAAGCATAACAGCATTGTTCGATGATTTTAGCTGCAAATGTCATTGTTATAATAAATGTCATTTTTACTGACAAAATTCTAGAATTATTTCCAAAAATCCCAATTAATAATCATTCCGTCTGGTTTGTGTGGAAGTTGGAAGAAGAAATTTTTTTTGCATTTTCCAGGAAACCTGAAATACCTATGAAATTTTCAGGAACTAATTTAAGGGTGGATTTGAGAAAGGAGGCCTTTCTAGTCTTCACTTTTCATGGGATAGTGTAGGTGTGCAACTCCCACCAATTTACTATTCAAAGGAACTCACCACATCACATGGATGGTTGCTACACTACCCCAGATCGCAGCCAGTTTCCACTATTTTCATCCTAACTAAATGTTTGGTGCTGCACCTTCCATTGCCATTCCTGCCATATATGAAAAACCATATATGTTTGTATCATGAAACTCAACTATCCTTTTATTTCGTAGGAAAGAATTGGCAGTCACCAGGTACTAAAATTTAGGAAAAACAAAAAATATTCATGCATGAAAGGAAATGAAATGCAGATGAAAAGCCCATAACTACCTGATTTTCAATTATACAATACGCAACCCGACATGCCCTGGAACTGTAGTTTGGGTTTATTTAGAGTTATAAACTCTATCCATGAATACTTAAATATTTTCATATTATATTTGTATATATTACAGGCTGGAGATGAACCGATCATCAAACTTCTTCTCAATACGAACCTGGACATTAACGAGGCTGATACAGAAGGTAACACTGCTCTTCATTGGTCCCTCAAGACATCCACAGTCTCAGGTTCGAACCAGACAAGGTCTCTCTCTCTCTCTCTCTCCCACACGCGCACACACACACACACACACACTCTTGTTGTTGTCAAATGGTTCTTCTCTTACAAACTTGTTTTTGCCTAATGCTTTGTAGAATTATATGTCTCCTTATCAAGCATGGTGCTCGAGTGAGCCAAAGGAATAAATTGGGGTTAACTGCACTCCATATTGCTGCCGCTAATGGTAATTTACATTTACTTCAGGTATACCCAGCACCTTTGCTTCAGCTTCAATTTTCCAATTTTCTCTTCTTATTCATTGTCTTCTTGAAAACCAAGTGGAGCATTGAAGTATATTCCTTGTTTGACAATTTTCTTTTACATTGAGCCAATAGATCCTTTTACTAGAAGACCCAGATGGTGTCAACGCTACTACAGAAATGAAAGAAACCCCACTATTTTTCGCAGTGAAGAACCACTTTATGGATGGTGTGGAGCTTCTTTTGCGCTGGGGAGCAAACAGTGAAATCTTCAATTTGCGGTTGGAAACATTAAATTTCTTTTAGCTATCATTGTGTTTACTGCCTAGTAGTTGCCTCTAAGAAGCTTGCTCCCAGGTTTCAACACTGTATGCTGACATATATACTATTATCGTCTCCAGTAGACAAAGACCTATAGACTTGGCAAAGTCTCAGGACATGCGTTTCATGCTAAGCCCAACCAATATTAGCTTTAGTAAGTACAACCTAATCACACTTATTCTCTTCCAGTTTTTAATGAGAGTAATAAGAATAATGATAACACAAGTGATTGCTTCTTACTTCCAGGACTCCATTTACGAAGTCTCATGTCCTTGATTTTAATATGCAGTGAACCGTGCTTTCCCTGTTCAAAAGAGATATTCTGCTGTGTTCCATAACAATGAGGTTATTTCAGAGACCTGTGAAACTATCCTTACAATGATAGATGAAGACACCACCAAGGGAAGGTGACCACCTGGTTAACCCATCTAAGTTGCAAACAAATTTTTTTTGGAACTTGATTCTTTTCTCCAGAGAGTCTCATTGTTTTGTAATCCTCTGTGCACTATAGAACATGCTTGAGCCCAAAGATGAATATCTGTAGATACTTTGAATCTCCCAGTGGATGTGTTAGAGGGTCTAAGTGCTACTATGCACATGGTGAAGAGGAGCTTCGGCAGACAAAGCAGGGATTGCAGCTGACTCATTCTCGGACTGCGGAAGAACAACTTAAACGAAAAATTTTTGTAGGAGGCCTCCCAGCTTCACTGGATTCAGGTTAGAAACTCATCAAAACTCTTCTAGTAAGAGCTTACATTCATAGTCATGTTAAACTGTCAACTAGTAATTAATTGTGGAAAACATACACAAATGAGCTTTTATTTAACCAATTACAATATGCCTGCCCAACACTTCTCTGTCATTCCATTATTGTGAAGCAGACTCATTAGGTAAGTTTTTTGAGCAATTTGGGTCGGTAGAAGATGCCAGAGTTGTTGGAGTTCAAACGGGCAATCATTTACAGTCTCGAGGATTTGGCTTTGTCAAGTTTAAACATGATAAATCTGTTTCAGCTGCTGTTCAAGCGCACTACACCACCATTATGGACAAGCAAGTTGAGATAAAAAGTGCTGTCCCCAAATACCAATTACTCACTGAGTTCCAAAAGCTACCACCTCAACAGCAAGAAGAACAAGAAAATAATAACCCACTAGAAGCTCAAGCAGGAGTGTCAAATGAAAAGAAAACAGAGGAGAATAGACCTGAGCAGATGTCTTGGGCTGACAGACTACTCCAGGGTCAACAGAAGACATGTTCCAATGAATGTCAAGTTCAGGTTAGCAACACCTCCGTGGATCAAAGTCAGCCTGCATGGCTCTGCAGTTTTAATAAGTGGCTCCCGAAATTCTTGAAAGAGGTATCAAAGCGTCTGAGGGAGGGAGAATGGTACCCTCTTTCATCTCTGAAAGGTGATTTTAGGGCCACATGTGGCCTAGAACTGGACCACACCTCTCTCGGCTACCCAAAGCTTAGTGACTTCATGAGATCTTTACCTGGCCTATGTCGCATGAAGGTTGTCCCCGTAGGAGGACGTGGAGCTGCCACTCACATGGTCCTCCTGCCTAACCTTCCCGAACCAAATCAGCAACTGGTTCAACCAATTAAAATGCCCTACATGCCTGCCTGTTCCAAATCACTTGATGACAGTGGTGATGGTGATTCTTATAATTTCAAGTTTGACATGCTCTCAGATTCTTCTGACAGTAATTTTGGCTTCCCCAGTAGCAGTGTTCAGGAGGGGAATTCATTTGATGAGATTCCTGAAGTGAATTCAGATCAGAAGGATGCTTCACCTAGTGTGTACCAAAGGTTCCTTCAATTCTTGGAGCCAGACCCACTCTTCCACGCTCGACCATGGCTAAAAAGTGAAAAAGGTGGTGGCACAGGAGATGTTTATGGTGGAAGATGTGAAGGTGGCGAAAAAAATATAGGGCATCAAGTAAGGCATTTGGTTTTAGAGGCCCTTGCAAGAAAAAGGAACAACACTTCTGTTTTTTTTCTTCGTGAATTTGATTTTTATGAGGTAAGCCAAGAACCAACTACTTCAATACTGTTTTCAGTGTTCAAGTATTTGTTACATTTGTTCTAAATGATATCACATGGAGTAAGTGATTTTGGTGGGCTTGTGGGTGGTGAGTGCAGGATTATAAGGCAAGCATTGCACAGGGAAAGTGTTTTGCATGCGGCCAGCCTAACCTGTTATGGGCCAACTTTCCATGCCAACACTTCCTTTGGTGTGGCGAATGTAAACTTCATGCTGCACAGGCAGCTGGCATTTCCGAGCACAAATGTGTCATCTGTGATACCAGAGTACAGAGATTTGATTTCATTCTGCAGAATGAGAAATGTCAGCAAATGTATGATGAAGTTCCCAAGAACGAAGAATTCCCACCTTTTGATCCTAACCACATACAAAGGTATGGCCAATTGATCATTCCATACCCTCCCTTTTCCTAGAAGCTTATGCATTTCTCTTTATTTGATTCAATTATGCTGCACCAAAAAATGATGACCTTTAATTCTTCAATTTTAATGTTTTTCAACCCCTTTTGTAGTCCATCCAAGAAGAAATCTCCTTTGCTCAGTAACTGATCAAGTGGTTGCGGTAAAAGTTTCTGCATGCACAGGAGAGAGGAACTGCAGTGAATGGAAGAGGTAGATAGTTCATGGGTGTATGTGATGACCAAACAGCACTCAGGAGCAAAAAAAAGAAAAGAAAAGAAAAAAAGAAAAGAAAAAGAAAAAGAGAAGAGAAAGATGGGGTGGACAAGGTCTTATGGCCAGAACAATTGTACATATTCGTCGCCCTCTGCGAACGTATAATAGTAGCATTTGTGTTGAATAGAAGCCTGACATTGTAAGTATCCTTACCTCAGGCAATCCTCTTAACCTTTCACTGCTTGCTTTATTTCATGTAGCGATACTGGATTGAAACAATCCAGATGCAGATTGAGGATGCCAAGTCATACCATGTGTTTCTATAGATTTTGTGTCCTCTACACGATGGTTCCGGGAATGATTGATTAAAGAGTGCTACTAGGTATACTGAATAAATTCATGGGATTCATCCGCCGGTTGACATGGCATTCACAATCCTTCTTTAACTTCATAACCTAAGACTCAAATCTTTTTGTTGATCTCTAATTTGTCACTGCCATGTGAGCCGGTAAGATGAGTCAATATACTTATCCAATATCTGTAGCATTTTCTTGATTAAAAGACCAATTGAAGTGTCAAGGTCAATAAATTAAACCCATGATGAACACCAAGAGGGGGTGATTATTGTTGGAATCACTTAGAACCTTAAGATGACTATGGGACACTAGGATTTTTCTTTTGCTTAGAAAGCTCAGTTATTGAGTTGGGAGGACCAAATCCCCTGTCTAGGTTCTTTCATAAGGATTAATGGAGTTCTCGGTTGCCCTTAATTGCATCCTTTCATACCTTGGTGTCTATATGAGAAGTACACCTTTTCCTTACATGTCAACTAGAACCTTTTTAAAATTTTTATTTTATTTTCTTAAAGTCATGTTTAGATTAGATACTTGAATGTTATTAGGCTCCCGTGAAAAAGAATTTTGAATTCAGACCTCCAGTAAGATGAAGGTAAGGCTTAACCACTTAGTCTAGGACTATCATCACAACAAAAAGAAGTGATATCACGTTGTTTTGCAGATTTGGTGTCGCAAGCCAATAAAATTAAGTAAAAAGTCAGGTGTCATAACAAAATGACATGCATCCAAATTTAATTAAAGTTCGACTCATACTTTGATGATATCATGTGATGTCCCTGTTCTACAAGATTATTATTATTTTTTTAATTATATTTTTTTTTTTTCCTTCCCATCCTTCACATCCCATTGATTTTGATTTTAATGCATAGGACAAACATTTTGTCACTCGAAAAGGAAAATTTGGAATTCAGTGAGAATGATCCTATACCTTTTTATTCGGCATATTTAAGGCCGTTCATTCATAAAGATACGCACTAAGTGAAGCAAAGCGCCTAGGGCTGATTTCTGTGTCAAGGACCCAAGGTGGATAACCCAACCCAAACACCAAGCCAACTGGCACACCGAACTATTACTTTACCGGAAAACAAATTGTGCCAAGATTTAATGAGGTGGCAGAGGGCACAGCCCACAGATCACGTACCAAAAATAAAGAGATTTCTTTAGTTCTTGGAGAAAGAACTCAAGGAGTTATATTTATTTTGAAACTCATGGATCATACGGATCACCCCTAGCTTTTTGTAAGAGGGCGGTTATTGACAACCCTTCAACTTGATTTATAAACCTTATTCTTTTTCACTTTTCAAAGTTTTATGAAAAATATAAAAGATTTTCATGAAAATTAATTTCATTGTTTATTAGAAAACATCATTTTGAAAGACTCTGTAGAAGAAATTTTTTTTAAAATCTATTATTTAAGTAGACTTTATGATCATTTATAATTTTCACTTTTTTGTAAAAATGAAATAGAGATCATAAATGGCATAAACTCTTCCTAAACGACAGATTTTGAAATAATTTAATAATTTTCTTTTACAAGTTCAAAATAATGTTTTTTTAGTAGGATTACGTGGCTAATTTTCATAAAAAATTTTTATATAATTCATAAAATCTTGAAAAGTTAAAAATAAAAAATAATGGGGGTTTACAAATAAAATTGATGGGTTGTAATAACTGGCCTCTTTTTGTAATTATTTGGAGAAAATAATATTTTGGTAAAGGAGTTGCATGTATTTTGCAATTATGAGTCTTTTGGCAAAAGGGTTGTATTTATTTTGTAATTATTTGGAGAAAAGAGTCTTTCGGGAAAAGCCCTGACGTATTGTACGGAATAAAATAAAATTAAAAAGGCCCTGACAGACACCATTTGCTTAGCAAATGAAATTAATCCTGAAGAAAATTGGCAACCAGTGTCACGATTGGACTGTGAATAGCATCCCTCTAATCGTCAAACTAGTTATCAGAGTACTTATACTTCCCAGCCATGGTGTGAAAATTATAAAGGGTTTACCTAAAATTGCCATTTACCAGCAAAAAGTTGAGACTGTTCAATACGCCGTCAGAGCACCACTTTGCACCTGTTTCAAGGGTTCACTTAATTTCTACAAAACCTCTCTCTAGGTATCAACTACTGCAACACGTTGACCTCACCTACCACACTTCAATGAATAATTTCGAAGAGAAATTGCTCAAGAACTTGAAACGAAAAAGAAAAAAAAAAGAAAGAAAAGAAAGGTACACAAGTTCAAATTGAAAATCCGGCATGTGAAGTTGCTATCAATGGTCATGATTTCGGAGGAGTTTCACTCAACGCAAGCAGGCTCATAAAAATTAGCACACTGACACACAGCTTGTTTCAGCGCCGGTGAAGGGCTTGCAGATGCTCTCTGCACTTCCACGAAGCAAAGGGTGTTCAATGCCCTACGTATTCCACAGGGTTCAGATTTTTCCTAGCACCTCCTCTGCCCATTGCAGCTGGATATCTCATCTCATCTCATATCAGAAAAGAGAGAACAAGAGTGTCAGCTAACGTGAGAATTTGACGAGACCAAACCTATTGGTGCTACCTGGTTTCTTCTACCATCAACCCTCCCAAGTCCCAAACTCCACCTGCAAAAAATGGAAGGCTAAAACCTTTAATATTTTCCAATGTGAGGACAATCTCCCCCACTAATTGAAGGGGCTAGTCACATGACTACTTGAAAAGAATAGAACATAACAATGATCTAAAAAAATAATAATACAATACAAGAAAACAAATAAAGCACTAGAATAAAATAAATGCTGAAATCCATGCTGTCATGACTAAACCAAGTTGACTAGTGGGCCTGCTTAGCCTCCCTATGTCTCTTCGGTGCTCCTGCATCACTAAGAGTTGTAGATGTTATGAATGAATATAAAACCTGGAGAAAATCCAAGGTAAAAGGATACGCTCTTATTTTCCCAGTGAATGTTATTCTATACCTTACAATTCGAAGATCAAACATAAGTGATGAAGTGTGTAGGAGTTTTACACGTAATGGGCAATTCACCATGAAAATTGCAACTTGAATCACTTAAAAAGGCAGACAAAAATTTCAAATGAGCCTGCATAACTTGTCCAACCTTTTTAGTTAGTTTGGAAACTTCAATATGCTCCTAAATAATTTCCTTCTTTTATCCCCTAATTAGGAAAGGCTCACTAGACACCTTTTAACGAAGAGGGGGTTAGAAAATTCTGTGAGTGCAACTTAAGCTGTGAACCAACCAAAATGAAATACAGTCAATTTATCATGATTCGGGATTATCATGAAGCGGAAACTGCAAGCTGTTTTTCTTCTGCTACAGATTTTGCAATTTGCAGTACAGAGACTAGAATCAATTTTGATGGTGCAAGAGATAGACAAGGTCAAAGAGGAGCTGGACGCATCCTCGTAACTGTTCATGTGAACAGATATTATCTGTCAGCCCAGTATTTTAAAGAAAGCTTCATTAGAGAAGCAGAAAACTCAGGCTTTCTGGATGGTCTTATCCAAGAAATCGAATCAAATAATCAAAATGTCCAAATCGAAGGAGACTTGCAAATACTAATCAATGCTTTGATAGCTCAGAGATTCAGTTCCATAGACAATGTGCATAATGGTTAAATACCGCCAAAGCCTATTGAGCAGGGTTCAAAGTTTCGGTTGTCTCAGGCCGAGATCTCAGCCAAGACAATCCGGTCTCACCGCCCTCCGATACGAGAACTAGCGCCATTACAAGCATATACGTCGGATGAGCACTTCTCAGCCAAGACGAAATGAGACAGGCGAGAAATCGAAATCTCAGGACGAATCGAACGAGATTTCGTCCAATTCGTACGAGAACATCCCATGTGATATTGTAGAAAGCTGTTTGAAATGGAGAAAATTATGCACCTATAGCTGGTGGGTGTCGTCGTCTTCGTCGGTGGAATCCAGATCTTGTGGTGTTGCTATGGGTGTCTCTGGTGGCTGGCAGCGAGAGCAGCAACGGCAACAGTGCCTGTGGTCAGCGATAGTTGCAACGGCAACTGAGGACGGCGGTAGCGGCAGCCGCTGTGGTCGCCGGGATAAGCAGCGGATCAGGCAGGTCAACGGTCGACGGTGGAGCTCTGGTTCTCCATCGTGTCATTCTTTCTCTCCTCTCTCGCCCTCACAATCGCAGTGCCTTTGGGGCTTTGGGTCCACTGGTCGAGAGTCGAGACCCACCGACTTATAACTTATAAGGTTATTTTTCCTCTTTTTTTTTTTTTTTTTTAATTGTTTTGTTCTGTTTTTTTTATAAGTGCTGGGGAGTGCGGAGAGTAAGACATTTTTAAAGTGAGTTGGGATTTTTTTTGGTTTCTTTTTTTCATTTTTTTCTTTTGTTTTTTTTTAAATGCTATTGAATACCTATAGTCTTAGCTTTTTTTCCCACATCATGAATCATACATTTATAAGTGTGAATTTTTTTTAATAAATGGTAAATCTTTTTGATAAATGATAAAAAATTACAAAAATCTTAATTTTTAGATTTAGAAAATTGTTACACATTTTTTAATCATCATGAACTCATAATTAAGCATAAATTATTTGGAACTTATAAATTTGAATTTTTTTTTGTAAATGCTAACTCTTTTTCATAAAATACAGATTTTAAAAAAAAAAAATCACGAAAATACTGATTTTTTAATAAATGGTAAATCTTTTTAATAAATGATATTTTTTTCTTAATTTCAAAAATACTGATATGGGAGTAACTTTTATATCGGTATGTTACATACCAAAAAATTATTTATCAATTTCTTTATGATATGTAATGTTATTTACCCATCATTGATATATGATATTTATTTATGCTCTTTGGGTGTATATTCTAATCTAAAACATAAATATAGTGTTATTTCATTATATATTAGTGCACTAGTGCCTATTTTTATGTTTTTATACCATATTATGTGTATTGAGTTCATTATTTTGCTTATTTGATGGTTCTAATGTAATCATCATATTTTTTAGGAATTTCCTATGAATTTTTTGAATTTTTTCAAATTGTTTTTCTTGCGTAAAGTTGTATCTCGCCCGAGATGCAACGTGTTGAGCTGAGACCGAGATGAACGAGACGGGGACCGAGACCGAAACGAGATAGGGGACCGAGACCGAAACGAGACGGGTACCGAGACCGAGACTTTGAACCATGCTATTGAAGACTCATCATCTATTTAATCATAGAACTTCATCTATATATAAACTCTGTATATATTTATATGTGTGTGTGTGAGATCATATAAGAACAGTTTTCCTCTACAGGTTACAGGGGTTTAAGACTTCAGAGGGGGTTAGGAAAAGACTGTTCCCTGTGCATGACTTTCCCCAAGTTCAAAAAGAACTAGTACAGCAGAAAGATCGAAGGCTGATCACAGCAACATATTAAAGCAAAAAATAATAATAATAATAATGGTAAGAAAACAAGGTGCAGTAGCCAAAATATGAAATGGGGTGATGTGCTTGTACATGTACCTGGCAAGGGTATTATGCTGCTACCTTCTCTGAATGCGTATGCAGTGACAATTTTTCAAACCTTTTCCTGCAATGCAGAAAAGATATTGTTGGCATTTCGGATCGTTATGAAGAAAAATCAATACATTGTAAGGTCAGTGCAACAAGCATCATAGACATCATATATCTATTTTTGGAGAAGAGTTTTGAGGCTGGCTCAGATTTTATTTCTAATAGGATCCATACTTCAAACGCAATCGGTTTTTTCTTTATAAGCAATAAAAACTAATCTAATTAACATTAGTAATTTTTACATTTTTAAAAAAAAAAAAATTGCATCAGCACTATGAACTACAAAATCTGACAACCCTTACCAATCCACTGCCACCAACACTACAGTACTGCACTAACAAACTACACTGCCATAAGGGCCACATTCTCAAATAATATGACAACCTCTTTGATACAAATTTTTTTTTTCCAATAATAAACCTGCTCCAAAGAGCTATCCATTATTTCGAATAAACAATTGATAAACTTCATAGTAATCTGAGTAGAACTTCCAACCTTCTACCTTATTAAGGTTTCCAATAGCGATTTTAACAAAACGCAATCAAAACCATGATCAACATCACCATCTAGATGCCACCGCCACCACCACAACCATGACCATCCTCACACCATCATGCCCCGATACAGGAAAAAAACATGGCGCATGATAAGAAATCTAACAAAAAAACAGTAGACTTCTTAAATTGGGGATATAGGCAAGGGAAGTAGAATAATTAAACAAATAAAGGATGAAAGCAATATTGAAAGTTCATCCCAGAGTGGTAATATGGAGAAATCACTGAACCAAATTAGTTCAGGAAGAAGCCAAGGTATACAAATTAATCCAGTGAAGATGTTAGTTCAGGAAGTAGCCAAGGTATGAAAATTAATCCAGTGAATTTACCTCTCATATAATTTAATGAGAGACCTTGGCCTCTCATCACCTTCTTCCTTCTGTTGAGGCTTTGGTTTTCCTGCCTGCCTTGATTCTGGTTTCCAGGTTGCTTTGGCAAGAGATTCACCCAGTAACTCTGCAATATCTGTTGCCATTGCCTCAGCCTTCTTCACATACGGAAAAGTTTCCTCCTTAAAGTGGTGCGACAACCATAAATACATAGACAACACTTGATGCTTAGTCTCGAGGATCCAAGAGCTCTGAGTCATTACGAGCAGAACCCTTTGGCACGCCCATTGCTATACTAACAGGAAGATTTTGGCTGTACGATGAAGCAAACCTCAGAAGATGGTACATTGCTTTTGGGTCTCTAATGTTAACTGGGGCAAAGCAAAAGTTGAAACGATCTTCCAAAGATAATCCCGGGACCTTCTCCAACATATTTGCAATCTTCTTAATATGATCATGTCGACACAAGAAGTAAGACCCATCCAGGCGACAATTTTCACCAAACTTCTCAAGTAACTGGCAGAATGTTACATTTGAAAGTTGCCCTGCAAATAACTCAACCTGCTCGAAGAAAGGAAAGAGACCCACTTTCTTGACTTCCTCAAAAGGTTGCTTCAAACACTCAATCAGGTAATCCAAATCATCTAAATGCAAAGTGGTTGTGAGCCCATCCGGATAGAGACTTCCTCTCCGACCAGCTCTTCCAGCAATCTGCTTCACCTGTGAAGCTGGAACAGGAACAATCTTGTCACCATTGTACTTTGAAAGGCTATAGAAGACAATTCTTCTAATATTAAGATTCAAACCCATTCCCACTGCATCACTTGCAACCAGCACATCATAGTCATTGTCTGGATCATTAAACAAGTTAGCTTGCTGTCTACGAGTCTCTGGCGGCAATGCACCATAAACAACACAACAGCGGTGGTTGGTATGCTTCTCAATTGCCAATTTGACCTCAAAAATCTCTCTCCTTGAGAATGCAACCACACAATCTCCAGAACGAACGTTTTTAAGATCTCCCAATAAGGTCTTAGCTTCAACCACTAATGGCTTGAACCTCTCATAATGGTTTTCAACCAACTCATCCCCAGTTTCTGAACATATCTTTCGAACAATATTGAGAACACTTGGGTCTCCACACAAATGTATCTCATCTGCCTCCAATCCAAGCAAGGCCCGTGTCCATGCATAACCTCTGAATGGATCTGCTATCATCTGGATTTCATCAATAACAGCCACATCATACAATTCATCCGTAGACACCATTTCAACGGTACAAGCAACATGGTTAGAGAATGGGACATGTTTCTTTTCTTGCCCAGTAAGAAGACTACAGTAAACCCCTAGCGCATTCACCTTGTCGAAAACTTCCATAGCCAAGAGCCTTAGAGGACTGCAATAAATACCCTTCTTTGCTTCCATATATCGCTGTAAAGCATTGTAAGTCTTACCACTGTTGGTCGGACCACAATGATAAATTATCTTTCGTTTCATAGCCCGCGCAAAAGGAAACCAGGTGTCTGGCTTTGTGAGGTCCGCTGACTCAATCATACTCCGAAACCGCTTTATCTCATCCGGGAATTCTTCCAAACAAAATTCAACAAATAGAGGGAAAAGAAACTTCTCAGCAGCAACAGAAGGACCAAGTGATACCAGATACTTGCCAACATCAGCGGGACACTTCTTGAGGAAGAAATTTCGAAACTTGTGTGATGCAGGTAGGAAAAAAGGACCTGCCAATGTAAATTGCAATAGCCTGATTGGATGCCCAACCCGATCTCGCAAAGCAACTGAATATCTCACCTAGTGTTTCCCAGTCAGACCGTGATTGCTTTGCACCCTTTATAGAATTACGAAGCTCGCGATACAATTCTACAGGATCACGCTGACTGCCACATGCTGAAATCCTACATTACTACTGGAATCCACATCCTCCTTATGCTCGGACTCAACCTCTGTCGAATCCAATACACAATTCTCATCATCACCATCCCCATCTTCAACCTTTGTCAAATCACAAATACTATTCCCATTAACATGCTCAAAACCAACACCTTCAACAGAATTCACATCATGGGTACATTCCGATTCAGTCACCGTCGTATCCCAAATCCTATTCTCCATCACTTATCCCCATCTTCTACAACCGACGAAAAAGGCTTCGCATTGACAGTATTTGAATGGGTAAATTGAGGGTTTTGTGAAGCTAATTGTGTACCAACCGGGTATATGGAATGCACCGAAAATGGACGATTGCGTACATCGAAAAGTGGACTAACCGAGTTAATTCGCGAGTCAAATTCCCCAAAAGAATGGAGATATCGATGCGATAACAAAACTCTAACCCTAGAAATGTTGTTTTTAGACGAATAGACTCGAAACAGAGACGTTGCAGGGCCTCTCGCCATTGACAAACACTCACATCCAACCCAATATAATTTCAAATATACATAGAAAATAATTCAAAGCAAAATACTAATTGTCATAAAAATCGGAAGAACGTGGATTAAGTGGATAGTACTGAGCATACCTGTGATGGGAGGAGACAGAAGGATGGTATTTAGAGAGAGAGGAAATGGAGGGAAAAGGGTGGTGAGGATTAACCCACTAAAACCCTAAACCTTTGGAGGCTTAGAGCATAGGTCGGTTGAACTACGACGGGGGTTTTGGAGAAATCGCAACTCGGTCTTGACCCGTCCGGTTTGAGAGTCGTGACTCGCTGTGAGCACCTTGAGAAGAAAATGTCGGGTCACTGGTGGCAAATGGCAAATCCGCAATGTAATGACACAGGCTTGGCCCAACCTTCGGCCTTAACGAAGGGAACGGCTATTGCAACCCCCCATTCTTACAAGCCCACCCCTTTCTTTTTGGTTTTTAAGATTTCATGAAAAATATAAAAGGTTTTTGCAAAAACCGATCACTTGATCCACTAGAAAACATCATTTTGAACAACTTTGCAGAAGAAAGTTTTTCCAAAATTTATCGTTTAAATAGACTTTTTGTCAAAAAATGAAATAAAAGTTATAAATGACTAAAAAGTATATTTAAATGATAGATTTAGGAAAAACTTTCTTCTACAAAGTTGTTCAAAATGATGTTTTTTAGTGGACATCACGGCCGGTTTTCATAAAAACTTTTTATATTTTGCATAAAATCTTAAAAACCTAAAGGATGGGGGGTAGGGTAATAAGAATGGGGGGTTGCAATAGCCGTTCCCCTTCTTAAAGAATTGAGTTGTGACTTGTGCCCACCGCCCAGCCCAATATACACTATATTATCTATACTAGTAGTATAAAGTCAATTTTTTTCGTCGTTGGTATGTACTTGAATTTATAAAAAACTTTCTTTTAACTACCCTACTTTCAAGGAGATTTATGGATAATATAGTAATTACGGGAAACTATAATTAGTTATTTACTCTCAACTAGACATAAATTTTTACTTCCCCACTCTTTTAAGATCTCTCCCTGATTCTCTCTCTTAAAAACTGATATAACACTTTAAAATTTAAAAGTTGACAATTATCAAAATTAAAATTCAATTAAATCCCAAATTAATCTCCTGAACGTGTGCCAGATGGCTAGTATTATGTTAAGCCAATCTTGTTTATAGTTAAATGAATTGGGAATTATAAATTGTTAGAACACTTTCAATTTTTTAGTTCAGGGAAAATAGCAAGTTTAAAATTTGAAATTTGAAATTTGAAAATTGAAAATTTTTAAATGTTCACTAGCTATCAGTTTATCAGTCATAATATCCACTACTAATTAATTTTCTTATTATAAGGGTTTTAAATTATAAATAATATAAAACTAATAAAATAAGAAAAAGTGCCAGTGCCACCCCATCTAGTAATAACATAATTAAGTGAACCCATGATAATGTCATTTAGGTTGGATGGTAACTTTTTTTTCTTCTTTTTTGGATCAGTGTTGGATGGTAACTTGAGTGTAACCTATAACCTATTATTTGATTTGAACTCGAATAGGAAAATTGGTCTTCATCTTCCTAATCCATAAACTTTATATAATATTTGTATATGAATTTCTTGTTTGATATGAGGGAAAAAAAAAAAAAAACTAATTTATGTACAAGTAAAATGAAAGTGCTTGGGTTATCAAATAAATTTTATTTCTTGACTAATTTATGTATAACTAATTTTCTTTCTTGGCTTATGTGAAACAAATTCGAATGATTAATGGGCATATCATTAAGCTTAAGGGTCATTGACACTAAGGTGCAACTTGGTTTGATTTGGATAAGTTTAGCTTCAAACTTATAATCAAACAAACATATGGTCAGTTCCATATACTAGGGGTGCAACTTGGTTCGGGAAATACTGAGGACCAAACCGTTCCGAGCAATTCGATCCGGGACGGGACAGGATAAACAATGTTCGGTCCGGGACTTGGACCATTTTTAAAAACTGAATTTTTTCGGGACGGGACTTGGTTTAGGGGTGTTCAGAATCGTCCTGTACCGAATTCTCGAACCGAATTTCTGGACTGAGTACCGATGATATATAATATTATATATAATATTTTTATTGTGCTATCACTACTATTAGTTAGTATTATGAATGAATAAATGAATTATAATTAATGATTATGTACTTATGATTTTATGATTTTATGTAGCCCATTTTGTAAAAGAGTAAGTATATGTATTATGTAAATCCTTGATGGCCAAGTGTAAATGTGCAATGAAGTAGCCCATTTTTGTAGCTAATCAAGCTGACAATATTTGATTGGAAGTAGTTATTTTTAATTTTTTACTCAGGGAAAACAAACTAATAAATACCGAGAATCGAACCATTCTGGACCAGTATTTTTCAAGACGGGACAGGACAATATGCAATTCGGTTCGATTCTGGTACTAATTTTCAAGTCCCGAATTACTTCAGGACGGGACGGAAATACCCCTATCCCGGACCGTCCCGTACTAAGTTGTACCCCTACCATATACTAGTAAAACCAAGCCAACGAAAACCATGCAAAGTTCAAATGGTTTGGTTCAATTTGAAACAGAATATAAAATTTTACTATGACAATAAAATCTAGGGTAAATTACACTTAGAGGTCCGAAGTTTGGGTCAAATTTCACTTTAGGCGCCAAAGTTTAAATCGCATCAATTCAATATCCGAATTATTAGTTGAGTTGCAATTTGGGGTATGCCCTTAAAATTTTATGTATTACCCTTACTTTGCCATTTTTATGGGTTTAAAAACCTTATTTTACCCCTATCAACATTTAATAAACCTCTATATTTTAACCAGATCTGAATTACTCTACTGTCATATTTGTGTTTTGTAAATGAAAAATATAAATATTTATTAGATGTTGATAGAGGTAAAATAAAGAGAAAAAGAAAATAAAACTGATTCAGATATGGTTAAAATATAAAAATTTATTAGTTGTTGATAGGGATAAAATAGATTTTCAAACCTATAAAAAGGACAAAGTAGGAATAATACAGAAAATTTTGACATGATGCCCAAAATTGCAACTCAATTAATAATTCAAGCACTGAATTGATGCAATTTAAACTTTGGACCCTAAAATGAAACTTGATCCAAACTTTGGACCCTTAAATGCAATTTACCCTAAAATTTTATGAGGATGAGGACATCAACAAAAGATATAAATTTATAATTTTTTTATAAATAATAAATACTTTTTTAATAGAAAGAAGCCATTATAATATATAAACATATATATAATTAATGTTTCTTCATCAAAACATATATATATAAAGTTGGTTCTTGAGTGGGATCCATTTATCGAAGTGTTTTCCTAAGAATCAAATCAAATAAAGATTAATTTTTAATTTTTTAATCCAAGATCCTATCTCGATAATTCAAGAGCCGAACCAAATCAATCCAAATGATCAATTTTGTTTTGATTGTTTGTTTACACTAGACCAAGTTGCATTTATTTTATTATTATTATTTTTTTTGGTGCTTAACTTGTATTTCTAGTTGACACCGATGGAGATGCTGTAAATCTCTAATAGAGTAAGGGACTAAGGGTACACTTTAAGGCTTTGTTTTTTTTTTTTTCTCTTTGGGTCGGGACACACAATAAAAATACGGAAAACAGAGACAAATACAACCCATCGAACCAAAAAAACAAAGAAAAGAAAGACAAAAAGAAAAGAAAGAAAGAAAATACAACCCTAAACCCTATCTACTCGTTATTTATACTTCGTGCAACACTCGTTTCAAGTTCAACGACCCAAAAACATTATTCTTAATTCTTACACTGATTTCATTTCAGACAACACTTGTTTCAGCAATGCAAGTGCTAGCTTGCAATTCGCCTCTGCATTCTCATACAATCAGCCTTCCGAGACGGTTCGGTAGGCGAGAGCTTTTCTTCGATGGTATTTCCTCCGTCTGTTCTCACCCTGAAACGCAAGACTATTCCCCCGACGACGGTGTCTCCTCTCAACCCATATCCATTCGAAGGTGCTTTCTTGCTTTCTCGCTTTCTCAACCCATATCCATTCCAAAACCACACAAACAGTCACATTGAAATTCTGGTGAAATTTGATATAATGAATGAATATGGAAACAGATACCCACTTGTTAAATTTGGTTATAAATATGTATCTATTGATGGTCTGTGTGTAGGAGATGATTTTGCGAATGTATTTGTGTTGATAATGTGTGTTGTGTGTGTTCGTGCAATGTTATTATTTGTGCTTGTATTGGCCGAGGTGGGTATTTAATTTGTCATTGAAGCTGCCATTATAGTGTTATCATGAGCCAGTTGACGTGGGTTCAATTCTGCATACCGAGAAAACAAAATAAAAAGTACTTCCAGTTAAGATTTTTGATATTTGTTCCTTTGATGCATTTAGGACTGCCGCAGATCATCCCAAGGAATTGGGTGAAGTAATTTGCAAGAACATTCCTTTCACAACACGCCGGATGTTGTTTGCGAGTTTATTCATGTATTCGTGGTATCATCCTTCAAGGTACTTATCAGGTTCGCACGGTTTGGCTTTGATTTTCCCTTCAACCACTTTGCATTTTATTTCAGGCTTGAATTGTATGATATAAATGTTATTATTACTTGTCCTTCAACCATCAATTTAGCTCAATCAGTGGAGAACCCTGTTTCATATACGGAGTATATTTACTCATCAGAAGAAATATAGGGATTATGTTTTTCAACTTCTCAGCAGTTTACCGCTGATCATGTGATGCTGTGGATATGCAGCTCATGCCTTAGGGGATCCATCCGTGACAGTTGAAGAAGTGACTCCCCCTGTTTTTCCTTCTGGCACACTCTTCCCTACTGAGGTTCATTTTGAACTATCTCTGCAAGTTTTTCATATGTGTTTTGAATAATTATTTGAGTTGTTTGAGAATCCTTAATTCTGGATATTTATGGCAGGGGAAATAAAAATTGATATGTGTCTAATTGGCAGGAAAGAATTGTCCAACTCTTTGAGAAGAACACTTACGCTGTTGTCAACATCTTTGATGTGACATTGCGCCCTCAGCTAAATGTAACGGGTGTGGTTGAGGTAATTTTATCTGCAAACTGAAGGATCGATTTTGGGTAATTTTGTGAATTTAGAAACAAATTTATAAAGCCAGAAGGCTCTCAAGTTCATGAATTTGTTTGTTTAATCACGCATGGCATGCTTTGGCAATCTTGAATTCCTAATATCTACTCATGGTTTTAACTTGCAAGCTTATAGCAGGGTTGTCGTTATAAAAAAAAGCTTACAGCAGGGTTGTAATACAAATGAGTGTTAATATATCTATGGGCAGGTTCCTGAAGGAAATGGCTCTGGAGTAATCTGGGATGGTCAAGGACACATTGTGACAAATTATCATGGTAAGAGCAAGTGAAGGGTAGTTTTACATTCAAATGTAAAAGATAACTCACTAAGAGCCCAATTAATGACTTGGTGCATTTAGTGGTCCGCACTTTTATTATGGTAGAGAGTTAATAACTGGTACCTATTAAAAACATGACACTTTGTCGACATTTAGTTTTAAATTTGTAATCAACCTGCATGTGGTGTAATTACTTCCTTGTGGTGGTCTGTTTCTTTAGTTTTCCTTCTTGCATTGTTCAGATACTATTATGTCTTAATAGTGATCAAGAAACTGCAGTTGTTCTTCATGAGTGATACTGTACACCCTTCAATATGTTTTAAGCTTATTAGTCTGGGATTTTTTTTTTTTTTTTTTTTTTGGGGGGGGGGGGGGGGGGGTTTAATTGTTATTGTTGAATTTTGAACATCAGGCTGATTGATTAGAAGGTTCGGTTGCTGAAAATATCATGCCGTTATGGATTACAGTGTGGATGCTGTGCAATTATCTTTTTGAATATGATTTGATGCTAGTTAATGATTTTTGGATAACTAGATGGACTGTAATATTCTATGTTAACCATTCTGTCTTTGTGTTGTCCAGTCATTGGTAATGCCCTTTTGAGAAATCCAAGCCCTGGGCAAGTTGTTGCACGAGTAAATATTCTAGCATCAGAAGGGTGAGATTTATATTGCCCTTAGCCAATGCTGGTAAATTAGAGAGTTACTCTTTGGCTAAGTAGGATAGCCTTCTTACACATTAATTTTGCATTCAGTTTAGTATATGCTGATTCATATTGTGTTTTTTGAATGGTCAATATTTTCCATTTGTCTTATAATGTATAGTTTTTGCTTTTTATGAAAGGGTACAAAAGAATTTTGAGGGCAAGTTGATTGGTGCTGACCGTACTAAGGATCTTGCTGTCTTGAAGGTACATTTCCTTTTCAAATATTTTGTAGATTTTTAAATTGTCAAACCATGCATTATTGGTTGGCCAGGTTTTGTTGTTGGTTGTCAAAGTTCTATGTTTTATCAACGTAAATAAATTCTGCTTCATGCTGTTTTTAGTGGTTCATTCATTATTTTCCTTTCAGCATTCCAATCAAGAATTTGCAATCATGGTATCTTTTTCATGTTGTTAACATGGATCATACCTCACTATAACAGATGATGCACGTTAGACTAAAACTGTCTCCTTCCTGTCACTTATGACATAAACTTACTGCTATTTGTCACATAAAATGCCAACATAGCCAGCTAAAGACATAAGGCAGTGTTTTTCGAAATGTTTCTCCTTTCATTGTATTGTACCGCAAGGACATCCTATCATTTTCTTTAAAGTATTAGTGTGAAATAGATGCACCTGGAACAATTTGAAAGAACAAGTCTGCCAATATCCAATAGTAGTTAGTAATTACCAATGAAGTGATAATACTATTAAGGCTTTTAATAGACATGTAAATTAGCTATTCGTGGAAGCTAATTTGGTATCAGCTTATAGTCTCTAGCAACACTGCAAGCTGGTGGCTTCTGAATTTTGTGGCATGTCTACCAGCCTCCCACATTCCTTCAATTATTTGTTTTACTGGTTTTTCATTGTACTGTTAACTCAATTCCAAGAGGATGATAAATGATTAAATTAAATGCACTTCCTATGGATAGATGTTATGTATGTGTTGCACACCCAACTTTATAGTATTAACAGGCATATAATTTACCAATTCAGCCACTAAGCATTTGTATTGTATATTACCAATTTGGGACATGGTCATGGCTAAATAGTTAGAAACACAACTATTTTGGCTTTCACGGGGGAAGGATTATGTAAGCTCATTGTCATAAAGATGTCATATATTTTTTTATTTTATGTAAGCTCGTAGAGATGTCATATATTTTTTTATTTTATGTAAGCTCATAGAGATGTCATATTTTTTTTTTTTTTAATTTTACTTTATATCTGTGCCACTCTTTTATATCTATAGCGAATTAGTGATTAAGGAATGATTTCATTTTGATATGGCATCAACCACAAAAAAAAATTGTACCTTTAATTTAATGAATCCATTATTTCAGTGCATTGGGTCAAGATGTTTTGACATTTTCTTTTTATTTGCTTGATAAAATCATCAATCAAGGGCAGTATGGCTATGATTTTTATGTCAAGGTGAAATTCAAAATTCTTTGTTGATGGAGTTTTTGTGTGTGCGTGTGTGTATGTGTGTGGGTATACTCACTAGTTTAGCAGTTGGTTTTTAATGTACAAGTACAACTGATGAGGAATATCTCTAACATGCTAGGTGGAAGCCTCCGAAGATCTGCTGAGACCAGTCAAGGTGGGGCAGTCATCTTCTCTAAGAGTTGGCCAACAATGTTTAGCAATTGGAAATCCATTTGGTTTTGATCACACCCTCACTGTTGGGGTTATCAGTGGACTAAATCGAGACATTTTTAGTCAAACTGGAGTCACAATTGGAGGGGGAATCCAAACAGATGCAGCCATCAATCCTGGGAACAGGTTCGTTGAGTACTTCTAATTGTACTTCAAATATTTTAATTAATGTTCTTATTTTTACTCTTAATGCTCTTATTGTTTCTTCAAGTGTTATATCTACCACATTTTTCCTCACATCATGTACTGATTTATTATTTATATAATTATGGCAGTGGAGGCCCTCTACTGGATTCAAAAGGAAATTTAATTGGAATTAACACAGCAATATTTACTCAGACAGGTTTATGTCTTCTTTATGTTCATCGCACCATATTCCCTTCATAATATGAAAATAATTAATGATAACTACAGATTCCCTGATAAATACTCGAACTTCATATTAAGAGGAAATCCTTCTACTGAATCTTGCAAATTGATATCCTCACTATCTTAATGGTACATTCCAATTATTGGTGTGTGTACATTTTTCCTTGAAGGATGTGACTGAATAAGTACTAGCTGGTTCCTGTAAATTCCATCTTTTCATTTGGTACATCTCAAAATGAACTTTTGCCTATATACTTTGATTTTAGTTTTGTTGTTGGTATGGCAGGGACATCAGCAGGTGTTGGTTTTGCCATCCCATCCTCAACTGTAGTTAAGATAGTACCTCAGTTGATCGAATTTGGCAAAGTGAGTGCTGTGCTATGTATATAAGCTGGTTGGATTCTTTCCGTCTTTTTACCTTGGAATGTTCAACCTTTGTCTCTGTGTGTGTGTGTGTCTTTCTTTACTAGTTCTCTGCAAATCTAATCACTCAGCAAGAAAGCAAGGAGTTTCTATGACTACTTGCCCAATCTTGTTTGTTTCATAAATATCTTCTCTTTTGGGAACTAAAGATCACAATCAACATTGCAAAAAATTCCACATTTAGCTTCCCTTACACCTGGAGATGCTATAAAACAATATAATCCCTATCTCAGGTTTTTCGAGCTGGTCTGAATGTGGATTTTGCTCCAGAGCTGGTTGCAAATCAACTTAATGTTCGAAATGGAGCTCTTGTTCTTCAGGTATACCTGCATAGATTTTTAATGCCATTTATGGGTACATCCTTATGTAATTAAGATGTCCCATTAATAATTTTTTACCATTGATAATTATTGCCTATTTTCCAGATCATTTGTTTATCAGTTATCACTTTATCTGCCTAACTTTTCTGTATGGTGCTAATTGCTATAGGTTCCGGGAAATAGTCTTGCATCCAAGGCTGGGCTACTTCCCACGACAAGAGGATTTGCTGGTAATATTATACTCGGGGATATCATTATTGCAGTTGACAACAAACCTGTGAGCTGTTTTTTACTGCAACTCTTCTTTTTTCTATTTATGCATTCTATATTAGTTGTTGAATTATTAAGCTGCAAGACTATTAATTTGCATATTAATGAAATTAAACTGTCCTTTCAACTGTTTCTGCATACATGGTGCACCTGTAGAAAGCTTTGAACCAAAAGTCTTAGGGTTCCGCTTCGATTCCTTTGAAGCTCATCTATGCCAATTTTGTGGTTTCCACAGATTCCATGGAAATGAAATCATTCAATTATGTTTTACACAACACTTGAAGTGAGGGTCTTTTTTGGTTCTGTAGTATTAAAAAGTCTGAATCTTTTTATTATATAGGATTATATAAATTTTTTAAGGATTTTGGGAAGTGACAACATTTACATTCTTGGTCGGGGCTACTTTCTAGAGATATCTCCTTTTTTGCTTTGTAATAATACCAGTCTATTTGATGGATTTGTGGCTTCGATGCTTCGGAAACAAATATTAGTTTTGTGGAAATTTTTATGACTGATAGAGGGTTCAATGATTTTGGAAGTCTTCTTTCAGAACACAGTCATCTTTGTTGCAGCTACTGTCCAAGAGAACTGTGGTGAATGCAGCCCCAGAAACACTTGAATGTAAATGGGTGTTGGTGACTTTTATCCATTATACTGATCATTTTTCAAGTAAATTTTTTCAAAGACCAAATTCATGGCTTTCTGTAGAAGCGATTTAAGGAGGTCCTCCTTGGATGCCTTTTGGTTGAAGTGGCAAGAGTCTATTAGAGGTTGTTCCACACACTTGGGCTGAACTCCTATCTAAGCTTGAATACATTTTTCACCTTCTCATTCTCTTGTCTTCCCCCTTTCTTTGGCTAGTTTTGTTTTAGGGTACAAAGACCTCTCAAAAATCCCATTTTACTTGCATCAGCTGCTGTCTTTGAAGGTTTAGGAGCTTAAAAGTCCATTTGATAGGTCCAGGAAGATGTACGAACAACTACCAAAAAGTTTTCTTATTATTTGATCCTATCCAATCTGAAATTTTGTCTTTTGGATGGATGAGAAAGAAGGGCAGCAGTAAACCAAGTTTTCTCACAATGTGAGTTTTGGCGACTGGCTTGGGTTTGTCGATTTGAAAAGAAACATCCATGTATAACATAAACAGAATGCTGTATATTTTGCAGTTAATTTGTTGTCAGATTTGGGAAAAATTGGCATGAATTTGTAATCAATCTTATGCATTCTTTGGTTGGTCAGGTTAGAAACAAAGCAGAGTTAGACAAGGTGTTGGATGACTATGGTGTGGGGGATAAAGTCTTCTTAAAGATTCAGAGGGGCAACGAGATTTTGGAGCTGCCTATTATTTTGGAGGAAAAAAGTGCATGACAAAGGAGTGCCTGGTATTTTTCTCGATATCATAGCAATTAATGGTTTCTTCTAATTTGCAATTCTATCTCTTTTATAGTTGTTCAATAGGGGAAAAAAGTAAAAAAAAATGCGTAAATTGGTCATGTAAGATGAGAGTAACTTTTGTACATAATTATTTTTTGGAACATTGGTTGATTATAAATATCCCATCTTTTCAATTATCAAGCAAGAGCCAACTTCTAAAATGCGTATCTTATTTGATCAATTTCATAACTGGGTGATCTTATGACTTTATATTCTATTGGGCTGTTTGGCATGAGAGAAACTACTTGTTCCTGATGGTATTCTTGCTGGGATTATTAAAGATGAACCCCTGATGGTATTCACTGGGATAGAGTAGTACCAAAACAATTTAGCATTCAGCCAAGTACAGTTCGGCTGGCATTTCCCCTTGAAATAAGAATAGCCCTGATTGTATCCTTGCCGGAATAATTGAAAATTAGCAGTGATTTTAGCTCCTAAGAATTGTTTTAACGTCACATTGTGATATTGTTGTGGAATTCTTGTAAACTCTCATGGATGTTAAAACAATGCTTAGGCGCTTATAGCTTGGCTTCTGTAGGGTGTGAGTTCTGCACAAATTGCTTGTTCATTTGATTGCCTAATCCAAATTCCCAATACAGGAATGAGGCCAGATTTTGGCTAATTTAAGCTCGGCATATTAAGAAAATGAGCCCTAGATCTCGACTCTAGGCCTGGATTGTTTGATTGGGAAATAACCCTGAATGAGCCTCTCGCCAAGAAGTTGTACGAAAGTGAAAGAAACTGAAAGCCTACTGATGTTAGATGTGAACTGGCGCATTGCGCAATGATGCTGACATGTGCGAATCCTCGTCTGTCTCTGTGCCTCTCCAATGACAAGTATCGATTAATTTCAGATGGGGGTCTTCCAACCTCTTCAATCAATGCTTCTTACATCTAATTTGTCAATATCACCTAAAAAAAACCTATAGGAACCTATTATATAGTGCATCTTATTGAATATACTAGATATAACACACGTGCATTGCACGTGAATATTTTTAAATAATATTAGTTATACAAAATAATAAATACATAAAGATTTTATATTTATTCATAAAATATAAAGTTTAAAATTCAATAGTGCATTTTTTTTTTGAATCAAAATTGTCAACGAAAGATTAAAAACTCTTTAGATATACATTTAGAATTTGTTTTCTTCATAAAACAGAATATTTAGAGAGTTTATATTCATATATATTATCATGCAACTTGATAGTTGTTCTAAGAAAAATAATTTGATTAAAAATCTTACTTTAATTTGTTAAGAGTTTGAATTAAAATCTAACTTTCAACTTAATAGTTGCTATATTAAAAGAATTTGAGTAAAAATCTAACTTTAATTGGTTAAGAATTTGAATTAAAATCTAACTTTTATTTGTTACCAAATGATAAGAATGTTTATTATGTGTTTCAATTAAAAAAAATGATAGATATGTATTTTTTTTATTTTAAATAAGGGTATATTGATTATTCAAAAGTTTTTCTGAAATTCAATCTTTTATAAGTAGTATAGATATAGATTTTATTTTTAAGAATCCAATAAGTCAAATTATTTTAGATATCGAGTAATTTGATTTTAAATCTTGGTGGTAATAAAAATGTCTTAAAAAGAAAAACATTTTACTTATATATATATAACATTTTCAATCAAGTGAATAAAATTATTTAAATTATTGTGTAATCATTTTCAATCAAGTGAATATAATTATTTAAATTATTTGATTACACAATTAACTTGAGTGATGTTGGTGTAACCCGATCATATATGTGAGGTACAGAGATAACGTAAAGGAGGTGACATGCACCTTTAGTAAATGATGTATCAGTTGTCCCTCTCAAAGAGCGGATCCCATCTGCTACGAACCATTTAAATGCAAAATGGACGGGTCCTGTTATTGGATAGAAAACAGTAGGGGTGCAAAATGGTCCGGCCAGGGTATTTCTGAACACGACTTAAAAAAGGGAACGGCTATTGCAACCCCCATTCTTTACCACCCACCCCCCATTCTTTAGGTTTTTAAGGTTTTATGCAAAACATAAAAGGTTTTTATGAAAACCGGCTATAGTGTCCATTAGAAAACATCATTTTGAATAATTTTATAGAAAAAGTTTTTCTTAAATCTATCGTTTAAATATACTTTTTAGTCATTTATAACATTTATTTCATTTTTTTGCCAAAAAGTCTACTTAAATGATAGATTTTGGAAAAACTTTCTTCTAAAAAGTTGTTCAAAATGATGTTTTCTAATAAACCAAGCGACCAGTTTTTGCAAAAACCTTTTATATTTTTCATGAAATCTTAAAAACCAAAAAGAAAAGGGTGAGGGTTATAAGAATGGGGGATTGCAATAGCCGTTTCCCTTAAAAAGTTGGATCAGAGTCGAATAAAAAATTATATTGGATTGGATCAGACTGGACTAACAAAAATGATCCAATTCTTAGTTTTTTTGTTTTTGTTATTTTGTAAAAAATAATAACTTTATTGAAAGTATTATTATTTATTCAATAATACTTAATCTAATAACTTTATTGTAAAAGGTAATAACTTCTGCAAGTCAACAAAATTTGCTAGCTAATGGCTTTTTTTTAAAAAAAATCTAACGATGGGGTATTTTCCAAGTGATTTCAGTGTGAGAGATCAGGTGTTCAAGTCATCTCAGATTCTCATATAATGATTAGTTCTTTGTACATGAGAGTACAAAATATAAGACAACTAGGCCGGACAGTATCTGTTTGTTTGAAGAAAATTTTCTCACCAATGGGCTATTAGGCTTATTAGCTCATATATCACGTATCCTCCTTTAGGGAAGGGGGTTTGGAAGGATTGATTGTTGTTTCAACTCCTCCCCAGGAAAAAAAAATAATAAAAAAAGGATTTTCTTCTTATTTTTTGGTCTAAGAATTTTAAGCTCACACGTGCTGCATTAGCCCTCTCCACATGTGGGGCCCAAATGTATGGATAGATGTTCATGTGCCATGCACCCTGTCTATCATTTATAACGATGGACTTGCATGTAAATTCAAGACAATGATTAGCACTTAAGCAGGAATGCCCCCAATCATTGGTCAAGCAAGGGTTAAGCACAAGCCCAGCCTAAGCTGTAATACACACGCGAGTTTAAACTGCAATTAACATTGGAAGAGCTAAACTTTTGGAATGTGGATCCTTTGTAAGTTTTTTTCTTCGAAGGATGTTGTGAGACTTTTCATGACTAGTGGATTGTTCGATTTATAAATGAATAAAAAAACAAAAGAGGAGTCGTTGGATCGCCAAATCTTTTCTTTTTTTTTTTTCCTTGAAGAAAAGAAAACAAATTAAACAAAATTAATATTTGATACAATGAGTCCAACAGATATCCCTAATTATTCCATAAAATCTTCTAAAAGGACCTCCAACAATTGCTTAGGAAAACAATTATCCTAAATCACAAAACTTGTACAATTATTACTTAGATTAGCAGCACAATCAGCCCCTCGATTGGCTTGCCTATAAACATACCTAATTGCTACTTTTTCAAACTAAGCTAATAACCAATGAATTTCCTGTATCATATTCACAATGCTCCAATGATACTTATAAGTCCCGCATATAGCTCTAACCACAAACCTTGTAGGACATCAAACCTTATGAGGCATGACAAGCTCTGTAATTAAGACCCCTACCCACTACAGAAGATCCAAGTCCAAACTTTTGACTTGGGACAAAATGAAATATGGCTGAACCCTAAAACTTTATATTTCAACATCCCATGGAAAGTGAATCAGCTCCATGAACATGCTTTATGTAGCTTTTGAGCACTTATGAAGCCATGATGTGGCATAGCATCGAACCCGTTGAGATGATTTTCCGATGACATATCTTAAAAGAAGAGTACTGTTATTTTACCCGTATATTTCACTCATACTTTCTCATTCATCTATATGTTGCAGTTTCATTTTTTTCCCATTTGGGCCCCACATAATAGTTTTTAATCTATCAACTTTTGACATATATGGAAAGTTATAGAACATGAGTGATTAAAAGTGAGTGAAGTAGTATTTTCCTTGAAAGGAAAACCATTGGCAAAAAGCCTTAAAACATCTCAATGATCTCCTCTCTCACTGTGTGGGGTTGAGTTCAAGTACTGTCTAGACTCTTATTCTTATTATTGATTTCTCAACAGATACAAGGTTACATGGTCATGTCTAATAAAGTCTACCATGATTGGTTGCCCCTTAGCTGGTAAAACACAAACCACTTTAATATAATTCTAATGTTTCCCCCAATCCGAAACCATATAAAATATAGGAGTAGAAAATTTTTTCACTTAACTTTTACGTGATACGTTGGTTTTTGAATCTCATCAGATCCAAAGATATCCAAAATAGCTGGGTGAAAAAATAACTACCATAGTGGCACTATTAGATCTTGTGAGATTCAATGACTTAAGAATTATGTAAAAAAATTAAATGTGAAATTTGTGTCCTTGATCCTTACCTAATTAATAGTTAATAATACTTGTAATGTTGGCCAGGCAATCAGGCTGTCGGAGGCCTGCATGACTGCTTAGGTTTATTCTGATAGAATGCCCGAATTCAAAAATTCATTCATATATAAGTAAAAGAGAATAAAAAAGAGTATATCAATTCAGTCCCAAGAGAGAACTAAAACAGTCCTAGTAGAGAAAACAAAAAGATGCTCTAAAGGCCAAAAAAAAAAAAAAAAAAAAAACCAAAAAATACACCTACTACCGCCAAAGTCAAGGAGGCCTATGCCGAATCATATCAAATGTATAAAAAAATAATATTGCCAAATCCATTCATGGACCGGGTCAGAAAGGTTGGGCGGGTTAACCCCACTTGAGTTGCCGTCTTTCTTAATGGTGCACTGGTGTTGTCCTTTGCATTGAAAACCAGGGTTTCCATTTTTTCCATCTTTGCATGATTGCAACACAAGTAACGTAATTAAACGAAATACAAAACCTAACCAACATAGAAGTCGAAAACTTTCCTTATGCATTTACACCCCCTTCCATTATATAAACTGATCAGCCTCTCTTTGTTTGATATTGCTTACCCTTCTCAATTATATCTACGTAGTTACAGCTAGCTTTGAGAAGCCATGGTTAGAGGCGGTATTAGTAATAGTAGTAGTAGTAGTAGTAGTAAGATTCTTCGTAGTGTCCGTAGAAAGATAGTGCGTTTGGAGATGCTGGAAGAGGTCTTAGGGATGTTGAATCGAGTTAAAAGGCTTCAAGAGAGACTTGGAAGCGAGAAAGTTGTGACGCATGCACGAAGAAGCTATGCTAAACGATGACTTCAATGCCATTCAGCGTGATCTCCACCATATTCGAAGGATATTAAAGAACTATTTTTTTCGGCCCTGTGCTTGTTCTTCTATGAGAGAAATTACTACTATTTCTTCTGATGATTCTGATGGTGAAACCACTGCTTCTTCTGACTCTTCTCACCATCCTGAGTAGTTTGATGGAGATGGTGTTGATGATGACGATGATGATGATAATGATTCATGGGTATTCGGGTATCCACTCTGGTCTCCGGAGACTGAGTTATCAAATACTTCTCCAAAATCTGAAATAAATGGAGAAGCTTTTGAGGCTTTGAATGAAAGTAATTAAAAAATAGTTATGGAGTATTCAGAGGGCATAATGTTGTGGTATGTGGAGACCGCGCGTTGAGGCTTGAGAAAGAAGACGTTCAAGTACTTCAACATCTTCTTCTGCACAATATGCTAAATGCTTTAATTATTAGGTTTTCATTTTGCTTCATGATTCAGTCTTTTGGTACATTTGTTTCGTTGTGTTTTTCATAATTTCGCTTTCTAGGGCATCGGAGAGCTAGTTGGAAATTTCTTTGTTGAACTTTCACAATTTCTATTATGAGTTTGTTGCCTTTGGAAATTCTCTAGCTAGGGTTTTCAAGAGTTAATACGAACTCTTTAATTAAAATATATGAATAATAAATTAGTAAAAAAAAAAAAAATATTTTTCTTGGAGTCTAATGAAGGTGATTATATGGTGTTTGAATTGTTTTCGAATATCTAGTTGATTCTTTACAGAGCTATTTTTGTGGATGTGGGTCTCATGGTATGCGTCGTAGACTCGTGGGTGTAGGCATTATACCATTTATGGAAGACTAATATCAATGCACGCCATGAATATATTCTTCCCCCCCATTTTTTTTTTGGGTGCAATCCGCCTTGCCAATATTATTCTAGGAAACACATGTGCATACCTATGATAGTCTGGGAAATTTACTATTTTTGATCTCACAGTGACTTTTATTAATCAAAATTTGGTCCTACCATGGTGAACTAGTTGCATGCATGGTGTTGAGATTATGGGCAATATTTAGGCAATAGAGCTAAAAATGAAAAAAATATATATTATAGGAGTAATTTGAAAGTTCGGCTATGAAACCAAAAAGTTATGATAAAATAAGGGATATTCGAGCTTTATTTATTTATTTTATAGAAAAATATTATTTGCCCTAGAAAACACATAAATTTGGTTGCAGATTGAAAACCACGATTCTTTCTAAGGGGATTACACAGAATCTGCTACTGACTTGTTTGATCTGATGAAGTAGTGTTTTCCAAGTGATCTTAGTGTGAGAGGTCAGAACATCAAGCCATCTTAGATCCTCTTAAAGTAAAGAGCTAACATAATAACAATTTTACTTATACAAAAAATAAGACAACTAGGCGGAACAGAATCTCTGTGGTTTCGACTTTCAAGTCCTCCCAATGGTGGAGGGGTGGTGGGGTGGGTTTGAAGGGGTGTAGGAAGGGGGATGGGCTATAGCCCCAATTGCTTAGCTCAAGGGCCCAATGGGCTTTCCATTCAAAAAAAAAAAAAAAAAAAGGAAACAAATTTTCTCACCCTATTTCATGTCATGAATAAATTAAAAAAAAAATTTCTTTTTTCGTTTTTTTCTTTTTTTTTTTGGGGAATGGTGGGTCTCACATATTTTGATGAATAGCATTTCAATTGTTCATGTGTCTGTCATTTGTATAAATTCTAGATAAATGATCAGCAACAATGCGGGGGATATACGAGACCCCGGCCAATATTGGTCTAGAGGAAGGCCTAAATGGCCGGTTTTATTCAATTCGGTCTAGGCTATAACAAAACCCAACCTATGCCATAATAAGTTTAAAATTTTAGAGTAGATTCCCAGATAAAAACCTTTTTCCTTTTTTTGTTTTTGTTTTGGCTTTTCGGTGATTTAATGGCTTGATGTGAGGATTCCTTGTCCTAGATCATTGATATTCATATATCATACAGGGTGACATGCATCTTGTATAATGAAAGCTTTATCACCTTATAAAAATAGCATTACATTGTATTGGATTAGGGATATGGGTGTCCGTTTCTCCCACGGTGGGAGTGTTGTACTGTTGTGATCTTGCTTATCCCTTTGGTGTGTTTTTGTCATCAATTTTCAGACACAAAAGAAAAAAAAAGAAGGAAAATGGAGAAGAAGAAGGAGTTGAGCCGGCTACTCCGTCGCCATGCCCATCTGGTATCCTTCGGAATTTAGTGATTTAAGACCTGCACGATAATGGCGTCTCCCCTTAGTAATGTAATATATATGATAATTGACTCTGATTTTTTGTTTTATGCTAAGCAATAAATTTTTTCCGTATGCGCCCAATCATCATAACCCATCATATAGTATAAGGGATTGTTTTCCCTATCCCTAATGATACGTTTGGATGAGGGATTTGCAAGAGGGGATTTGGATTAAAATGAGATTTCAACCTCATTCGTTGTTATTGCTACCATCATTATTTGGCATTGAAATTTTTGTCCAAATCCCTCCTGCAAATTTCTCATCCAAACACATTATAATGAGAAAGCTATTCTTCATCAAAATCCCATATCTCAAAAGTTTCTGTCTCACACTTAATATATCATTAAGTAGGGGAGGTGACTCTGGATTTGCTATAGAAAGAAAAAGAGGAGTCATCTAAATTTTTTAGGGTAATTTCACAAGCAGCAAGATTTCTTATTTGTGGGTTGTCCCAAGTTTGAATCTCTTTCATTATTGGATGTATGAGTTCGTGAAAATTGAATGGCTCAATTGCATTTTACACAACATTAAATGCTCAATTCCATCATGTGTTATATGGGGCCAATTAAGCAGGTAATCGACTCATCAATCATCATCATAATATTGCTATAGGACTAATTTTAAAAAATTTATGAAATTCTTCTGTTTAAATTTCTACTCTCATTTGTGATGATGATTGTCATTCCTTTGATTTTCCTCAATCAAAATGATGGATTTGTTGCACAAAATAATATGCAGAACATAATGAAATCATTTAATTTACATAGAACATCATCTATATACCTAAGTGAATTGCAATGAATATAGACATCCGGAACATAGAGAATTGAAACCCCCTTAAGATTTATTATAAATTGCTATATGACTTTCACTGAGAATTAACGACCTTTAATGACTTGGAACCCTCTTTTGCTAGAATATTAAAATGACACAAATTTTGTTTTATTCGAGTATGAATGAGTGTGAAAATGGGATTTCGGTGATGGCAGTGATGTTCAAGTTCTTGTTTGGACGTGGTTTATCTCTATTTGATACATGTTTTTTGTTTTGTTTTTGGTTGAAGATAATGTGTGGATACATAATGTGTTTATATATATTAAGCCGTCATTAGGAGAAAAAGCAGTGACGGGAAAAACACAATCACAAAATGCCATAATACTCGATAGAGAAAAGCTTGTGTCATCAAAATTTTTTGAACCCTTCTTTACAATATGGATTAATTCAAATAAGATAAGAAAATCAGTTTGCAATAGTAAATAACATAGGCTTGACATGTAGGCAATCTTGTCGAACCCCAACTTTTGTTGTGTGTTATATGAGTTGGTTAGGTTGATGTGACTCATCATTCTTTTCAAAATAATATGCACAAATTTAAAAAAAATACTCTTATCACATCAGTCAAACTTTTAAAAATGATTTTGAAAAAATACATAAAAAACTTGGTTAGGAAGTAAGTATCCATACATGATTGTTCCAAGCCAAAAGTCCTTTTTGTAATCTCATTTTTTTACTTTCACTTTTTGGTCCTGAAGAGAGTTGAGATGAACCGAGGTCACACAACTTGGGAGAAGGGGGGGTGGGGGGTGGTTAACTCTCCCCTTGCTCTTAAATCCATCCACCCCAAGAGTTCAAAAATTCCATCCACCCTCAAGGCTCTATTTGTATTTGGCCGAAATTGAGACCAAGTAGAATGGAATGAGATTCCAATGATAAGTAATGGCAATGTAAGAGAGGAAAAGAAAAAGGGCAAAGCAGAGGTAGAATCATATGCCTCCTAAGAACCTCAATCTTATTATGTCCTAGGTGGGAACCATAAATAATAAACATGCATACCTCTCTCATCTCTCTTCTGCTAGCCGTTGTTTGTCATTACTGTTGTTCATTATTGGAATCTCACTTTATTTCACTTAATCTGATTTCATCCAAACAAACGAGGCGCAAGAGTTCAAAGATTCCAATTCGAGATCTCCCCCTTCCAATGAGAAGAAATATACTTGCCGCGCGAGTTGCGGGTTAATACATCTCTTGTGATAGCAAGTCGTACTTATTTAAATAATTAATAAAAATAAAATATTTGTACCTATATATGTAATATGTTCCTAAATAGTTTAGATGATCACAAATCATGTCAGTTTTCTTGGCACCACTGATTTTTAGTTCTTGACAATGATTTTTTTTCTTCTTCTTCTCTCTCTCACTCTCTCTCTCCCTTTTTTTTTTTTTTGGGCTAGTTACTTGTGCAAAGATATGACATTTTAGCGAAACTTCAAGCATTTAAAAACTATTTAAGCCACTAGCCTCATAGTTGTAGTAGTATCGATCCTTCTTTCGCGAAGGAGAAATTAAGGATTTGAAACCCGGCTATATGTCACTCTTTCAAAAGAATGGGTTGGGAGATATACCTATATATAAGGTGGGGTACTGGGGTTGGTTAAGAAAAAAAAAACATAAAAAGTAATAGAGAATAAATTATTTACTTGTCATTTCCAATCATAATCAAAATTATCATTATTACTAATCCTACTATTACTATTATAATTATTATGACACAAATGACAAATATCATGTCCCCAAGATCCCATCAATCTGGATTTCATGATTTCAATTGGTCAATTAGCTAATCACTTCTGGTCGCTAGCCAATCAACTCATCCTAGTAGAAAAAATTTATTGGTGGGCTAGCTTCTGAATGGAGTCTCAACTCTCAAGTAAACTAAACCACCAAAATAATATAAATTAATTAATATAAGAAAAATGTGATTGACATATATATTATGTGTCTATATCAAACCCAAGTTTGTTTCTGTTGTCTTTTGCTATTTGCTTACATACCTTAAACACCACATAGGAATCTCAAACTTCATAATCAATATGATACTACCATTTTTTCCAATAATCTACTACTTGAATACACACCACAGCATCTTTATTATGGATTTTCACCCTCCCTTCAATCTCAACCACAGAAAAAATACAAGTTCTAGTAGTTTTCTGTGGGTGTTGGAATTTAGGATGAGAAGCCAAACATGATTGATGTTTTAGAGTATTTATGTGCTTAAGATGGCAACTTGGAGCTCTCTAGCGGCCTTACATATTGCTATTACTGAAGAGATAAGGCTTGAACAGTAACTTATCAGGTAAGCAACTGAATTTAAAAATATTAGGGTTTTTAAAAAAATCAAAAAATATTAAGGGAAGGTTGCTTTCAAAGAGATTACCCTCAAGTTTCATTAACAAATAGACCCATTATATGATTGAGTCTATTGAAAGCTTGATGTTTTAGGCCTGTAAGGCAGTGGCCCCTCTTAAATTTTAGTTAAATGCCAAAATGCTAATTGATTATGCAATCGATCAGTTTAATTAATGGAGCTGTTATTTTTGACTCCTACCTTGGCAACATGAATTTCTTAATTACATCAAGCATGGTGTTCTTCGAGTGTGGCTGGGTTTCTTTAAACAATCAACCTAGAGACTTAATCTTGAGCTTAGCTTGTTTAAGCTTGTTCATAAGCTTGAATATGTTACCTAATGGACTGAGCTAGAGTTATTTATAGGTAGCTAGTTCATTTGTTAACCCTAAGCCTAATTTCCAAAACATAGATACCCTCCCAAGTTCATAGGCCTAACAAAGGCAAACTTTGGCACCCAACACTTATACAAGCAGAGTTGATTTATAAGGGACACTCCCTCCAATAGATTAGAAGAGAGATAGATTTTTGGATGTTTAGGATCATTTCATTTTTTTTTTTTTTTTTTGTATAATAATTAATATTAGTGTGTTAGCATGAAAATAAGTACTGAACTCAAGCCTCTAATACCACACCGAGCCGGAGAAGTTTTGGACGGGTTAGGTGGCATCTTCAAGATCATTTGATCGATCAAATACTCATAAAAAACATGTGATATATAATCTAGACTTAACAGCTAGAATCTTGATTTCAGTGAATAATAAAGTCACCATTTGGTGGGCCAGGAAAGCTAGACCTCCATGTTATCTGGGCTACGTGTGTCAATTCATTGATTTGAAATAGTTTAAAACCTCATTAATAATTAATTCGATCCGATATATATTGACTTTATCAAAATAATTGATCTTTAAGGACTTGAAATCTATGGTAGGAGTCCTAAGTCCCGAGTCCTGAGTCCCGAGTCCCTGAAATGGGTGCAATGCTGCAAACAATTGGCTAAGAGAATGGTATAGAGGCTGCGATGTTTTTCAACTCCCATCAAAATTTTTCATTTTTCCAACTAAACCAATGTTTTGGAATCACTTTGCGAATCTCTCTATCTCCTAATTACCTTGCCAAGCTTGTTAAATTGTGAGAGTTGTTTTGGTTGTTTCTAAAGTCTTTTAAGAGAAAATGGAAAATGTTCAACTAATTGGCCTTGCAAGAATAAAAATCTCTACCAAAAAATTCTCACAAGCAAAGTACTTGCAAGAGCCCGACACGTATCAAAGTTCAAATCCATAGTTTTAAAAGTTTCAAGGTTTCATGGCTCCTTTCTGTGAATCCGAGTTCTTGAGATTACCATTCATTCTAACCATGAAAAGGTAATTATAAAAAATTGTGGATATCTTGCATGGGAAAAATGGGCTGCTTAGACAATTTACACACAATTTAAAGGGACGGATTTAGTCATGATGGGATTTGGGGGAGTTTAAGAATAATATTTTTCAAATTAGACCATCCACTTGATGGGATTATATTACAGAAGCTTGAAATTAGTCAATAAACTCAGCTCTAATGTGGATTTGGTACATCGGGAACATGGTTATGTTTAGAGGGGCTATAATGTGCCACACAAAAAGAGGTGTACGAAACTTGGTTAAAAGAGTTTGACCCATTTTTCAACTTGGGTTGCAAACCCTAGGTCAAGATTAACAGACAAAATGGGTTCCAAACGAGGGCTATTTCACTAAATTTTGAGTACCCAGTTGGCTATTTGACTCGATAGATTTCCTCATTTATGAATGATTCATTGCTTGTTATCCATATAGCAGACATGGTTAGCAAACTTAAGCAATGGATGGT
The DNA here is from genome assembly GCA_039720395.1 of Liquidambar formosana. Classification (NCBI taxonomy): domain Eukaryota; kingdom Viridiplantae; phylum Streptophyta; class Magnoliopsida; order Saxifragales; family Altingiaceae; genus Liquidambar; species Liquidambar formosana. The sequence continues at coordinate 6,542,038 of CM077832.1, forward strand.
TAGATAAATTTTGAGGACAAGGTTCTAGGGGTCATTTTTCCATTAATGGGTGGGTTTTTCATAATTAAACAATGGAAAGCCAAGATTACCCACTCTTTGCCTAGAGCAAAATAGGGATAGACATGGGCAGCATCGTCTTTTACAGCTTTCCTTTGGAATGAATGGGGGAACCCTAAAACCGTGTTTGGGTGTTACCGAAAAGTTTTGAAAATGAGGAATTCCATAATCCCAACTCCCAAGTTCATAAAATCAAGAAGATTGACTTGTGCCTTTTCTTTATTTGACCTAAATATCCCTACTCGCCTTCGACTTTCGCCATTTCGAGAAATTATCTACTAGGAGTTCAAGTAACTGTGTGGCATTTGTACGTGTGATGAGAGAGAGAGAGTTTTCCGAACCAAAATTTGAAATACAAAATTTAAATTTTAAATTTCGGTAAAAAATCTCTCTTAACCCTTAAAACATATTTAATTAAGTCTCGTTTAGTTTATTGGCAATGCAATATTGACTTCGTCATAATTGTGCTCACGTGTTGCACTATTAAAAAAAAACTTCTTACCCTATGGTGTGTGCTGATGTGATGTGAAACTCTGGAAAAATAATCTCACCCACTACATGGGTTTATGAATTTAAATGTGGCCAGCCTTTTTATGCTACGTGGCGATATAGGAAGGCCACACTGAATAATCTTCCATGGCTTAATGTCTCTCTAATGACAGCTTCTTCCTATGAGAAGTGGGGTTGGTGAGACCATTGTTCCAACTAACTTCTCTATTTTGTTTCCTTGCTACATATTGGGAATGACTTCTTGTTCTGATTGAAGAATCCTTTGATAAAGAAAGAGGGTGCTTCCTAGGGCACCTCTTCTAAATCTGAAGAGCTGAGTACATCTTGTCTATTTTCTTTGGTACATTTCATCTTTTTCTTTTTGATAAGCAATACATTTCAACTTTTACTATACTTCTACTAATCCTAAAGAAAATATAAGATTGAACTGTCTTAATTTCACAAAGTATTTGAAGGCACAATTCTATTTTCTATAATCGTGGTTATAAAAAGATATTCAAAGCTGATCATCACAATTCATAACAGAGTAACAATCGTTTAGGATTTTATAATGTATATCGTCTCAGTTCTATTATTTATTTATTTGTGTTTGACAATTGATTAAACATACCATTATTCTTATCCCTAATTCTTCTTAATATCAACAAATGAGTATTAATAATTTTCTATAAACTTAAATTCGAGATTATTCACTTAACAAATAAGACAAATGCCTTCTGAACTAACTGCCAATTTTCCTTTTCTATCAACTTTACTCTTTTTAAAGTAAAAAAAAATAAAAAAAGAAGAATTAAGGAATTAATGAAATATATTATTTATGAGGTCAGCAAGGCATTTCTTGTCAACCCGTCAACCCTAGTAGGTTGAACCGCCCCTTTCGTGCGATTCGGTGACCGGCTTTTAAGTCTAAAATGTAAAAACAGTCTACGGCCTGCAAAACTGTTAGCCTAATTAACTAAGACAGATTTTGAAACCTTGAGCAATCGGATTATTTAATATCATTGAATAAAATAAATAATTATATTAAAAATGCAAATTTTACTCTTTTTTTTATAAAAAATTTATTATGTAGCCAAGTGAGAAATATCATAAGTTAATAGACTCATAATAATCTCACGTAATGCACAAATCACCCACAAAACTCTTAAGTGTTTGAATTTTGAGACATGAAAATAAAAATTGTGTCTTAATTCATTGTTCAATCAGCCTACTAGGCTTGCTAGTCCTATAACACCTAACACAATTTCATTATTTTGTCCTGCGTTTTCAACCTATAGCCTCCCATTTGCAAGCAGTTGGTAATCATTGGTACCATTGAAAGCAGAAGGTAAAACATGAGACTTTTTTTTTTTTTTTTTGGAATGTAAATTTAGTGTATGTAAATTTGCAACCCAAACAAAAGGGGATTCGGATTTGGTGCAGTTGCCTATTTTTACTGCGTGATGCAGTAAATATAGGATTGATGACACGTGATTAAGAGAAAAAATAAAGAGTTATTAGATATTGAGTGTCAAATGCATTTTTCATATTTTTATCTTCCATTTCTCCTTGTCTCATCCCTACCACATGTTATCGATCTTTTATTTCCTGCATCATGCAGCAACATACACCAAATCCAAATCCCACAAAAGCTAGTATACTATATTTTGGTCCCCGTGGGTTAAGAAATGACCTGTAGCCAAAATACCCAAGGGCAAAACTGGTCATTGCACAGAGTTGCACGCACAAATATCCTGGCTAAGCAGGCCCAAAAGTCGTGCATAGTTTATAGGCCGGTGGATTGAAAGAGAGGTAGTAGTTGTTCCTTCCAAGGGTCAAATAGTTATTTCACAATATGTGCAGTGGGTCCCCAATTAACAACCCATATTTCATAAGAAGAATCTCCATAAGATCCAAAAGATGGGTCCACTCTGACGGGTCACGTGTTCATATGTGGCAGTGAGAATGAGGAATAGAAGCTCAGAGGAATGGAATAGAAGAAATGGGCATTTTTTTTATCCTGGGAAGTGCAAAATTTGATTATATATAATTAAAGCTCAAAAGGGTGTCTCAGAGCAATTTGCAGTGGAGAGAACTCTTGAATTGAATATAAATTTGAGTTCTTGTTTTGGAAGGTGATCCAATACACACATATGGCTTACAAAAAACAATTCAAACAAAGATTATTTTAAAATATGACCAAAAAAAAAATAGGAGTATGACATTGGAAGCTTGCTTTGTCACCTTGTCTTGGTTTAAAGAAAGATATAAGGGGGTGGGGAAGTTCGCTTAAGATTGGGATGAGAAAGTGTGAAAACAATTTGATTTGAAAATCCCCAAAAACTGCTATTTTTGTAGTCTCTTGAGATCCTTCATTTGGATTTAAATACAACCATAAAATGGGTTCCAAGAAGGGAAGTGTTAAGCTCCATTAAGAATCCATTCTCTTCTTGACTTGGGTTCCTTTGTAGGTGTTCTAAAAGAGAGTTCAAGTACAAAGCTTCTCTCACCAAGTTATCGTGATTTTCGCGAAAACACGCTCTCCGTTACAGTTGTCCAGAGAGGGCGGCCGAAGCATCGGAAGAGGTTGCCTTCTCAGGAAGCATATATCAGCTTTGAACTAAGAGAATTGGTTTTTCTTTGAGTTCATGTTATAGGAACTGCTTCACAACTAGAGCTGTTTCCACTGTTGCATTGATAGTTATTTGATATTTTCATTAATGGGTCAGGTGTAGTTTTCCAAAAGCTTCTTGTATTAGTACAAAGCCCCACTTACCATTTCTAGATTTGTGCAGACCAATTAGCCATACTTTTTCAAGTTTCAGTTCAAAAAGAGTTTCAGCATATCTTCCACCTCTTCACTTCTCTCAAGCAGTAGGATTTGAAGGAGGGTTTAGAGAGGGCAGGAAGAGGAATATGGATGACAAGAACGATACCGATAAGATGGATGATGTAATGTTGCCAGGTTTTCGGTTTCATCCCACAGATGAGGAGCTTGTTGCGTTTTACCTCAGGAGGAAGATTCAGCAGAGATCTCTCCCTCTTGAGCTGATTAAGCAAGTGGATATCTATAAATACGATCCATGGGATCTTCCAAGTAAGATAATTCATCTCTGATGCATGATGCTTGACTTTGTTCAAAACTCAACTTATTTCTTTGATAATTGGCTTCCATGGCTTGGCTAGTTTACATGCAAACAAGATATATAATAATCCATCTTTTCCTTTCTTCTCTTGTTTATTTTATATCTGCCTAGCAATATAAGAAGTTTCATTGCTATCTCCTTCTGATAGGACATTATCTGTTGTAATCATAGTAGAGTTGTTAATATAGCAGGGGCTCCTCTATATTTGGAGGATACTGTTGTCCTGTTACGAAAGCATACAAGAGTTCAACATCATTGCGGTTTGGGAATCAAGCTTTTACATTGAAATAATATGTTTCGTTGGAAGTGTTATGCTATCATCTTTTTCCCTGATATTCATCACAAACTTTGAAAAAAATCTTCAGTCATAATCCTTTTTACAACTATATTCTGAAAGATAAATATTTCTAGTGTGCTTGGTGACTACTTCCTCCTAATTACTAAAATTTTCGATTTTTTTTTTCCTATTGTATTTTTACAAGAAGAGCTGGCAACTACTGGGGAGAAAGAGTGGTATTTCTACTGCCCAAGGGACCGTAAATACAGGAACAGTGCACGGCCAAACCGAGTCACCGGAGCTGGGTTTTGGAAGGCTACTGGAACTGACCGGCCCATCTACTCCTCCGATGGCACCAAGTGCATCGGGTTGAAGAAGTCCCTTGTGTTCTATAGAGGTAGAGCTGCCAAAGGGATTAAAACTGACTGGATGATGCATGAGTTTCGCCTACCATCTCTCACAGAGTCAACACCACCCAAGAAGCTCTTGGATAAAAACTTCCCTGCAAATGTAAGTCCCTTACACCCTTTTGGTTTCCAAGTACTATTCACTTTCTCTTGGATTGTATCATTGTAATTTACTAATATCACAAGACTAAACGATTATTTTTTTCTCGGACACACAGGATTCATGGGCAATCTGTAGGATATTCAAAAAAACCAACTCCATGGCACAGAGAGCTCTTTCTCAGTCTTGGGTCTCTCCATTACCCGAAACTAGTGCACCTGACCATATATTCACCCAAGCTGCACACTGTACTCAGTTCAGTCCCGAGAACATCTCTTGCACCACCGAAACCAGATCAGCCATCCAGTTATGCTGTAATAATGATTTACAACAAGCCTCATCTGCCAGTTTCTCAGCTCTAGAATTCCCCTCTTATAAACCCATTAATCCAACAGTCTGTAAATCATTGCAATTTCCCGTTCCAAACGGAGACCTTCCCACCAACTACATGTTTTCACCATTTGAAATGTCAGGATCCACCAAGTGTACAGTTGATGTTGCTTCCATGCTTTCCAATATGTCCCCTACCTTAATCGGTGATGTTAGTAAGGCCTCAGAGAGTATCGACTTTGAAGGGCCACAACAGCAGTTCAATGGCTTCTCAATCAGTTTGCCACAAGAGATACTAGGCAACATGACTACAGGAGAAGACGAGGCGAGCTTAAGGAAGAATCCAAGCGCAACCCATGTTAATAATCAGTGGGGAACTGTTCGAATCGATTGGATTTCCCTTCAGCTTGCCTTCCAATCAACCTGATGCATGGAAGCCTAATCTGTCGTGGGATTCTGCACCCTGTCCTAGTGAGATGTCAACCAGTTATTCCACAAACAAATGCTATATTTAGTTTGGTATACAGAAGTGATAGATTCCAACCTTCGTGTGAGCAAGTTCAAATTCGTATCAGAAAAAATATTTATCTATTTACAGTGTCAGTGTACAGTTTCTATATTCCCAGTTCCCACTAAACACATTTGGCTGCCTATTTTCCTTTAATTTTCTATATGTTTTTTTTTCTTTGCATAGGGGTTCAACTTTATGTTACCCCGAGTAAAAAACAGAGCAGTCAGAATCCAAAACATCTCTCTATTCAAAACAGTGAAAAAAAGGAACGAGGACAAAAATTACATATAATTTCATCATTGCATTGCCTAAGAAGTTCACAAAATGATAAAAAGGTAATGAATCCAATAAGCTTTTTTATTAGGATAAGGAGAAGGCTAAGGTTTTAGAAGGATCCTTGGAACCTTTCACAAGCGAGAGAACAATTTATCAAAACAGAAATAACATATAAAAAATTGCAGTTCCATAAAGAATTACTGTACGAAGCAAGCTGTGAAAAAGTGGTCTACGGTTATCAACATGAACCACAGTCTAGATTTACCAGACTGCGCGTTTGATGAAAGAATATATCCGTAGACCCCATAGTCAATTTAAAATGTTCTCGATGATTCTACAAGAACCCTGTTTGTTGGAGCCGGGTTTTCCGCATGAATCCTAATGAAATAGAACAAAATTGTTAACGGCTCTAGAAGTTTGAGATCCACAGATTGAGGTATTGTAATTCATGCATAGTCTGACTATGGCTCCTTCACCTCATTCCCTGTTAGAATTTGTCTTTAATTCTACTTTGAACCCATTTTGTTTGGTTGGGTCTTTTTTTACCCAACCCGACCTGCTCACATATGTAATAACCCACTTTATATAAGGGGTTGTTTTTAAGGTTTCATCCTTATGCAAAGAGAGCCACTTGGGAGTTGTCATTGGGTATAAAGGAGATTTAGGGATTTTGTGAGTATTCTTATTTTTGTATTCTCTTGAACACATCGTGAATTGATTATCGCCGCTTGTAGACATAGGCATATTGCTGAACCATGCAAATCTTGTGTATTTTTTTTTTTTTTTTTGTGTGTTTGTTTATTTTTTGTGCTTGGATCGATTCACTTGTTTTATTTGATTAATCACTTCCAGCATCATAAAAATTGTTTGTTTATCGAGCTTCCACACAACATTCCCTTCCCAGTGATCTTATTCTCAAGGATCACTGCTGTCATACAGACAAATATTTGGCCCTGGAAAAGCAGGGCTCCAGCTGACAAAGGCTTGTTTCCCAGACATCCAATGCTTGCAGCCATATATGCCTATCGAAAGGTTTGAAACCAAGCTTGTCCATATGATGTGAGAATGTAACTGGTTACTGAGGCCTACTCTGTTTAATAAAGCAGCTAAGCCAAGAGCCAATGAGGTAGAGAAACAGATTGAACGTCACACCAGCTAGCCCACAACATGGACTTCTCTGCGTTTACGTGAGAATTGAAACCCCAGGCACAAAGCTGAAATTCGTAATTAAGGTCATGTGATCCAATGCAATATGTTCATACTCCATCTGTCCAACCAAGTATGATACTCCATCACACAGCCACTATTGAAAAACTTTCGGTTTTTTAGGTCCCTGAAACTTTCTTCATGAAATTTTAAAAAAAAAACTTAAATATATTTCTCTTTCAATCACTACAACTTGAGTTACATTTATTGAAACAGAGCTCTTGTGCTCCCAAAATTCTAACTTTCTTAGCCAACAACGCTCATTGTGTCACCTATCCTCTTGTGGCAGAGGCATATTATGTACTCCACATTTTCAGATTCTTCATACCCTTTCTCACCAAGCACCTTATTCAATTTACCCACTTGTGAATCCCCCACCACTCATCTCAAAGTCTTCAAACCAAGGAAGAACGACTTCATCCAAACAAAACAAACCCTCTTTACGTATGAGCTTAAAGGCCATAAAAAAATGCAGTTCAACCCATGAGTGCTCCTACGTGAGGTCTTAGTCCATGAACCCCTTTCTAGCTAAAACCCAATAGGCCAACACCATGAACTCCCCGTTGACAAGAATTGGTGGAGGAGTTTTGTCGAACAGAAGTGCTTCACTAGCAGACAGCGTCTCATGCTTGTTCATATAATTAATTAAATGTTGAATTCAACTAGTGCTGTTCCGGCCGGCTATGTGGGGGAAGAAATGGTCATAATTTCTTCAATTGTGGCTTTTGGGTTATAGTTTTTGTCGTTGAATAGATGGAATGTGTCTACAGTCAAAGTAGACAACAAGATCAAAACCATATATACTTTGAAAATTATGTCGGTTGCGATGACAAAGGGGAGGAATGATATAAAAGTGGAAATAAAAATAAAATAAAAGTCTGGAGGGTTTGGTGGATGTGAAAACTCTGTTGCGATTATTAGTTTCATGCAGAGAATAGTAAGAGTGATACACAAAGGTTTTGAACTTCATGGACTTCGGAAGCGCGGAAATATTAGGAAAGTGGGATCAGTCGGGCTATTTGGGCTTGACTTGAGATTGGCTTAGTAAGCAATTGTATTTTTAAATCAGTGGCATAAATGCCTTATTGGCTTATTTGTTATTCGACTGATCTCGAATTCAAGTTTATGGAGAAATATTGATATCAGTTTATTGATATTTAGGAGGAAGTGAAGGAAAGAGCCGTAAAAAGTAGGTTCGATTGATCATTTAAAACAAAATGAAAATAAAAGGGAAAAACACTTGTCAATTTAACGAATCAAGCATGAGTAGAGTATTACTCGATACGATAAACTTCTTGATACTTAAATAGCCAAACTATTTGAGTTTGACTTGATACAAAATAGTTCAAGTTTGCCAATAAGATAAACAAGTCAAGTTCAAACTTTATTTTTGAACTCAGTTAATCTTTTAAGCAAATTCTATGTAGCCTACTACTATGGCTCAATTCGAATATAGCCTTGCATAGGATCTTGGCCTAAGCTGATTAAAGGCTCGTATTCGGTATTAGCCCAAACTTGTGGGGTTACTTAAACAAGGAGCTAGCATGTGTGAGACTTTTTTTACTTCGACCAATAAGGTATTAAGATAGTTGGCCGACTAATTTCCTTGACATGAGTAAGATTATCATTCAATCTTTATATTAGGATAATTTTGCTAGTTATTGGCTCAAGGGAAGGGTAGGAAATCAAACCCAAAACCTTACATTTTTTTTAGACAAAATTTTACGAAATCACTGATCCATCCACCATTTAATTGCTATCATGCATCAGTGCATCACATACTACCATACTATTAGGTTTGATAATTTTATTTGCCCATACCACTATTTAAGTTAGTGATCTTGAGTTCGAACCCATGAAAAGTATTGATACCCATTTTTGATATTAAGAAAGATTAGAAGTAAGAGTAGGTTCTATAAAGCCTATCAGACATGGCGTATATAATACCAAATCCTACAATCATTTTCGCATACCATCAAGTTTCTACAATCATTTGAGACTGATGTATGTTATGATGCCAACACAAGAAGGAAGATCAATTTAGCATCTATTAGTCACCATGACTACACTTCTCTTTCAATTATTTTTTTGTCTTTTTTCTTTCTTTCTTTTTTTTTTTTTTCCTTTTGTTTTCTTCCCTTTTCTTTTTATTAGTAATATTTAGGGTTGTTCGCCTTGATGAACAACTTGTTATTTTATTTTATTTTTTTAAAAAAAAGAGAAAAGAAAAAAGAAAAGAAAAAGATCAATCTAGCAATTCCAAGTTTGGGTTCTACGGTGAGTGATCTGTAGTATGTGGTGGAAATAATTAACATTTTTATTTTTCCTTGCTGCGAGGTGGAAATAATTAACTGAGCTGCATGAGTCATGTTGAAAGATTGGAAGGTGGTGTAAATTCGATTAGTAAGCCTTAATCCTTAATAGCACGATTGATAAGCGTTTATTTCAAAAAGGTTCACAATCGTCAAGATGGCCGAGTTGGTCTAAGGCGCCAGTTTCAGGTACTGGTCCGAAAGGGCATGGGTTCGAATCCCATTCTTGACATCAATTTTGTCTTCTCCGAATTGGTCTAAACTCTAAAGTGCCAGTTTCATGTACTGGTCCGTAAGGGCATGGGTTCGAAGCCCATTCTTGACAGCAATTTTGTCTTCAGTTTCTTGAACGATTTGGTCTAAACTCTGAAGTGCCAGACTGCCAGTTTCAGCCCTTCAGGCACTGGTCTGAAAGAGCATGGGTCCTAATCCCATTCTTGACAGCAATTTTGTCTTGAGTGAGCCCATTGAATTGAATGACCATGACCGTCCCTCTTTCTTTTATCATCATCGACGAAGGACAAGGTTTTTAAGACAATATAAGGCACGTTGACAAAACTAATACCAAAGTTTAAGACACAAAGTGCCATAGGTGAGCCACCATCATTGCTCAGAGAAAGAAAAAGGGGCCATGGAAGGCCATGAGTGGAGTGGAGTGGAGTGGAGTGAAGTGGCATGGGACATTGAGTAGCGCTTTCTGCCAAATGATTGAATTGGCCCTTCAAACTCAAGAGGGTTTGTACCCTACGGGTAAATAGAAGACAACCTGTCCAACAAGAATCAGTCACTCCTATACAAAACCCATTCCTTAAGTCACCTTGTTATCATCTAATAATCAATGAATATTGGAACAACACTCCCCCATTATTACCCGAGGATCCCTACCAGAGATTCAGAAAGCTAAAGTTACAGATTTGCGCCAACCTTGATGATAAAAAGGTGTTCAATTAATTCATTACTCATAGATCCATAACCTATTTTTTCAAGATTCAAGAATATACATATGCATACGCATTGTGTACAAGTGCACACAGACATGCATATACGCATACATACACATGCTTGAATGAATATATATATAAGAAGAGTGGAAGAAAGCCACCGGGGAGTTTTGAGGGTACTAGAAGAACGGATTGAAGCAGCTCATGACTTTGATTTCTAATTTCACGCCTGCCTATTTTGGCATAACAACATTACAACCATAGGAACTCTTGTGCTGCAAAGTACAACTTCGGGAAGCTCTCTGCTTACCTTCGTTCCCCTAATAGCTCTCACAACCTCCAGTGGATGTCATCCTATAACTTAGTGCCTTTCATCCATTTAACAGCTGTTGGAAGTACTATTTCACAATTAAGTAGGGACACAAGACCGACAAATGTGGATAAGGTTTGACATAAATCAACGAATACTACAGAGAGCAGAATTGGGCATAAAACATTGAGTTTCATTGTGTACAGACAGACATCACAACGTGCAGGACCCAGCTAGCCATGTGAATAATTTTCAATGGCCCAATCATCCTATATAAACGTATGGTATAAAAAGCAAAGAACCATCACAATCTAGTAATTACATAATTTTTCCTCCCCAGTGATTATGCAAAAGAAACGAGTACCAAAGTCAACAATAAAATAGCTTGAAACGTAAGAACAAATATGTGATCAAAGCATAATATATCATAAGAAGAAACCCTAGCAATTGATTTGTCGTCAAATTAAACAAGGTATCCGAGTAATCAGTCTCAAACAAACTAAAAAGTAAAATATTCTTTCAAATTCAGAGACAGGGCTCATCATAACATTTTCAACCTTTCATCATCATCATCATCATCATCATAACATCATCATCAACACCACCAAGTCAAAATTTCTCTCAAGCATATCAGAACTCAAAAAGCTTTTCGCTTTATCACATTAATTTCAGCTCTTTGAGGCTAGCTTTTCCTTGGCCTTCTGGATCTTCAAAACCTTTTTCACAATCTTTTGCTCTTCAACTAAGAAGGCTCGAATGATCCTTCAAAAAACATTTAATCAAAATCCAAAAACTTGCATTAATTACTTCCGCATGTCATAACATGAACAAAATCACAAAAGAACAAAACAAAACAAAAAAAGGAAAAAAAAAAAAAGAAAAGAAAAAAAAAGAAGGGAAATGCTGATGTTCCATAAATTTATATGGCAAGGGATCACTTACACTCACCCACACCGATGTGGGTCCCACACTCAAATGAGTCCAACCTCATGTGAGTGTAGGTGATTCCTTACGAGATAAATTTACAGGGTGAATATCATCTCCCAAAAAATAATTCAAAATACCATACCTCTCCCTTACGGCACCTCCAGACAACACACCACCATAGGCACGATTCACAGTCCTGCGGTTCCTAGACAATCTAGACCTCTTGTATTCAGCAGGTCTCAAGTGAGGAATCTGCAAATAGACCCAAAATAGTATCAGAAACTGACTTCATTAAGGCAGAATTCTGATAATAACCTTTTTAAAAAAATAATAATAAAAAAAAACTTCTAAGCCAAAAGCAAATAAAATGATTGTAACTTGGGAACAAGGATCTATAATTTGACATATACAGACCATATCCAGTAAAGGAACTGAAAAGAATGATCGACGGTGGAGACTTGAGGCAGAATATTGAATAACGCGATAAATCATGCAAAAGTTGATTCACAATACTGAGCCAAAAGGGTATGCAAAAGTTAATTCACAATACTGAGATTGCAGTGTTAATTTTAGGATTTTGTAGTACAGTATGACAATTATTTCTCTTCAAACAAACAGCATACTGGAAAAACATTGCTCAACGGAGGAGCTGATCAGCCATCAAACAGCGAATTTACATTTTTAAACCACGTATGCCATTATAGTTAACAGCTAGAATGGGGTTTATGCAGTTTTGGGTAACGAGGAATTTTAGCGGGTCCAAAACAGCCCAACCCGCAAAACTTCCTCTCCTAAAAATTACTGAAAGCAATGACCGGACAGACTTGAAAAATTCTAAAGCACTAAGCATAACTACAGTTGACTAATCTAATTGGAATCAGGTCAATCAGGTCACCAGCTCTAATGGCCAAACCCAGATCAATACAACAAACTAGACATGTTCCAATCAGTCCCACTTGGGTTTTTCCTTTAATCATCTGATCTGTTCCTGCCCTATTATTACCTTACAAAATGTCCATTCCTGTGTTAACCTGTACTGGGATGAGAAGCAAACTATCAAGCCCCAACTCTTTCACTCCAATACAGATAATGAAGCACATTTATGCTTTCATTATTTGGAAACCAAAGATATCCCTCTATTCAGAAGGCAGGAGGGAACTCCAAGTTAAATGTACCAGTGTTTCTGCATCGTCAAGCTTGTCTATGTCTGTAATCCATGAGGGACACATGGTACAGGTGTTTATATTTCATCTATTAGGCCTTGAAATCCTTCCAGTGATCATCCCCACTCCAAAATCAGACCAAACCATGCACTACAACTGTTGACCACTCAACCCAAACTCCCTTTTTTTCCCCATCGATGTAGCAGTGAAACTAAAGAGTGCATATATCCAGTTCAATATTCGGAACATAAAAAATGCTTACATATACAATTATAAAACAAGCTTGAATGTGATTTTTTGCATTATGGGCAGTCAAAAGGTGGGCTAATTTGCCTCAAAATGCAGTTCACATATATATGCAGGGCATAATACTCAATCAAGACACACAAAGGTACACTTTCCTATGTGCAAGCATAGGCTACCTATTTCCATGATAAGAACATCCTCCAATATATTTAACTCTCAAGTTCAAGAGACATACATCCAGGGTATCAAGTTGCATGCTAAGCAAAAGTTAAACCATTAGTTTCACTCAACTACGTATAATGTGAAGCAATAGGGTAGAATAAACTACATATATATAGCAAAGTGCAAGGAGTCATGCATTACAATGACTGCAACCAATAAGAATAGTATTGCCCCTTATTTCGGGATTCGCCTTCACAAGAAATAGCAATGTGATGCATCATGTCATCAAAGTATGCACCACTCTTCGAAGGTGGTTTCTAAAGGGTGCCAAGTCTGTTTCTATCCAGGCAATTATCATCATACTAAATCCAGATTCAGGCATCAAATACATGGGCTAACTCCTAGCTCACCGTCAACACTTTATGATCCAATTATTTAAAAAAATAGAAAGAAACTATAATTTTTTTTTATGAAGTAAAGTGTGTATGAATAACAAAAGGCTTGGCCCAAGTACATGAGACATATACAAGAACAAAGCAACAAAGCAACAAAAGAAGATCCCTTTATATCTTTAGGGAATCCAAGAAAAGAAGAAAAGAAGGTTTACTAATCTTAGCAAAGCTAGAGTACCACAAAAAAAGGGCCTTAGTAAAACCGGATTAGAAAGAAACTATAATTTTGAGGCTATACTTCATTAGAAAAACAAGAAACAAAAACATTTTATTTTTTTCATCAGCCAAAAACACTTATAACATTGTTTACACCAATACAACTATCAGGGTATGGATCTGTCGGGCGAAATCAGACTGGTTTTATAATAAACCTATATAATATTTAATCCAAATCTTCACACAATCCTAACTTACAACCCAGTCTCCCACTATTAATAACTCAATATAGTGCACTGATAGTAAATTACAGTAAAATAATGACAGGGCACATAACATTTCCTATCACGAAGAATCTACTATTCTAAGACCCCAGCAATCAAACCAAACAGAAATTTACCAATACTTAAAACTAGATCCAAATCATGCTAACATGCTCAATTCAGCTATACATACTTATGTAAACATTGATTAGGCACAGAAAGGCATACCCCTTGGATTCTCTTTCCAGTGACAGGACACTTGGGACCGCTGGCCCTCTTCTTGGTGGTCTGGTATACCAGCTTTCCCCCTAATTTCAAACACATTTTAACCCCAAACAATCAAACCACATAACATTTCAAAAAGAACTGATTTACGCAAAAATCATTTGATACCATAAAATACATGATCACATTATGCAATCAGCCCATCACTCCAAACAAATTGATAAATAAATTGTAGACATGAACAACAAACCCTGAGACAAACCTAGGGTTTTTTAAATCGGTATATATAGAGAGAGAGAGAGAGATAGATAGGGTTTGTGAATATGAATATACCAGGGGTTTTGACGACCCTGTTCTGGTTGGATTTGGTGGCATAGCTGTGGCGTTTGCGATAGGTGAGTCGCTGCACCATCTTCGAGTGCTTTGCTCTCTGTGATACTCTACACGAGAATGGGATAAGACTGAAACAAAAGGGTTTACGATCGTCTGGGAGGAAGTATAAATAAGCTTCCTGGTGTTGGAAACCCTAGATCCTGCGGCTATAGGGAATCTTTTCAACGGTTGAGATTAATCCGTTTATATGGGGAAAGCTGGTGAAGTTTCTTAATTTGCAAAATAGGTCGTTTAGTTTGTTCATATTTCCAAATGATCCTTAATTGGGATGATTATACTTTAAACATTTATCCAGTGACAAGTAACAACAGTTGGCTCCTTCAACATGAGATATGTGATTGTTCCAGAAAAAAATGAAACATTTCACAATTTGTTTAAAATAATTAATAATAAAAATTGATCATATGCATATATTTCTATATGTATGAGATCATAAACACATGTCTACGTATTCATATTTGTGTCTTTTTAACATATATAGATGCACGTCCATACGTCCGTATTTATATGATCATGTCTTCATGTCTATATATATATATATATATATATATATATATATATATATATATTTTTCAAACAATTATGATGTAACTAAATATGAGAAAGAGCTTAGGGGTGTTAATGGTTTTGGTTAAAACCGAGAACCAAACCGAACCAAGCGGTTTGGTTTGGTTTTTTTGTCATTAGGTTTGGTTATGGTTTTAATTTTAGAAAACCGAACTTAATTGGTTTGGTTTTGGTTTTCAATATTTGGTTTTCAATTTTAAAAAACCAAACCAAACCGAAAAACCGAAAAAACCAAAAAATATATAATATATATATAAATATAAAAACTTAAAGTTTGTAAATTCCCAATTCTAATAAGGGTAAAATAGGTAATGGGCTCGTTTTTGTTGATTTTAAGTTTCTTATTGTTTTCCCTTTTTTAGATTGGCATGTATTAAACTAGTTATTAATGTTGTGTGTGATATTGACATATTGATATATGTCAATATGTTTCTATTTTGATACAATGTTTGTTTTTTTTAGTTGCTAATGTAATGCTTTTATTAAAAATGTTTTTATTTGAAGTTTGGCATGTCATTTTTTTCATTTTCAATTATTTGTTGTTACTTAATAGGTTAAAACCGAAACCAAACCGAAATATAATGGTTTGGTTTGGTTTGGGTTTTTTTTAGTATGGTTTGGTTTTGGTTTGGGAGGAACAAAACCAAAGTATAATAGTTTGGTTTGAAATCTCCCTTAAAACCGAACCGAGCCGAGCCATTAACACCCCTTCTTTCCTCCTCATTGGTAAGGAGCAAAAAGGGTTTTTTTTTTGTTTTTTTTCCAAAGAATAATAATAAAGGTAATCATGTCATGCAATTTATCATGCGACCCTACCCCATCAATACATGAATCTTTTGATATTCTTTAAATAAGTTAGTAGCCACATCATTGGAAAAATATACTAGGAAGGATAGCATTAATTTCCATTTTTTAAATTAGTTGGTTCCACACACTAGGGTGTTTCCCATATTAGCATCCCTCAATCACTAGTTTCTCATTATAAACAAGTACAGTAGTGAAGGATGAAATTTCAACATCGTTTAAAAGCATCATTTTCTTGATCCAAACTTAGACCCATGTATTTTATGCGATGTTTTTATTTACTTGTGATAACACGCCTCCCTGATGTCTACAGTATTATGGGGGTACCAAAGAATTTTTCCCTATTTTGGCATCCTTGTTGGAAATTAAAGTGAGAATCGTGAATCAGCAACTTACGTTCCCCGTACTAGTTGTTGTTGATTGATTCCTAATCCCTACTAAAATGGCAAGGCCCTTGCGGCTCACTGGTATATGAGATATGTGCACTCCATTTTGGGATGTTGGATGGAGGATGATGTTTCAGCAAGCACTACAACCTTGTAAACATGTGACAACCTGCTTATCAAAAAAAAAATGTGACAACCTGCTGTCAGCATAGATTTTGCGAATAGAAAAAGCTCCCTGTTTCAATCTACAGGCCATCTTACTTGTATACTTAAAAGAGAAATAATATATATACTGATTACACAAACACATCAGAGTCATATATATAGAAAAATTTTCCTAATGATCTCTTTTATGTAACATGGATACAGATATGAAGGACATTGTAAGGTGAGAGAGAGAAACACTAGCTATCAACATGAGAAAAGCAAGAATGAGGGTTCTATATGTGTCTTTTGGTTAACAAAACTTATCTTGCTCAATTTATTGTGACACCAAATTAGTTACCAGCCATTGTGACCTAGTGGTATCTAGGTGGGGTGGGATGGGGCAATCTAGGGTTTGAATCCTTGCTATGTAATTAAAAAAAAAGGGGGGGGGGGTAAAAAATAAAAATAAAAAACTAGCTAGCAAAGTTTCTTAATTTGAAAATTAGGCCGTTATTTGTCAAAATGTCTAAACGATCCTTATCTGGGTGACTATGAGGTTATGGAAAATTATTTTGAAACCCTTGGATGTATCTTGTATACCCAGAAAAATAGGCCTTTACTTCATTTTTCTCCCATTCCATGTAGGAACATTTGTAAAGGTGACCCTATCTTGCCATTTATCACATTAGCTGCTCCCACACATTTATTTAAGTGTTCCTTGTCAGTTGTCACCAATCTTGTCATTTATGCCATTGAGTTAATGTAGTAGCACATGCTAATAAAATTACCACGAAAAAGGATTTTGTAAGTCGGTTGTCAAATGTCTTTGACCCAAACACTAATCCATCTACATTTTCTATCATGTTTTTATTCACTCATGGTACCATGTCCGATGTGGTATTACGGCGATATCAAAGACTTTCTCCCCATTTTTGCATCCTTATTATTTTTATTTTTTTTTTGGTTTAAGTTTTTTGCATCCTTATTGGCAAAGCTAGAATCATGAATCAGCAAATTACCTTCCACTGGTTGCCAATTGATTCGTAATCTATACTAAAATAGCAAGTTCCTTGTGGTTCACTGGTATCTTAATTTTTGTGCCTTCCATTTTAGGAGGTTGCGGGTTGTGGGATGAAATTTCACCAAACAACATCAACCTTTTAGAGAGGTCATATCTTCTTGTCAGCATTCCAGATCTGTAGTTAGTTTGTCACACACAAAGCTCCCCATCAGGATAAGAATGTTTCTTTCTCTCTGTTTTTCCCACTTTTTTTTTTTGGGGGGCAACTCATTTCTTATATGATCAGTGAAGAGATAATATTATGGACTTGAAAAATGGAAGGTAAGTGACAGTGGGGACATTATCTTTCTAGAACACACACGGTTGAGTTTTCCAAGTCCACCACCATGCCTCTAACACACAGGGTTTGAGTTTTCCAAGTCCAACACAGGGTTTGAGTTTTCCAAGTCCACCACCATGTCTCTTAACATACAGGGTTTGAGTTTTCCAAGTCGTCCACCATGTCCCTTCAGCCTGTCTTAAATTAAATTCTCTAGGACTATGATAATTGTAGCGAAATGAAAATGTTTATATGTTCAACGAACGCACATACGTGTTGTTGATGGTGACTGTCTTTGTGATGCGCCCGTATGGTCTAATTTACAACCACAAACTTGGTGAGATTTGCTTATACTGTGGTCTTGCCTTCAACCTGTTACAAAAAGGCCAAAGACATGCTGCAGAAGGAACTTGTCCCTCTCTCCCTCTACAATCCATCTTTCTTGCATAATTAAAATGGGAATAAGGCCAATTACGCAAACAGATCAGAGCTGCAAATAGAGCAAAATTTTCCTAAAGATATACCCTTTTATGTAAAATGGATATAGATATCAAGGACATTGTACAGTGAGAGAGCTAAAACACTAACTATCAACAGGGAAAAAGCAAGAATGAGGGCTCTACATGTATCTTTCGGTTAACAAAACTGATCTTGCTCAATTTGCTGTGACACCAAACTAGTTGGTCTGTCGTTATTCTCGACATGTTTAAAACCCTGGACACTAATTTCATATCCACTTGAGAGAAAAAGTAAAGGACGTGATCTGAACTGTCTTCTTGATGCTTTTGGAACCTCCTCAATATGCAGTTTCCAGTCCTCAAAATGTCCCTCAATTTTTTCTCTTTCTGCATTCCAAGGATAAAACATATTAAACAAGGGAAGAGCATTTCAATGAAAGCACAAGAAAAAAAGAATGGCAGCTGTACATATATGAGAGGCTGGAAATCTAACCTTTTGAAGATTTGTTCGAACCTCACTCAAAAGCTCAGAATCTGCAGGGTCTTGGAGTTCTACCTGAGTTCCCTTCTGATACTTTAGAATCACATTAGTCTCATGTTTATCAGCTCGAACAAATCGCCAAAAAATTCGTATTGATTCCTCCATGATCTCAACTAGCATATCACTTGTAATGGCATCATCAGTTCTACCTATTCTTTTCTTTTTGTCCTTCAAACTGTCCTCTGCAGAGCAATAAAACAATAATTTGTTGTTGTTTCTTCAGTATCTGGCCCCAGTAAGCTTAAAATGGATTATTAAAAATGCAACAATCAAATAGCAGGTCTCTATCCCTGCATATAAACAATTTGACAGTGGCCTAAAATTTTCAGGATTGTTACCTCTTATAACTGGAACTTGAAGAAGGTTACGGAGCACACATCGATTCTTGACGTAATTTTGGACCCTTGGCCCTTGAAAGGGTTCATTCTCTATAAATCTTTGCATCAGCACTTGAAACTGTTGAAATTCTCCAGCTACTTCGTTATATCTACGTATCCCACGTGGGTCAGATTCCCACAGCTCTAAGGCCTTCTCATATTGCCATTGGAGAAATTCCCAAGAGAGGCACATTTGCCCAACATAGACCATTTCCAAATCACTATGCAATTCCCTAATGAACTTCATGGTTGGGTCAGACTCAGCCTTTTTACGTTTACCAAGCCGGAAATTATGTGAGAAAAGGGATGTAATTGCCTGGGCTGAAGTTTTGTGGCTTGATACTGATTGAAGTGGGTCCTTTGATTGAAGAAAACCTGTGGATGGTCATGAAACACATGAGACGTGGGGTCCTTCACATGGAAAATTGAACATGATTAGATAAACAAAAGGATAGAAAGTAGATGAAATTTCCCACCATACCTTAAGCATATCCCACAAGACAAGTTTAATCTTTTCCATGCACATAGCTTTCATACTTGTCTTCTACTAGTACTAAAAAAAATGTTTGTTCACAAAGGAAATCATTTCCCAAAAAGATTTCATGGAGCCTTTTAGTTTATGCTAGATTATTTTAGAGCAAGAGAATAATGGAGATTCAGGTGAAGCAATTCTTTACTAATAATAATAATAATAAAAAGAGTATTTTATGCAATAGTGGAGCTAAGTGGAAAGTTTAGGTAGGTTGGAGGGCATTAGAGACTATGGAATTGAAGCTTTAACTAATAGGAACTTTTGAGCTCAGGCATAAAGAACAAAAGGAGTAGCAAGTTATGCATACCCCTTTGTATAATATGTATCTTGAATGATTATAATAATCTAATCAGCTTTACAAGAAAAACAAAAAACGAAAAACCTATACATCAGACAGCACTTCATTTATGTCTGCAGTCCATTGAAATTGATGGAAGGAATGTTTTCACTTGTGTTATGTATATATATATATGTGTGTGTGTGTGTGTGTGTGTGTGTGTGTGTGTGTGGGTGCATGCAGTAAAAAATTCTTTCACCTACCCCCTGCCCACCTTCATTCCCCCCCAAAAAAAAAAGATGGAAAAATTCATCTAAATGTTTTATCATTCATCTAAATGCTTGTGATCTGATAAGGTTCATGTTTCAGCTGAGCCCAACTGACCAGATTTAGTGGGTCCCTGTCTCTAACTTCATAATTAGGCATGAAAGGTTGGTTGAGTTAATAATATCAATTGAATCAATGGTGTGTCCTTTTATTTTGTTTTTTCCTCTTTCTGGTAAACTGAATGGTTTGTCTCAGTAAAAAGAATTATTGATAATCATAGGTAGATTCTGTTTACAGTAGTATGAGAGAAACAAAAACACTCATTGATAAAAACAATTAATTCTGAATAAGCAAAATGTAAACAATTATAGGGAAAATAACAAGTGACTGACCTATTGCATACATCTTCTGGTAATTCAAGATATCGAATTTTCGCATTCGCTCTCTGTAACTCTTGTAGAGCTTGTGAAGCTCCCCCATTGGATCTTCATGCTGGAACTTCTCGTCGATCTTCCATGGCTTCAGATCTTCACTTATCTTTGGAGACTCAGATTCTTCTAGTATGGTGGGCAGCCCTGTGGCTCTGACCTTTTTTAGTTCCATCTTCAGCTGTTCTATTAAATCTTGATGTTCCCACAATGTTTCCAATCCATGTGAATCCTCAGAATCCATTGCTGATGAATTCTGCGAATCGGGTTTTCCAGAATTATGTAAACCATCTGTTGGCCTATTGTCTTTGTCATTGAATTCCTCCTGTTTGGTTTCGGCCTTCTCTCCATGAAAATCTCTCTGAGACAGCAATTCTGAGTCCAATATACCTGAATTCTGCAATTGAGTTTCTTCTAACTTTTGAAGCTCTTCCATTATATCTCTATCTTCTTCATCAAACCCATTGGATTCATCATGTTCAGCACTGGAATTCTTTATATGAGATTCTTCTAATTTCTGAAGCTCTTCCATTATATCTCTATCTTCTTCATCAGCATCATTGCCTTCAATTCCAAAATCCTTATCTGATAAGAACCCATCGCTATTCGAATCAATTAACTGACACATAACAGAGAACTCATGGCTTGAAACAATCGACTCCGAATCAGAATCCAAACCCCAGAAGTCCTTCTCAGAAAGAAACTGTGAAACTTCATCAGAAACATCTTGGTCACCCACTAAATTCTTCTCTGCATTGACAGGTTGCCCCTTTTCAGAGAGATTATCCTCCGCCAACGATATTGGCTCTACTTTATCCGCCGTCTCTTCCCTGCATATACTATCTATAGTATTCTCTGGCTTTTCCTCGAGAACAGCTTCAGCTTCTGAATTTGGTTGCACAAAATCCTTTTCTGACAAAAACCCATCATCGACGATCTTATTTTTGCCCTTTGAATTCACAAATAACTCTTCCACAGCAAAGTTTTTAACTTCTGGTTCTTCCATGAAGCCAGAAAAATCCTTTCCACAGATGAACTCATACTTACTGGTGCTCGTTGAGGGGATTACTTCGGAGCAATTCGAATCCTTATTTCCTCCATTGCTTTTTCTCAATTCTTCATAACTCGGAAACTGAAATTTGAAAAAGAACTTTGGCCCATCGTCGTCAGAATCTATTAATTCGACAACCCGAGGTTCTGCCTCCGGCTTTGCCACCTGCTCTGGCTCAATACAATTTGAATCAGCTTTATTATTATCTTGAGGAATAACAGCTGAACAATTCGAATTCTCTTTTCGAGAACCGTTGTGGCCATGCAATCTGTAAACAAACAAACCGTATCAATCAATGAAAACAAAAGCATATGAATTACACTTCAGAAAATCAAAGCACATGAATACCTGAAGAGGCTCTTCGTAATGAAACCGAACAGAGGAAGCAAATAGGAACAGACGAAGACCCAGAATGAAGCGACTAAAAGAACCATTTTTCGATGCAGAAACTGGTTAACAGAACCCATGTTCACTAAACCGAAGTGCGTATTGAACACAAACACCCTTGGTGTACCCATCAATTTAATCCCATCAATTTTGTGAATTCAGTTTGAAGCAAGAAACAGAGGAAACAGAGCAGTTCATGAAACTCATGTCGGCTTTGAATTTTTTCCACGCGAGAATGGACTCTTCACCTGTTAAAAAAAAACGAAGTTCATGGTAAAAATCCAAAGATCTCTGCAGATATCTGCTTCATCAGAGGTTGAAATCTGACCTAATTAGGGAGATTCAGAGGGCTATGTGAGCGAAAACTAAGGGGAGAAAGGAACTTGTCAGCGACTAGGCTTTGAGCTAATCTCATGTTGCTTAGAGCCTTGGAATTCTGAGGAACCGTTATATGATCCATATAGATGAAATATGTATAGATACACACACACAAAATATTTATCAGTTGAAGGGTCTGTTTTTGATGTTCATTCTCTCTCTCTCTCTCTCTCTCTCTCTCTATATCTATCTGTGTATGTATAGGGTTTAAGGAAGAGAGATATCAAAATCAGGGTGAAATTGAAAGTTTACGTCAAAATTCTTTTATTTTATTTTTAATTTTTTGGTGGTGAATAAATTGAAAGTTTACGTCAGTTTAATATTATGAGTTTTGAGAATTTTTCAACCGGACTGTTTGGGAAATAGGAAACCAAGACACATACCGTCATACCGACCACCAAGACCTCTGTACTCGAGGCCAAATTGAAGTTTTGCTTTTGAAACAACTGTGGGAAAGGAAGAATGATACTTTTCAGGTGGGAGAGGCGCTGCAAAATAGAACAAGGAGAATAAAAGTCCTCTTTGTTTTTTTTCTTTTTTCTTTCTTCCTTTTTCGGTCCCAAGAATAAAAGTCTTCAAGACAGCGTGTGAAAGCCTAATATTCTCAACATTCATTGACATAGTTTCCATTCCAAGGCACTATATAATTGATTTATATATTTTCCTATAATCGATATTATATATTCCTATATATATAGGCATAATTAAATGGGTCTTATCACACATACTAAGGGCCTGTTTGGAAATTTCAAAAATTGAATCAGATTAGGTTCAGTTCATAATTATTATTTGGTTTTTAAATAAACCAATTTACAGTTGGTTTATAAAAATAAATAAAATTAAAAAACCTATGTTTATGTTTTATTTTTAAAACAAAACTAAATTGTTTAATAGGAAAAAAAAAAAAAAAGGACTTACCAAATGGTATGGAAATAAAACTAGTCAGACTTATCTTCGACTGATAAGGTTTTCAGGTTTGCCAAATATCCCCTTAACATTCCAAATATTTTTTTTCTTTCTAAAATCAACCAAGAACTTACAAGGATAGTACAAATGGTAAAAAAACCACAACTGAGAAACTAGAAATCTGAATTTGGATCTTCACTCCTCTCTATAAGATACATGAGTTTGTAAGTGGCCTATGCATCGCGTAGGACTAATTTAGACCAAAACCTTAATAAAAAATAGGCTTTGCATATCTACGTTTGACACCCCAAAAAATAAAAAAAAAAAAAAAAAAAAATCAATCATAGTTCTAAAAATCAATCATACTGATTTTTATCCTACTATGGACCCACTTGAAAATAAAAAGGGAATAAAAGGTTGCCGACCTATCAATTTGCTCTGAATTCGGTAAAGCTAAATTTGCACTAAATTTTGTTTGTGCGCATAAACTTATTTTTAAGAACCTATTCCCTTAATTTTAAGATTCATCTTCTAGGGTGTGAAAATCTCAAATATGGCAGATTACATGAATGCTGTGGGGCCTGAATAAAAAATCAAGAGTCTTGGGGGAGAGGAGTTTTTCTTGGCAACTTACAGCCTAAGATGGCTTTAAATAGAAATATTGTTATTACCTCCTCCATTCCTTATTGCCTACGTTTCTCCATTCCTTATTAACTACGTTTTTTAGAAAAATCATGTTTTTTTAGGTAATTCTATTAAATATTTTCACATCAAAATATATATTTTAATATTCCAATTTTACCCTCAAGTATAAAGAACATTGGAGAAAGACAAAATGACCACGAGGAAAGGTATTCTTAAAAGGCAAACAAAAAGAAAATTTGACATTTTGAATAAGATAATAATTTTAAGAACACTACTTGGCTCCTTACAGTAGAGGAGCAACTCCTCCTTCTTTCCATTCATATTATACCATGTGTCATAGTTAATTTTAAATAATATGGATATGTGGATACGAACATGTTAACATGTGAATATACATATATGGACACATATTCATATTCATTTGGATATATAAACATATATATATATATATATGGACATATGAATGCATAGTAACATAATATAAGGATACATGTACATAATCAATTTTCATTTGTTTTGTTAGATAAGTAGCATAATATAAGTAAAAGGGAGGAGAAATGGCTCCTCGATCCACTATGAGAGCCAAGTATTATCCTAATTTTAAAACATCCAAAAACCAAAAAACAAAACAAAACAAAAAAATAGAAATCGACGGAGTACTCTTTTGTTTCACATTCACAATCTGTACAACAAAATTTCATTAATTCTTTATATGACCCAACTTAAAAGGCTGTGTTTTTTACTTTTTGGGTGCTTTTAGAGCATTCATTAAATTGTAGTTAATGCACTTTGATTTTAAGAAGGTTATTTAAAAAAAGGTGGACCTAAAAATCAGGTGGTTATGAGACCTAAAAATGGTGGACCTGAACATATATAGTGTTACAAAAGCTTGGCTTCTTGCATTTGCATTGAGTTACATAAAGCTGTAATCTTTCAACTTTTCTAACATTCTCCAAGGTGTTTTGGAGTTGATATTCATAGACGCACACTAATTTATTTGTTTGATTCGATAGAAACACATCAATTTATGAATATAATGATTTAAATAACCCTCTGAACCTCTTTAACATTCGAAATTTCTTTTTATGGGAATGTGAGGTCTTGGTGGTTAATTTAGATTTAACATTCCAAGTTTTTTTGAACTTAGGAGTTCGAGGTTTATAGTTTTTAAGGTTCAAGGTTTACGTGGGTTACTCATTTGTGTATGTGTATTGTGTGTTCCTTATGGGTATAGAAAAAAAAAGTTCAAGGTTAAGGATTTGAATAGTGCTATTTGTGCCAATTCTCTACACTGACTCCTTGTACCAGCTCACATGATTAACAATTTGGTGCTGATTCATTAAAACAACGACAAATCATTTGACACCCTCTTATTTACCTTGTGAGTTGGTGTAGATAGAGCATTGATACATAAAGTTGATGCCAAGTACAACATTTTTCTTAGAGGTTTTAAGATCTGGTTATTTGTTAGTGTTTAGGGCTAGTGCTCATAGGATTGATTTTAGGATGTAGGTATTGGAAAAGGGTATTGGATTACATTAAATTCTCTTAAATCCAATACATAAAAGGAGTGTAATTACCAGGATTTTGAAGTCTTAATTGCTCGACAGAGAAGATGATACCCTATTTATAATTGCAATAAAAATTGGGTGCACTAGTTAACAAAACCCACATGGTTTGGTTTCCAATTGATTGGTTAGAAGGGGCCTCCTCATATTCCCTATTTTGCCTTCTATCATGTATTCAAGTTAAATCAAATTTTCTAGAAGAGAAATTGTCAAATCCATGTGTTCACATGTCCACCTGATTAGGGATAGAGTCTATGTCCGCATTGACTAGGCCAAAATAAAATCCAAAAGATGTGCTCATACTTCTAAGAATTAAAAACACATTTGATTTTGAAAAGATAGTTTCTTGCTGTATATCACATTGCACTACGTCATATAGGATTTTGTCAAAATCATTTTCCTTTTCCATTACATATGGCCCTCGATCATCAACCCACTTTTTGAAATTCCCAAACAATCCCTAAACCATATATTGCATGGTTTAATGCTCACTCTTCATGTTGATTGTATGTGTGTGAAGCTTAGCTTCTTCCCACATGAATCCTGTGACCCAAGTCACGATTTTTAAGTTGATGAATAACACATTGAGGATGGAATATGGCCATCACATATGTAGCCAGTTTTCTCCATCCCACCTTCTTAACCTCATCAATATATGAGTGCTGGTTCTAAATATGGTCTAAAGTCACTAACAAACTACAAATTTGTCAAGGTTAGTGGCTTGCAGGCTTGGTTGTCAATGTTGTTGTATCAGCTAAATCCCAACCCTAGCCTATTCTTTAATTATTTCTTTTCTCCATCCTTCTCTACCATTAAAAAATAATAATAGTAATAAAACCCAGAGATCGGGGAAAGATGAAAAACGCTTAAAATGACTTAGAAAAATTGTTATACAATAGACCTACCATCAAAGAAGCCTGAATTTCACAGCAATTTTAAAACTGAAATCTAATTACCTATAATTTTCAATCCAATGTAACCCTTACTGATGGTTAACCCTTTTTCCTATTTCTTAATATTGCATGCTTGCAAGTGGAGCAAGGGCTACAGTTGTTATTTTTGACCTACTCAAAATCTCCTGTGCCGGTTGTAGTAGGCTGATATGGTTGGTCTTTGGGCACGTTTGACTCTAAATCCACCAATTTGTGACTATTCAAAGATTGGGAAAATGATACTTTTACTAGTAAACTTTGAATCGTAATAATGCTCATTTGCTAAACCTATGGGGTTAGCTTAGATGGTCAGGGTGTTAAGCATTGATTTTGAGGTCTTGCTTTCGAATCTCACGCACCGCATGCCCAAAGCATAAGCCTAATAACTTACCTGGCACATGTGTTGAGCATGCGGTGCATGTTTCCATGAAAGTTTATCGGTTGCCTAAGCTAAGAGTTGATCTTGACGATAAATTGGATGGGTTCCTCCTCTTAAAAAATAAAAAATAAAATGTCCTTTTGTTAAGAGTTATTAGTTATTACATGAATGATGAATCAAATATAAAGTATTTCTATTCAAAAATAAATTTGTAAGAAATTCTTTCATGTCACCATCATAAACGTCTAGGTTATAAAGCTCAACCACAATGAGATATTGATATATATATATATACCGACATTCAAATTTTTTGTTTTAATTAATTTAGGAAGATCTCTCTGCAGGCTTACGTCGGCTCACGTGATCGAAATTCCTAAACTTGTTTATGATAATTAGTTCAGTTTACCTACCCAGTGGTCCAACAGTTGGAGTCTAGAAGGTACTGTCATGAGGATGTTTCAACACGAAGAAAATCTGGTTAGGAAAATATGACAAAAAGAAACATTCAAAAAGAGCATACATATATATGTGGCTGGTGGAATGTTTTTCAACATAGGACCAATTTAAAATGGGCATTTCTTAAAAAACAATTATACTTTGTAGTTTTCTTCACTTCATGTATTTATATAAGGTTAAGAATCACGGGACACAATTTTTTTACTGAATTAATTTTTATTAGTTTTTTAAGGAATTAGATCTCCATGAATCTAAAGGAATCCAAAAAGAGTTGAATGAAAAAATAACTACTATAATAATGAGAGAGGTGGATTTTGAGAGATCCAATGACTTAAGAATTATGTCAAAAATTAAGTGCAAAAAATTATGACCTTTTATATATGTATGGTTTGGATCATTTGTGCAACATCGCACAATAATTTGAGTTGTACGTTATAATCAAGTAAAATACACGCGTGTTCACGGACGACTTGGGTCCTGCATGATGTCACATGGGAGAACCGAACCCTATATATATAATTACAAGCTTTTTTTCCTCTCTCCAGCCCTTTTAGAGTTTTACCCCCAGCCATGCACAACGACTAGCTAGGTTTCCCCTTCCTTCATCCACCCCTGTGCAGTCCTTCAAAAATGATGTTGAGTGCTGATTTGGCTGTTGAGATATCAATTTCGATATAGCAATTCTTATTTATTTTTATTATCATCTGCCAAATGGGTAAGAGACCTTTTCTATTGCAAACATTGAGAAGTTTCAAAATTTTATTTTCTTTTTGACATAGAACGTGAGGCATATTCTTGTTTGCAGTGTTTGGTAGGACAAAAATCCAATCTACACTTGTGCCTTGATTTTTACCTCATGAATTAAATTGTCATAACATTTTATTTGGTTATTGAAATCACACTAATCACTTGACATCGGAGAGCTTATTTCAAGTACTGTGATGTGTTTTACAGTTACGTCATAAGGCCTAGTTTGTTTGGTCAAAATGAGAGGAACCGGAATGGAATATGTTTCCTTTATTCTCTTTTCTTATTCTCTTTCATTGAGGTGACTCAGCATTAAAATGTCATTTCATTCCAGCTCTCTAAATTCCAGTCAAACAAACGAACCATAAGTGGTAACCTTTGAGTCACCAAAAAGCCAAAAATTAATTTTTAAGAATTTTTTTTTATTATTTAGTAATTTTTGTTTTGGCTTTATTTTGATAATTTGGAATGGGAGTGTTCAGGACTTCGTCAATTAGCTATTTGCGAGTCTTTGACGTCAATTTTGTGTATTAAAAATATCTAAACTCAAACATGAAATTAGCAATAAACGAGAAAAACCAGGAATTAAAAAAATATATAAAGAAAATGGAAAAATCTTACTTCTACACAAATTTTTTGAAGGCAGGATTTCAATGAATAAAATTGAGAGATATTTCTTTTATCCTCTTTGTGAATCCTAGAACCCTTGTAAATTGACGGACTCATCTTCTTCTTTTTTTACCCTCTGTACGTTTTCCTTATATCATTTTCTCTTCATTTTTCTACTTTTTATTGTTCTTATTTATTTTATATTATTTTTTTGGATATTCCAAAATTATTATTCCTTTAAAAAAATCAGTGAGTTTTTTTTAATAAATTCTTTCACGCACCCATATTTGACAGTTTCTCGTCCGACATAATAGTTTTCGTCTATCTACTTTTGACACCTAAGGTGGATGGTAAAGATGAGTAAAGTAGTGCTTTTATTTTCACTTTATTCAATGTTTTGTGTAATGTAAAATTGGTATGTTAAAATATTTATATTTATGTGAAAGTAATTAATTAATTTTTTTTAAATAACATGCTTTTTTAAATGTGACAATCAGTTAAGAACAGAGAAAATATGTTATATATCAATGGAAAAAGGATCGAATTTACTCTTTTTAATATTCCGATGGAGATATTTGGTTAAAACTTAAAAGGCATTTTCGAATCATCGAGCTAGCAAACATGGGTATAGAAATCTTTTCATACTATACGACATAAACGTACCATTATTAGCTTAGCATAAGGTGCTGTCTGCCGACTAATGGTCCCACAGCTAGGATATTTCATTACATGTGATTTCAGAGCTATTGTCGACCAAAACATAACGCGTAAATGCATGATATTAAGCTATATAAAACCAAAAAAAAAACACGTTATGCTGTCTTAGAACTGTCTCACTGCTGTCTTAAACTCGTCTCAGTACTACATGCTTATTAGATTCATCCATCGGCCTAAACTACCAAACTGGAATGTTAATAGTAAACTGAACCAATCATGCTCGAAATCATGAAGTATTAAATCATGCATAGAATATCTAAATCTTTGGTTCGACTAATCCCTCAAAAATATGAATAAGGTTATTGTCCCCTTATCATGAGTTAATGTACAAGATAAATTCGACTGATAGTTGACTTCAAAAGAAAGTGAGAAGTTAAAATCTGAGTTTTTTTTGTTTGTTAAAGCATAAGATTAAGAAACCATTTGTTCATTTCTTGAGATAATTATAATTAAGGTTTTCTTAACATGTGCCCTAAAGCATATGTTAAGTTGCAAGAAATGACCGAATCATTTCATGGGAAATTGTGAAAATGCATTAAAAAAAAATAGTGAAAGTTGTTAGGAAAAACTGTAAAAACACATTTGTCTATGTAATGATTGAATTATTAATTACAGTTTAAGGCACATTTTAAGAAAACGTTTAGAATTACTATTAAGTAGACCAAAACTTTGACTATCTCCTCCCAACAACTATTATGGGAATCGATGTGGCAACATGCACAAAAATACCATGTCAGCACTTATGCATAAATGATTGAAGTATTCTGAAATCATAAGTAATATAATGACGTAATATCATCTCATTCGCGGATTTATACGTGCATGTAAATCCCAGCCCAACATGAAATTTCTTACCAAGCCCTATTGGCGTTCCCTTATATTTTCCTTGCACAAGTACGACTAAATTGGACCTATCATTGTTTCTAGACATACAATAGAACACTAGACTGGACTTTTAGAGGTTTTTACCTTCTTGTGTTTTTTTTATCAAACACCATGCATTAGAGTGCGAGACATTACATGGGCGCGGCATTCCTCATCCGCGTTGAGAAGGTCGTAAAGGCCTGCGCGTTTCATGAAAAAACGTGTTAGCATTAAGTCAATAAGGCTAGGCTGATGTGGAATAATGGGAAGTTTCTTGTGGGTCTTATATTCTTACATGGCCTATAGGTAGTGGCTTTCCCACTTCTAAATGAAGACGTTATAAATTCTCTCTTCTATTGAAGCGTGGGGATGGAGAAAGAAAACACGCGCAGCCTCACTTGTTTTTTTATCCATGGAAGAAGACAAGGTTGAGGCCCCACCAGCATCTATAGGCGGCAGAGAGAGAGAGACGCCAAGCCACCCCCCCTACTCAATTGATCCCATCCATCTTCTAGATTTCTGTGAAGTATGATGGACTGGTCAAATCTTTAGCAACCTGAATCTCTCAATCTTCAACCAATAAATAATTTATTAATTAAATCTTCAAACTCACTTGCGGAATCAAGATCCCATCAGTTTTATTTTATTTTTAAAAACGAAAATGTTTATGCAACAAACTGTTATATCGTGACCACAAAAAAAGGTTGAAGATTTAGTAGAAAATCCATTCTTTTATTTTTTTTATGATCATAATTTGGTTATCATTGTTTTTCATTACTTAAAGCCATGATAAATTATTATGTAATAAATGTCCTCTTAAATATTTTGAAAATGAATAAATTCTTAAACCTAAGATTACACAAACCCTAACACATTTTGATATCGGTGTTGGCATGACAACCTAATGACTAAGTGATTTCGAGTTCAAAATTATGTTTTAATTTAACAAGCATTACAATGTCACTTTCCTTAAGACCATATCACTGCGGACTTAATTAATAGTAAATTTGCGATAAAATGAAATCTCTTGTTGCACTATAGTCTCTGATTATTTATAAATATAGATTATTTGATAATCATAATTATGTGGTTTACCAATTTGGTTAATGGTATCTAAAACACTTTGTCAAATGAAGTAGAGATCCTAGTTTTGGTATTGAGCCTTCCCTTTTAACCAATGATTGTCTTCGAAAAAATATATATATATATTCCCACTTGGAAAAAAAAAAAAAGAAAGGCATATTATACATGTCACCACCACTTTTCCTTAAAAATTTAGTAAAGGCTAATATAAAAAGAAAAATTCTTACCAATGGCATCATTGAAGATTACTTGATTAACCTAAAAAATGAAACAAAACGAAAAGGAAAGGCGTTTACTTGATTACCCTGTTCCAGTGGGAGACAAAATAATGATAATATTAATAATAAAAAGAACAGTCTAATAACTCGGGTTAGGTCGCATGAGATCGATCGACAAGGGAAGAAACTCCATTTGTGCATGGCTGCTCCCACTTGGGACATGAATATTCTCTCCTAATCTGGTTTTTCCTCGGACAAAAATCGCAGCCTTTGGCCCTAATTTTTGAACTGGGGAAATTCCCACTTCTTGCTCATTTGTGGTGTAAAGCAACGGCGGCAACAAAGGTTGGTTGGGCCCAATCCAACTTGAGTTCAACACAGCCAAAGTGCGAGCTTGGACTAATCCTTTGACACTGAAGGTTGGGCTTGGGCTGTAGTATTCTAAAGATTGGGCTTTGCCACAAAGCCCCAGGCATAGGTCGGGATCGGCTATTGCGACCCCCATTTTTATAACCCCACCTTCCATTCTTTGGGTTTTTAAGATTTTATGCAAAATATAAAAGGTTTTTACAAATACTGGTCATTTATCTACTATAAAACATCATTTTGAACTTTTCCAAAATCTATCGTTTAAATAGATTTTTTAGCCATTTATAACCTTTATTTCATTTTTTAACGCAAAGTCTATTTAAATAATAGATTTTAAAAAAAATTTCTTAATAGACATCACTGACAGTTTTTGTAAAAACCTTTTATATTTTGCATAGAATCTTAAAAACCAAAACAAAAAGGGAGTATGACAAGAATAAAAAATAAAAAGAAGGGTTGCAATAGCCGTTCCCGCATAGGTAATCTTAATTGAAATAGCATGAGGGGCCTCCATGATTCTATTGGCATCCCAAGACTTACTTTTCATCTTTCACTTATTTTATATTTCAAAGTTTTATGAAGAATATAAAATGTTTTCATAAAAATTGATCACGCAATCCACAAGAAAACGTCATTTTGAACAATTTTGAAAAAGAAAATTTCACTAAAATCTATCGTTTAAGTGGATTTTTTGGCCATTTATGATCTTTGTTTCATAAATAGCTAAAAAACCCATCTAAGTAATAAATTTTGAAAAAACTTTATTCTACAAAGTTGTTCAAAATGATGTCCTCTAATGAATTATATAGTCAATTTTCATGAAAAACTATTATATTTTTTTTTATAAAACCTCAAAATGTAAAGTAAGTGGGGGCATAAAAAGTAGGTCTTGGGGTGTCAATAGAGGCCCCCAACAGCATATTCATATATATTTTTTTGAACTCTAGTTGAAAACCCACTATTCCTAGTTTTCCCATAATTGGATCCTCCGAAGCCACAAGAATTCTTAGTTAGAAGTGGCTCATTTCGTACCAGAGAAGCCCATGTATGAGCAAATGATTAATTTTACTTCCACACCTAGTAACTCTAGGTTAGGGGTTAGGTCCAAATAATCCCGTACCATGATGTGTTTGGAATTGTAGTAATTAGGGAAACTAAAATACTTGTACGAACCATAGAAGTAACCCCATCCCCAACGGTCCAGAGATTAAAATATTTGGCAGGGTTGGGCTGGGCTACAGGCAAGGGATGTTGCTCTTCGAGTTAAGCATGTTTCGACTTCGAGGGCTTCAATTGGCATCCAAAAACTTGTTTTTCATCTCTTACTTATTTTATATTTTAAGATTTAATGAAAAATATATAAGGTTTTCATAAAAACTAATCGTGTTGTCTATTAGAAAATATTATTCTAAATAACTTTTTGGAATAAAGTTTTTTTAAAATTTATCGTTTAAGTGAACTTTTTAGTCATTTATGAAGTGAAGACTATAAATGGTAAAAAAAGTCTATTTAAATGATAAATTTTGAAAAAACTTTCTTCTAAAAAGTTGTTGAAAATGATATTTTCTAATAAAATATGACAATCCGTTTTTGTGAAAACTTTTTCTATTTTTCATAAATCTTTAAGATGTAAAATAAGTATAGAATGAAAAGCAAGGCATGCGGTGCCCATAGAATCCCCCTTTGACTTCTAACGCTCTAACCCAGTCTCGGTCGTCCCAGTAGTAAACCCAGAACAAGCTGTAAAATACATGAAGTTGGGCCGAGGTAGGGCCTACCAAAACAAAATTCGCAACATTGAAAACATGGGCTAATTCACCAGTAGGCAGTGCATGGACCAGGTTTGGACCTGGGCCTTTGTTTTTTTTGCTAAAAGCACACGCACCACAATGCATCCCCAGAAATGGTATTTTACATTTTTTTTTTTTAGAGGGCTTCTATTGGCACCCCAAGACTTGCTTTTCATCACCCACTTATTTTACATTTTAACGTTTTACGAAAGATATAAAAGGTTTTTATAAAAACTGATTGCTTAGTTTATTAGAAAACATCATTTTGAACAACTTTTTAGGAGAAAGTTTTTTCAAAATCTATCGTTTAAGTAGATGTTTTTGCCATTTACAGTCTTTTCTTCATAAATGACTAAAAAGTCCACTTAAACGATAGATTTTGAAAAAAATTTCTTTCAAAATGTTGTTCGAAATGATATTTTCTAATAGAGTGCGATCAGTTTTTATGAAAATCTTATATATTTTTCATAAAATCTCAAAGTATAAAATAAGTGGGGGATGAAAAGCAAGTCTTTGGGTGCCAATAGAGGCCTCCTTTTTTTTAAGGCCTCTACCTAAGACTTGCTTTGCACCTCCAACCTCTATGATTTCAAGGTTTTATGAAAAATATAAAAGGTTTAACGAAAACTTACTACATAGTCTATCAGAAAACATCATTTTGAACAATTTTGAAAAATAAAATTTTTCCAAAAATTGTCGTTTTCATGAACTTTTTGGATTTTTATAGAAATATATTGTAAATGGTAAAATAATTCACTTAAACAACAAATTTTGAAAAAACTTTCTACTACGTATAGAGTTGTTCAAAATGATGTTTAAGGAGTTGGGATGCTAAACAACTCCTGGGGATGCTAAAAGAGGCGCCCCCCTCTCTCTTTTGTCCCTGCTTGTAAAGGCCCAGAATGTGCTTGGCTTAATATTATTAAAATTAGGGAACGGCTATTGCAACCCCTCAAAGGGTTAAGTTGCCCTCCTTTGTTATCCCCACCTCCCAAAAATATATACCCACCCCTCTCAAAGACCTCACTACCCCTCATTCTCACCCACCCCTCTCACTCACCCCACACCATGGCAGTGATGACCGGCGACGGCAACGGAGGTGAGAGGGAGCCGCACCCTTTGGCGCCAAAGGTTTGCCGGCGGTGAGAGGGAGCCGCACCAGTTCGACGGCAGTGAGGAGCTCCGGCGACTCCTCTCTTCTTCTCCTCTTTGTTTTTTTTTCTCAGATCTGGCAGTGAGGAGCTCTGGCGACTCCTCTCTTCTTCTCCTCTTTTTTTTTTTTTTTTTCTCAGATCTGGCAGTGAGGAGCTCCGGCGATTCCTCTCTTCTTCTTTCTTTCTTTCTTTCTTTTTCCACCCCCTGCTGGTCAGATCTGTGTGTTTTCCGGTGAGGGCTTCCATTTTTCCCGGCGACGCCTCCATTTTTCCGCTGACGGGAGGGGAGTTCTGGAAGGAAAAAAGAAATGGAAGAGAAGAGGGAGGAGGAGGAAGGAGAAGAGGGGGTGCGGCCTTACCAAGAGAGGAGAAGAGGGAAGGGGAGTTCATCGCCGTCGCCGGTGGGGGCTGCCGGAGAGAGTTGCCGGGGTAGGGGTGCGGGAGAGGGGATGGGTGAGGGTTAAGCCCTTTTTAGTAATTTTACATAATAATTTTTTTAATTAAAAAAAATAGGGGGCAACTTAACCCTTTAAGGGGTTGCGTTAGCCGCTCCCTTAAAATTAAGGTATGAAATTTCAAACATCAGCTCATTCGTATCCCTGCAAAAAAGAGTCTAGCCAAATACAACTGTTTTCTCTAGCCCAAGCCCATCTTTTTTTGTCCCTAAGGCGTCTACTTCTCAACAATCCATTCATGCAATTTAGAGTCATCAGATCTTGTGATTGTAGGCACAAAGAAAAGTTACTCCTTCGACTCCAGTTTGTCCGTCTAATATCAAAATCCGACGTACACCATGCCGGAAAATTGATGATTAAACCACAATTTGAAAATGGGTTGATCGGGACTTTATTTACATTGTCGGTCTAATATCAAAATCCGATGTACCCTTGTTTGGTAAAAAAGGAAAAAAGGAAAAACAACCAAAGCCTTTCATAATTGATGGTGTGGCTTTATTGATGACTTCTGGCCGGCCGTGATGCAACCATGCGACGATGCCATTTTCTTGGTAAGGAATTATGAATCCAAACTTTCAATGCGAAAGTGACTGAACCTTCACACACTGTAAAACCACAGGTGCTTCCCATTATCGAAAAAATTCATTGGGCTCGCACAAAATATTAGTTGGCCACGCAGAGGCCCAGTCGCAGATACAGCCATATGAATTTCTATAATTGCCACATCATCACTCACAAATTTTTTTTATTTTTTTAATTTTCTAATAAATATGGCTTGTTCATTCCTCCTCTATGTGCAGTGGGCTAGTGACTTCCTCATTGTCCGTGGACTCGAAGTGAGGTACAAAATATCTGGAAAAAAAAAAAAAAAAAAAAAAACACACAATACTATAAACATTAACCACCTTTTTCGCAAAATTCATATTGAAAAATTGATTGGTAATTTTGTATTCCCTCCTTTTTTTTTCTTTTTTTTTTCTTTTGAATAGTGGCAATCTCACTAAACCAAACAAGTCATTACCCTTTCTTTCTTAATTCGAGGAGGATCTTCCATCTAAACTATAAAACATTTTATATATTTTTATATTAATGAAATCATTATTTCATTCTCTCCTTTATTCTTTTGTAACAAACACAGCCTAAAAAATTTTTAATTTTTTTTATTTTAAGAATATAATAAAAAAAATTTAAACCCTTAACCTTTTTACTCCTACCTCTCTCTTTCATACAAGACCAGCGACAATGCCGGGGACAATGTCTTAAAAGGGGTATGATTTGGCAAGCTGAATCATTTAGCCAGCCACTCCTTGCATCCCAACCAGTCAGTCACGATTTGGCAGCATCTGTTTATTTATTTCGGTTCAGCACGTTTTCGGCAGCATCGTGTCCACACAAGTGGTACTATTTTAGGTGGGCCAGGCCCACGGATTTCATTGAACATGACTTTTTTTTTTTTTTTGATTCATGGGGTTCAGGTTTCAGTTACCCACAGGCCTAATTATTGTGCTTGGTCACACTTGTTCACTCCACATGGGTTCTTTCCAAGGCTTTAACTGTACTGACACCGCTTTGAGAACGGTGGATCAATGCTTTGTTTTTTTATGTTTTTTTTTTTAATTTGGGTGGGCCACATTCCTGGATTGAGGTTTCTTATAGACTAAGCTCCTAATTATGTGAAACGTTTTATATCACCTAATTATGTGAAACGTTTTATATCACCTAATTATGTGAAACGTTTTATATCAACATGGACAGTAATAACTGTGAAAAGTCGAAATGATAATATTTGAAAAATACATTTAAGATTTAGCTGCTCAGTCAATCTAACAAGGACAATGAGTTTATATTTTTTTATGAGATGCATTTTATTTATTTCTTTGTTTTTTTATTTTTATTATTAGGGATATTTAGATATTTGGAATGATTAATCTTTTCAAAAACAAATAATGCAACAATGCCTATTCTACATCAATTTAAGCGTGTAGTAAATCTAACGGTTGATTATTCTCAAGAAGTGATACATATGTAAGATGACAGTTAAGTAAGAATGTATTGATATGAGTTATATCAGTACCCGCATTGGGA
This sequence comes from Liquidambar formosana, assembly GCA_039720395.1. Classification (NCBI taxonomy): domain Eukaryota; kingdom Viridiplantae; phylum Streptophyta; class Magnoliopsida; order Saxifragales; family Altingiaceae; genus Liquidambar; species Liquidambar formosana. Next base: position 6,579,304 of record CM077832.1, read on the forward strand.
GGTGTATCCTATGCATCGGTGAGTTACGAGCTAGTAGGATCCATGCACGAATTACAACCCTTAATGCACTTCGTTTTGATAGATATACATATACATATAAGAGGGGACAAAGGGGGCATTGGTGATAGTTTAGGACTAGCACAAAGTAGTAGAGAGTTTGAGTTCAATTGTACTAAGAGGGGATTTCAATCTGTTGTGGGACGATTCAGCTGATTGAATTTCACATTTGAAACTTGAAGGAACTAATGAAGAAACGGACAGATTTTACCACTTGGTCATGGGACTCAATTTTTGACTCATCATATCAAATCCCAAACTAGGTGATAAATATTGGTCTACCTTTACAAAATTGCACCTTATTCCTCACTTATTTATTTATTTATTTATTTTTTAGCCAATAAGGATATCGAAACATTTGGCTCAACTAATCTTAGTAGGCCCATGTAACGAGGCCCAAATTATTGTGGGTGGCCACAGCTATGAAGATGGAGGTTATTACAAACTCCTCAATTTTATTTGTAGATCCTCTTTTTCTTCTTCTTCTTCTTCTTCTTCTTCTTCTTTTTTTTTTTTTTTTTTTTTTTTTTAACTTTCCAAAGTTTTATAAAAAATTTCAAAAGTTTTTATGAAAAATGATCGTGGTGCAATCCACTAGAAAATATCATTTTAAACAACTTTATTAAAGAAAGGTTTTTCAAAATCTATCATTTAAATAAAATATTCTATTTATAATTTTTGTTTTTGTAAAATGACATAGAGATTATAAATGACCAAAAAATCCTCTTAAATGACATATTTGGAAAAAAAAAATTTACAAAATTATTCAAAATAATATTTTCTAGTAAATTGTATATCCAGTTTTCATTAAAAAAATTTATATTTTCTATAAAATCTTGAAAAGTAAAAACAATAAAAATAAGATTTGCAAATAAAATTGAGACGTTGCAATAGGTAGCCCTCCAGCAATTTATTCCACATGGCCTTCTCAATCGCTTTAAATGTTGTCCTGCTGGACCTCCTGCTAACAAATGCACCCCTGAGATATTTTATAGTATGGACTTTGAGAATGACGGGCCCATGTGATCGGCCCTCAGGTGGGCTACCACATGCTGCTGGACTGCTGGAGAACACAAATGATACACACATAGAATTTGTAATTGTTAAAATTGTTTCGTTATTTAAAATGTGGAATTTGACTGGAAAAAATTTAACCTCTCAAATTTCGAGTAAAAGTTCTTACTAGAACTTTAGAAATTCTAACTCTAGCCAGAAAAATACGGAATTTGATTCTAAGAATTTGAAAATTTTTGTTTAACATAGAAACTCCTATTTTTTTTTCTTTTTTTTTTTTTAATACCCAAACACACTTCCAAGAGTTTTGCTTTATCGCCAAACACCAATGCCCAATTAATCATGCAATAGCATATGTGGTGTGCCACGTCAATAAATAAAGAGATTTTCATGATAAAAAAATATCTATGAATAGGAGGTTTTTTTTTTTTTTTTTTTTTGCTCGGCTAAGCAACGAGGTGTCTGAACTTTCAGAATCCGACTAATTCCCGCTTCTCACGCTGGGCCACTATCCCATGAGGTCAGTTTAACATCCGGACTAATAATCTTGACTGGTGGTTGGTTAAGAGAAATTGACTGGTTTCAAACGTGAGATGTCTAAATTTATAACTCACCCCTTTATCGTCAGGCTAACTCTTATTGGTTTATGAATAGTTAAATACTATCAAGAAGTGAGTTTTTGAATTTCTAATTTCAAATTTCATATGGTGCTTTTAAGGTGAGGCCCCCATGTCCGCCAATTACAATATTCACAAAAAATGTTGTAAAATACAAAATGATTCTTATAATTACTGAATTTACCCTTCAAAAAAGGGTCTTATTTAAGGTGAGCACCCCATTTAAGGCTTGTTTTGGCAAAGAAGCCCAATTCGACTCAGAAGATTAGTTATAAAAAAATGTGGTAAACACAGGCTATTCTGTGCCCTAAACATGCTATTTGAATAACAAAGAGGATGAACCGATGGCCCTTTTGGATATAGTTGATTGATGGCTCATGGAACAATTAATGCATGGGAAAGAAAATTGGCAACCATGTACGAAATTAAGTGAAATCAATCCAAATCCGATTGACCGATTAGAAGAAATATACTCTGAGTAATTGAACAAGATTGATAACCATAATTTTGTTTACCTATCAATTCTAATAATTAATTGAAAAAAACCTAAACCCATAAATAAGTGGATCCCACTCGTATTATCTTCACGACCAAAGGTTTTTCGGATTATATTAGTTGGAAATATATCAACATCCCAAAATAATTTTACCGATATTACATGATTCATACCTAACGATCGAGTAATTAAGATTCATCTTGTGCATTGCAGGTCTTACACTTCCCAAAAAATAAGCCTCCTGCCAAATTACTTGCCACTTGGGATTGACTCATTATTTTGGCTGGGAATTCAGCAAATAATGATTTAGCTCCTAGGCCACCGATTAGATATCGTACAAGATCGAAATAGGGCAATCAAAAAGAATACCCAACAACTCACAAAGCAAAACTTCATATAATTTTTTTTTTTTTTAGTTTTACATATACCTAATCCATACTATCTTTTTAGTAATTTCAGCAGTTAAAATCACAACAGGAGTGTAGGGTTTCTGAAAAATAATTTGTATCCACTAAGAGCATCTCCAACCATGTGAACTTAAATTAGGTGTGGTATTACTATTTTAACATATGCTACAGTGCCAAATGCTATAATTTAGCACAATGTGCTCTAATGATGCAAATAAACGTATTGTGTTATTTTTTGCCACAACTTCAACTCTTTTCACAGATTTAAGGATCTTATAAAATAGTGAATGAGGTATATCATAGATCAAATTCAATGTTGCTTAAGTAAGATAAATGAGTTTTTAAAAAAAAAAAAAAGGTATGTTTTCTTATCTTTTTTTTGTTTTTTATTTTTTTATATATAAGATTTCAATTTTATTTTTGAAAATATTGTATTTATTTATGGGCTATTTGGTTACTGAGAAAATTTTGGAAGAAAAATTAAAGAAAAGAAGTTACTAGGTGTGTTTGGCTGTTGAGAAGTTATTGTTATATTTAGTACACCATTAAAATATCCTAACTTATACTAAATACCAGGAGTGTTCATGGTTTAGGTTAAAAGCGAAAACCAAACCAAACCGGTCGGTTTGATTTGGTTTTTTTGTCCTTAGGTTTGGTTTTGGTTCTAATTTTAGAAAACCGACTTAAATTAGTTTGATTTTGGTTTTCATGTTTAAAAAACCAAACCAAACCGAAAAACTGAAAAAACCAATAAAATATAATATAAATATATATAATTTTATATATTACATATTAAACTTAGTGTGTAAATTTTCTGTTCTAATAAAGGCATAATAGGTAATATATTGTAAATTTTCTTAATGTTTTTTCTTTATTAGATTGGCATGTATTAAACTAGCTATTATTGTTATGTGAGATATTAGCACGTATTAGATTGGAGATTTGAACTTGGATTAACATAAGTCAATACTTTTCCATCTTGATACAATGTTTAACATTTTTCTTAGTTGCTAATGTAATGATTTTATTAAAAATGTTTTTATTTAGAGTTTGGTTTGTCATTTTTCTATTTTTAATTATTTATTGCTATTTGATAAGATAAAACCGAAACCGAATCGAACCAAACCGAAATTTTATGGTTTGGTTTGGTTTGGTTTTTTTTATTGTATGATTTGGTTTTGGTTTGAGAAAACAAAAACCGAAATATAATAGTTTGATTTAAAATTTACCTTAAAACCAAACCAAATCGAATCATGAACATCCCTATTAAATATTATAATATAATAATAACACATCATATAGTTCACCCTAAAAATGCGCTAACACATAACAATTTGATCAAGACAGTAGGCTTAAAGGGTCCCAATGCATGATTTTGTGATTTCTTCAGAGAGTCCAGCTCTGTCCTCAGCCGTAGGTTTTGCAAGAAATATTTTTAACTGGATTTCTTCTAGGCCCCTCCATTGTCAGAGGGAACATGGGCATGGTGGGGGCGGTTGGGGTCATGGTCCCCACAAAAGTTTGATGGATGCCTCCTTTTTCCAGTAGGCGCTTCAATGTTTGCAGGCTTGACCTTTATAAAATTAATCACATGGCCCCACCATGGCCAATCTGATGTACTTTGATTAAAACACCTGTAGTTGTGGACTCGTAGTATCAAAACGTATCTTCACATTGATACTCAAACTCTTTTATTTATTTAAAAGAAAAAAAAAAAAAAAAAAAAGCCACCGACGTCTCTTACTTCAGTCCCGATCTTCATCTTTTCACCATTTAATTTTTGAAAATCAAATGCATGTATATCTAATTGCTCAATTATTACAAGAAAATCTATAAAAAAATTGACATTTCATGACTCATGGTTGTGATTGCTTATTCATTTATTTTAAAAAAATTAATTTAGCTGATAAAGATTAATAAAAAATTCAATTAATGTCGACTATAAAATTAGTACTAGCAATAATATCCTATACTATTTCTTCTATGTACAGTATTACAGTTAAATGTGCATTTTTATCATTAAACATAATAATGTTAAAAAAAGGTATTTTAATCGAATCACTATTTTCATTTAACAACACTAAGGCTATATTTGGTTCGGGGATTTTATCAAGGAAAAATAAAATAAAATAAAATATGAGGAATTGTACTTTTTCTTATTTGGTTGCAACAGAAAATTGATAGAAAAAGAATAATTGAAATAATTTTGGTTTGGTATGATTTCATTTTTTTCTTTTCATTTTCTTTCCTCCTGCATTTTTTTTCCCTTTCCTTTTTTTTTTCCATGGTAAAATCCACGAACCAAATAGAGGGTAAAGAAAAAATTAACTGGTTAGAGTTAATGAATATGATTATTTTTTTATTTAAATTAGATGGATAAAAAAAAATTTAATGAAGTTTTTAGAATTGATTTTATTTTTTAGAGAGGTTTCGGATATTTCTCTCCTTCTTTTTTTCCTTCTTATTTTGGGTTCTAATTAAAAAAAAAGGGGCATTTGGCGAGAAGTCCTATTTTGGCAAACTTTTATGGGTTGAAGTCCCTCTTAAAAAAATGATAAAGCCTCAAGTCCCATTAAGAGATTGACAAGACCAAAATGCCCCCACATTGATTGCTCCATTTTATCCTTATATTTTCCAACATAAATAACAACTTCCTTTTTCATTGCACCCAAACAGATTTTACCTCACATTTATTGCTCCCTTTCTTCCTCCCAATATTTTATGACTGTAAATAAGCATTTCCTTTTTCTATTTGCACCCAAACGGATTTTGCTACCTTTTTACAAATTATATTTGTATAACTATTCCTAAACATTCACTCAAATGTAAAGTAACTATATCATTAAGTAACTATTTAGAACAAATGACACCAAATGATACAATGCTTATTGTTTTCTATCAAAAACTTGTTACTCTTCAATTACATTGAAACTACAAGCATCAAATATAAGTTACATCCACAAAAAAAACATAATCAGAAAAAACAGTGACATGAAATAAAATAATCAAATACACGTCAACAAATCATTTATAAAATAAAACAGTGACATGAAATTACGTAAGTTCATGATGGTTAACCATGTGTATGCAGGTACATGGTTAACCATGTGTATGCATGTATTTGTTATAGAGGGCAAAATTTTCAGATTCTCGTTCCTATAAAATATCGTATTTTGTGTAACTATTTTGTAAAGGAAGACAGTTACTTTGAGTGTGATTTAAGATTTTTTTTTTTTATTTAAGATGTTTGGGTGTATGCACAACAATTTCTCTGCGTTATATATATAGGGGATTTTGAGGGTTCGGTGAGTGTAGACGTGTAGTCCACCGAAGGAGATACTCAAAGGTGGCTTCCTTGGGCGTAGGATAACAGGTTAATGTCATGACGTGGTGCGCAGGACTCGCAAGACAGAGAGAGCAAAGCATTGGAAAAACCTATGGGCCTAATGTATGGCGATTTCAGGGAAAGGGAAAGGGAAAGGCCAAAAAATAAATAAATAAATAAAGGAAATCTGGAGATCGTGCTAAAATCTCATTACTTTCTTACCATATATGTGCTAGAATCTCATTACCTTCTTACCATATATGTGAATAGGGGCATGTATGGTATTTTAAAGAATGTGATTGCCAACAGCTGTAAAAAAGGTGGTTGTTTTTATAAGAAGAGTACTTAACGCACGAAAAGAAAAGTGAAAAGACCTAACGCTTTAACTTTATTGAAATAGTGTACTTCTGGCTATTTCCCCCTCCCCCCCCCCCAAAAAAATAAAGAGCCCAATAAGCCCTTGGACCATACTGGAGATATTATCTTCTTCATAACCCCTTCACTTCTACACCAAAAAGAGTAGAAATCGTAACATCCCTCAAACCCTCTCCTTAAAAGAGGAGGCGTGTCATATGGGCTATTGTCCATTTTTTGTTTTTTTGTTGTTTTTTTTTTTTTTTGAGCGCATGATTTTTATGATTAATGAAGTGAGAGAGAGAGAGCCCCTCCCAACAAAATAAATCCAATGATTTTTAGAGGAATTTCGCTGTCTTGTATATTTTATTTTATTTTATTTTATTTGAATGGTTATCAAAATCCCCTAGGAGATGGGGACCAATGAGAATTATTGATTAGCCGGTTCCATTAGTGACAATGGCAAGCCTTCACCCCTAACCTATCATTTTCATTATTGATGAATGATACATGGATGGGACCTAGCCCAATCAACAGGCCTAATTAAGAGTCCAACAAGTCTCTTTCTCTCTCTCTCTCACGCGCCTATACACGCACAGGTGTCCTATAAGTTCTATTCAAAGGAACCCCACGTGGCTTCCTCGGCCTTCAAATGTGCAACCCACCTCTCTAGTCCCTTATTCATCATTCATTACTAATGGAAATTTGGAATTAAATCTGAATTGACGACTTGTTTGTAAAGTTTTTAGGTTGCCAAGTAGAAGCACTTCTTCATTGGCCAGTGCCACTTTCCTACTCTACCCTTCAATTCTTCAAACATAAAATATGTTTGCATGGCGTGCAAGCTCTGAAGTGGAGTTTTCGTCCTGTTCACACCCTCTAGCTAGGGACACCCATTAAAAATACCGTCTAGATTCTTTTTTTTTTTTTTTTTTTTTTGGCTAATTAAAGGAAAAAACTTAAGAGGAGCTTAGCATCCCAATTAGGTTGGCATGCACCTTAAAACCTCCTAATCATGTATTATCAGTTTTAAGTATTATTAGAAGATTGAAGAAAAATGTGAAAGTCAAAGGAAAGAATTTAAGCATCATAAATTAATAGAGGCGTTTAGCATTCCAATCAGGTTGACACCCTAAGACTTACCAATCATGTGCTATCAGTTCTAAGGTCCTGTTTGGAAAAACTAGTAGCTTTTGCTTTTAGGTAAAAGCAGAAGATAATTAAAAGTTATGAGTAACAGAAGAGAATCAGTCTCTGTTTAGAAACTGTATTTCAAAAGTGCTGTTAGAGATACAAGTGACTTTTTGTCTATTTGGGATAAATATTTGCTGAAGTTGTTATAATCCTAAATTGACTATTTGGGGGCATTCTAGGTTGTACTCTTATCGAAATTTAAGCTTAGACTATTTCCCTAATAGCTTAGGTGAGACGTCCCATATCCACACAAACAATAAAGTGACGAGGCGTCAAAACAATAACCTCTAGAAAACACACACAAGACTTGACCAGCTCGACCAACCCCACAAAGGTGTATTACTAGGGATTTTGCTTTTGTTTTTTTTTTTTTTTTTTTTTTCCTTAAATTTTTTTTTTCACAGCTTAAAACAAAGAAAAAAAAGAGCATGAATTGATATTTTTTTTAAAAAATTATTACCAATCCAAATTTTATGGAATCAATTCTTGAAAAAATTCTAACAAGTATAAATCAATGAATATAGGAAGGGAGAAAAAAAAATATTTGAAATTTAAATTAGGATCCTACGAGTCCAAGTTGGTTGAAGTTACCAACACATTGATGCCGGTAGGAGAGAAGAGCACAACTACAGGAGAAGAGAGAACTTGGGTCTAAGGTAGGGCTATTATCATTTTGTTAAAGGATATGGGAGGAAAAAATTGTTTTCATACTCAAACATTAAGGGTAGTTTTAGAAATATTAAAATTTATCAAAACCCTCTGCAAAAGCTGACACATTAAGGGTAGTTTTAGAAATATTAAAATTTATCAAAACCCTCTACAAAAGCTGACACCTTGATTTTGATTAAAAGCTGGGGGTAGTCTGCTTATTATAGAATCATTTTTTGAGCTTATAAGTGATTATGATTTAAGCTGCCAAACAGGTCTAAAAGTGATTTTAAGCTTCAAAAGTGATTTTGGACTATCTAAAAACTTAGCCAAACAGGGCCTAAGTATTATTCAAAAATTAAAGAAAAATACGAAAGCCAAATGAAAGAACTTAAGCATTATAGATTCATAGAGGAACTTATATAGGATCCCAACCAGGTTAGCACGTACCCTTAGACCTCCCAATTATGTGCTATCAGCTTTAAATATTATTGAAAAATTGAAGAAAAATACGAAACTAATAACTTTACAATTTTAACAGTTACAAATTTTGCACTTTGAAATCCCATCATTTTAAAAATCCTTTTTTTTTTTTTTTTTTTTAAAAATAGTTGTAATACGCAAGGTTGATGTGTTAGTGGCAGTATTAGCTTTTATTTTTGGCTGATCAGAGGTACGTCTATAAACTAGATTAAATTGGGGTTTTAATGCATGTAGGTTTATTAATTTAATGCCTATATATTACGAATTAGAAGGTTACATATAGTTTACCTTTGGATTCTAACGTGGGCATGGCATTAACTAGGTTAAATTGGTGTTTCCTCACACTATTTTGGACAGCATATTACTCAACATTGTCAAATCCTCACTGCTTAATTTACGCAATCTAACTTGTGTTCATGGGGACCAATCTTCAAACGTACGGAAAGGACTGAAAATCTCTGAGCTAAATTGTTTTCTCAAAGCTAAATTTTCTAATTCAAGAATACCACAAGTCAAAGTAAACTCACTCTCTCTCTAATAATTTTTCCCAATTAAAGACAAATTTTCTAATTCAAGAATACCAAAAGTTGAAGCAAAATCTCTCTCTCTCTCTCTCTCTGACTTAAGGGATTGAAAATGTGTGGGCTAATAATTTCTCCATAAGGTAAATCTTCAAATTTAATGAAACCTAAGTATATAGAAGCAGATTCTCTCTCAAACTTAAAGGAGTTAAAGTCTACAACCTAATAATTTCTCTCCATAGTAAATCTTCCAGCGGACGATACCATGAGCTGAAGGGCAAAAGAAAAAGAAGAAAAAAAGAGAGGTTTTTATTACATAGGACAACACCTAATTTCACTATCAGAACTACCCTCTACTTATCATTCTTTATTTCTAGGAGGACAATTTTTCGAACAGTAATAATAATAAATAAATTAAGAAAATCAACCCTTAATATTTATTAAGTTCTCCAATAATTGAAAAAAAAAAATCTTCATCAATAAATACGGCTGCCACTCTATCACCTCCACTAGTGCATAGGCATCACCAGCAATTGCGTACCCCATCGTGTGGCGGTTCTTATTGGCTTAGATGACAATAAGATAATATTCAGCTGACGTTGTAAGTGATATCCGTTTGGAGAGGCTGATGGTCCCTATCTCACAACAGCGATCCATGATACATGCATGATGCATGTTGTGGATCAATAAAACCATGGTCATGCAACCTCGTGATGAATAGATTTCTTTCTGGTAATGACTTGCCTCGATCCACACGAGGATTTAGGAACCCCCTTTACTCCCATTCATATATCACCACTTGTTCAATAAAGAATTAGTTGCGAGCATGATTGTCTATGTCTACATAATTATAAACACATTATCATTGGACCTTATAGCTTTGTGGTACCTAGATGAGATTGGGATATGGGTAGTTCAGGAGTCAAAATCTTTCCCATGTAACCACCCCACTCCCCCTAGGCCACCCAAAATGATTACATCTTTCATATGTTTGTGTTTGTGGGTCTGCATGTTATTGTGGATATGGATGCATATTCACATGTCTATGACCACATATTCACTTGTTTAATTTGTGTTAGTAAATTCATATTTGTTTTAGTTATTTAAGATGTGTAGTGGAAACTAAATGGAGGTAGAGCTCTTCCACACAAGTGTGGTGGCAAGCAAGTATTACTATGTCACCATCAGGTGGTATGCCACACCAGTAGCGATTCTTTATAACCTTTTTTTTGGGGGTTGTATTCTTTATACTCTCTCCGTTTCTAAATAAGTGAGCTATTTTTCTTTTTGAGATGTTTTAAAATTATTGTCACGTTTCAAAAGTCATTGGTTATTTTTTATTCATTTCCAAAAATCTACACTACCTATAAAAAGCTGAATGTGAGAAAAACTTTTGATTGACTAATATACCTTTATTTTAAATTTTAAATACATAACTACCCTTCTACACCCTTTTAATCTTATTGTAGTTGAATAAATGACAACTACTATTGTAGTAAAGTTTATATATGAGACATCTATACTCTTGAATTTAACTTATATAATAAACATTTCTCTTTGTATTTTATTAGAGTTCTATGTAAGGTTATTCTTTAGCTTTTTCATTGTGAATAGATATTTCTCCATCAAAACTTTTAAAAGAAATAACAAGATTTATCAGTTTTCAATCGTTAAAGGTTAGAATTTGGTAAACTTGAATTCATTATTTTTCTCGATAACATATATGATGATCATTTCATGATTATGATATACTTATGAAATTCATCAATATTATTCTGATTTGTGCAAATAGCTTACTTATTTTATTTTATTTTACTTGAACTCATCAATTACCAAAATATGATACCTTTATCTTATTAAGCAATGACATTTTTGTAAATTGGTGACAACATATATCTTCAATAATGATTTTTTTTTTAATTTAAATTTGCATTTCAAACTGTTGAAGTTTTGTGGTTAATCAATATAATATTGTATTACTATATATTATTGGGAATTATTATATTCTAAATTTATTTGTGACAAACTTAAAATTTTTCAAATTTGTTATACTACTCGCTATAAGTTTCATTAGGAAAAAAAATATAACCAAACCGATATTAATATCTAATTCTTTAAAAATTATTCTTTCATTTATATTTCATATTATTGAAAATAATTATGTGCATTGCACGTGTGCCTACATCTAGTATCCCTTAAAAAGGTATTCTCCTTTTTTTAAAAGGTTTTCTTAAAAAACGTGTTTTTTCAAAAAAAACTGGATAATTTAAAACCGAGGGATTAGCGTTTTCTTGTGGCCATGTATAGCACTACGCATTATCCTCTAATCGAGAGGTGACAGGTTGGAAAGTATGCACTGCTGATGTAGATACAGTAGAAAGACCTTACCAAAGAATCTAACACCCCCAGAACAACACCACTCATCACCAATTCTCTTCATATTGATCATCATGCACAAATCGCAATGGTTGAAGAGAGTAAAGTGCATAAATTCTTTGAAAGCAACTTCATTGAGACTCGTAAGAAGTTACTATGTAAGTTACTGGCTTTTACTCGAGTTGGCAAAAATTCATGACATATGCGGTCTGAAAAAAAAAAAAGGAAAAAAACTAAACTCTACCAAGCCTTTTTATTTTCTAGGGTTTTTCAGGCCAGTGCAACCCACATTGAATGCTACGCGTTTTTGCAAGGCACAGCCACACAGCTGACTTTAAGCAATTGCAACCATGAGTAAATGCTCTTGCTGTCATCTTTTGACTCTTGGGCTACACTTGTGCTTTCTTTTAGGTCAGCGTCTTTTACTCCATCAGGTCTCTTTTTCTATAAATGCAGATCAGGTAAGCCTCAGCTTTGGACATAAGTCTCATCTTTTCTAAGAAGAAGAAAACATTGGAGGTTTTTTCAGGAGAGGAAGAAGACTATTTTGTTGAGCAGTGAAGGAAATTAAGGAGACTGATAAAGAGAAAGAGAAACGAGGGAGAAATGGGTAGACCACCTTGCTGTGATAAAGTTGGAGTGAAGAAGGGGCCATGGACTCCTGAAGAAGATATCATGTTAGTGTCATATATTCAAGAACATGGACCTGGAAATTGGAGGGCTGTTCCTACAAACACAGGTTAAACTTTTTTTTTTTCTATTGAATGTTTTCTAATATTATAGAGACGTCTTTTTGGTTCTCTATGGGATTGTACTATTTTGTTTTTTTGTAGATCTTTTAAGGGAAAGTATTTAAAGCACCCATCTCTCTGTTTTGATTTTTTTAGGAGGGTTATGTGTTGAAATTAATTAATGGCCTGGCCATATGGGTATTCTTCAAAATGAAGTTGTACATCTAGGTTTAAGGCATGAATTATCTAATTTCCTTCAACTTGTCTTCCTTTTTTGTGGGTTTTTCAGGTTTGCTTAGATGCAGTAAGAGTTGCAGGCTTAGATGGACTAATTACCTTAGACCCGGGATCAAACGAGGCAACTTTACAGACCATGAGGAGAAGATGATCATTCACCTTCAGGCTCTTTTGGGCAACAGGTAAATTCTCTCTCTATCATGCTTTGTAGTTGTTCTTTTTTATTCTATTTTATTTTATTCATTTTTAGCTGGCTATATCGGTAAGAATACTTTAGGATCTATTGCTAGAGTCTAGCACACAAATTTATGAATCACCAATTATCCCTAGCCTTTGACAAGAGTTTAGGCATACCTCTGAAGTAGTCTTGTGAAGACCAAGAAGCTTTAGAATCCGCAAGAAAACTAACAAACTAGGTCTTCCTCTCCATCTCTAATTACCATCATGAGCTCACCGACGGGGCTACTAGCCCTAATTAATTCTATAGAGGCTTATGAGAATTAGTGGTTAACATTAAGAGTGAAAAGAAAAGGAGACCTAACATTTACATGTACCTTTTATGGTAATAAGTCATCTTTGTATGACCTAAGAAATGTTTTGTTTTGTTTTGTGTTTTTTTTCCTTGGATGCCATGTTTGGTTGGCCGATATATCAATTAATGGACTTGTGATTAATGTGCAGATGGGCTGCCATAGCTTCTTACCTCCCTCAAAGAACAGACAATGACATCAAAAACTACTGGAATACCCATTTGAAGAAGAAGCTGAAGAAGCTTCAAACAGGTCCTGATGGTCATTCTAGAGATGAGTTTTCCACTTCACAGCGGCCAATCTCCAAAGGTCAATGGGAGAGAAGGCTTCAAACTGATATCCACATGGCTAGGCAAGCTCTATGTGATGCCTTGTCTGTAGAAAAACCATGTTGTTCATCTGAAATGAAACCCTCTATTGACTATTACTCTTACACAAAGCCAGCCCAAGCTTCAACCTATGCATCAAGCACTGAGAACATAGCTCGGTTGCTCAAAGGATGGATGAAAAATTCGCCAAATCGAGCTCGAAAAAACCCAGAAGCTACTCAGCATTCATTCAACAACATGGCTGCTTGTACTGATTCTACGTGTAGCGAGGGGACTCTGAGTGCAGCAAACAATACTGGGTGCGTGGATTTATCCGAGGCATTCGAGTCCTTGTTCGGTTTTGAGTCATTCGACTCTTCGAATTCTGATGTTTCTCAATCTATGTCACCGGAGGCTAGCATTTTCCAGGATGAAAGCAAGCCCAATATTAGTGGACAAGTTCCATTGTCAGTGCTTGAGAAATGGCTGTTTGATGATGGTGCTACTCTAGGGAAAGGGGACTTCACTGATATCTCATTAGATGAGAATGATGATTTGTTCTAGAGGGATTGTAGTTTTGGGGGCTATGGGGACTCTTGATCAATTGGATTTTTTTTTTTTTTTTTTTTTTTTTTTTTGGTGTCCTTCTACTGGCCTTAGCAAAAAAGCTATTGTGACCTCTTAGTGCTAAAACGTACAGATGTGTAAATGCCACATTTGTATGTGATAATGTCAATTGAGAATAAATTTCTGTCTGGATTTTGCTTAGGAATTGAAGCTTTTCCTTTTGTAAAATCTTGATTTGAAATGATGGGATGATCTGAAGCTGCTGTTCAATATATGAAAGGCTTTTGCTAGCTATTATATTTTTCTTTGTAGTTATTAGGTTCAGTCTTTAAAATCAACTAAGTCCTACTATATTGGCTATTTTGGCCTAGTCGTATCTCTCTCTTCTAACGTGGTGGAGATCATGGATTTGAAACTTTGGGAACCTTTGAGTAGGGGTTAAGGGAAAGCGAGGGTTATCCACCCAACCATCTCCTCCTCCCATTGTGTTGCCCAAGGATGAGCAAGGATTTGTTGATGGATTGAAAAAAATCATTACCATGATAGTGTGATCTAAGTTGTCCGTAAAAGCAATAAACAACTCAAATCAAAAGCCCCAAAAAATGCTAACCTGAGTTGCCCTCATCAACTTTTTGAACTTTTAATCTGAGCCGTCCATTGCTTTTATGGATGGCTTGGATCACACCATTATGGTGATTGTTTTTTCCAAACCATCAACAAATCCGGATCCTCCCAAAGATCCATTTAGACTCTTAATGGACCAAATACTGTAACAGAAATAGAATTAAAAAAGATATCAACAAAAAATAAATAAATAAATAAACCAAGGTCTACTATTGTTTGTTAATCATGCAATGGTCCCCTACTAAGAAATAGGTACACTTCTCCAGAGGTGCCATGACAGTGTTGATCACATATTGGACACGACCCTAGCTCCTTTGACATGCCTTCGACGTGACACATCTCTCTATGAAATTTTCTTATTTTTCTTATTACCATTCATCTTTGTTGTATCTTCTTTATGAATAAATTAACTAAGATTTCTAGGAATATAAAATACATACAAAGGAATATATGCATTTTAAATGATGTATGTGTCACTACATAATAAAATATAATTATACGAATAAAAATACATATTTTATGGAGCCTTCTAGCGGGACAGATAGTTATTATTTTTAGTAACGACAATTAAATTATGACCCCCCCAAAAAAAAGGTATTGGAAGTATGGAGAAAATCAACTTCTTATTTAAGTGGTCATGATTTGTTGTGTCATTGTTTTTAATCTATAAGTAAGGTTTCATATCAGCTAGCCATTAATGTTGGCCTTAAGAATGCATAAAATTCCACATCTCTTTTAAAAGTTAGGGACGTAAGTAAAACCGTTATAGTCTCTTGTAGGGACGTAAGTAAAACCGTTTAAAATTGAAAATTGGATCGAACCAAACCAGGTTTTCTGGTTTTTTTAAGAGACATGGTCAATTCGATGCCTTTGACTAGAGGGTACACATGATGGGGGGATGTAGGGCATATCAGTCTTTTCACGTTTAATTACCGTTAACAATGTTAAACCAATTAAATCCCCAACTGAACTAGGAGGCACATTGATAAAATTAAAACATAAGGGGGGTTATCTGCTAACTCCCTCATACTTCAAATGGGTTTTTTGCCATTTACCCAAAAAAAAAAAAGATCGAGGGGCAAAAAAAAAAAGAGATGGATCATTGGATGCATCAACGGTATAGTCTCTTTAGCACCAGCCAACGCCATCCATTATTAATTCAATGATAAAAGCTCCAGAATATGGAATCGTTTATATTATTATTGTTATTATTATTATTGTGTAGTATATACTGAAGGATGTTATTTGTATTATTAGAAGTTGGTAGGGGTATTATAGTAAAATTAAGCCCGTGTTTGGTAGAGGGGATTTGGGGAGGGTTGGAAAGAGGGGAAGGATGGGGGTGAGGTGGCATGTTTGGTAGGAGGGGAGGAGGGAGGGAAAGCCTAAATCCATGCTTTTGCATTTTTTGGAATTCGCCCACTTTTGGGCAGATTGGGAGGGAAAAGACCAATTTTCTTCTAAAAAGACAAATTTACCCTATATCATAATATTATATACATGCCAACCGATAACACCTTCTTTTAAATCATTCAAGGGTAATATAGTAAAATTAGTCCTTCAATTCATTTTCCTTCCTTTCCATTCTTCTTTCTACTAAATAAAAGGGATGGAAACAATGTGTTTTTCCCTCCATTCTACTAAACACATTGATGCTATGTTTGGTAAGGAGGATGAAAAAATGGGAGGAAAGAAAGATCGATAGGAATAATGGACTTTCGATCCCTTAAGAAGGGAAGCTCTCTTTCCTTCCTATGTGTTTGGTAGGATGGATGGAATGATAGTTTTCTTCTTCCTCTTTTCCTTCTTTTGTGTTTGGTAAGATGGATGAATGAATATTAAAAGGTATGATTTTACTTTTTTACCCCCACATGTAAAAAAAGTTGTGAAAATTTGAGAGTAATACAGTCATTTTAACAAAAACCCATTATTTTCTTCCACCTTTCCTCCCAAAATTAGAGGGATGAGAAAAAGGTGAATTGAGGAATTCACTTTCCCTCCTCCCCTTTTCCTCCTTCTCCCTTTCCCCCGTACCAAACACACCCCCTAACCCTTTTCCCTCCACTTTTCTCTTCTCCCTTTTCCATCCTCCCACAAATCCCTTCTACCAAACATAAGATGAGGGAAAGAGAGAATCTCTCACCTGGGATGGAAAGTTCACCTCCCCTCTCTTTTTTTCCTTCCTTTCATCCCCTCTATCAAACATAAGTATTTAATTGGGGCGTTTGAGTTTCTAAAAAAATTCTCAACCACGCCTTAACCTCCAACGGGTTTTCAAAAAAATCTCTAATCCTGTCCCTACCTACATTGAGCGAGCAATGTCTCAATTTTTAACTAATTGGGTCGACGAAATGAGACCCACGGTAACCCGTTCACTTGCGATCCTTATCCATGTTTCTTAATTATCTTACCTGTTTTGTGTCGAAATTGTCGAGACCAAGCAATAAAAGAGGACACGTGGCTTTTTTGATTGAATATGAGGTGGAATTAGCTTTTGACTTTCTTTCATACGAACTTGTGCATGCTATTGAGGAAGTCAACTAGCTATAACTAGCTAGTGGACAGCTGCTTCGTTAATTGAAAGTTTAATGAAGGATAGATGATGGAATTGGTTAGGGCCAACTACGACCAAGTCATGAAGCTCAATGAGAAATAAATTTCAGCTAAACATGGGTATTGAATTATATGGATAGCTTTCCATATTTTTCATGAGGAGTTAAGAATAATTGAAGCTAAATGGATGCTATTCCTTCATTTTAAATCCTATTCAAATACCTTATCCTTAAATCTACAATTCCAATCAAGATATCCACCTCTCAAAATTAAAGTAGGAACTCTATTGGTGCGTTATGCATATTTTTTCTGAGATCGGTTGTTTCATTTTTAAACCCGTTTTTATTGTTCACGTGATAGGTTAATTCATATTTTTGTTAGGCCTGCACGTGAGAAGAAGTGATGGGAAATCCCACATTCCATATCGATTAAATATCAATTTTAACATGTCTTTATATACTCATTTGGGTATTCCACCTATCAATTTAGGTTCTAAAGTTAGAAACTTAACATATATATATATATATATATATATATATATATATATATATATAAGTTAATTTGATAATATAAGTTATATCAACAAGTGTTGTACGCTAGGCTATGACGTGGGTTATACCTATGCATGATGCTGATCGATGCCAAATTGCCAACTAATATCTAGCAATCCTCAATTATAACTCCCCCCCTTCTCTCTCTCTCTCTCTCTCTCTCTCTCTCTCTCTCTCTATATATATATATATATATATATATAACTTGGATATCATTTGAAGGTAAGCCTGTCGGCAAGAATTGCCTTGGAAATCCGCAAATTGGTAATAAATGAACATGTGAAGCATTTTGAATAGTGCTTTAATTTTTACAAGCAGGAATAGTTTGATCCTGATCATGCAAGGTCTGTAAAGGCATGGGAAGATCCATAAGGCCCTCATGAGTACCATTACCAAATGGCAGCACAAAAAGGGCAAAAGGAGTCCCTTTCCACCATTTCAATACTGCTATGTGCATCTATTAATTACATGCCCCCCTCTGTCTCTCTCTCCCTTCTAGCCATCTGATGTTAGTGGTATATATTGGAGGGTTGGCACTATGAAAGATATCCTCGAAGAAAGTCAAAACTCCCGTCTAGAACTTAGAGAGTATATCATTAAGTGCAATTACATGCTGAAGTGATGGGTGGGAAATTGTCTTAGTCTTGTTAAATTGCAAATGTCCAACTGTATGAAATGACGGGAAATGACACGAAAACCCCTAAAGAGTTGCAAGTGTCATGCACCCATTGGTCAATATTGCACTTCACCAAAAAAAAAAAAGAAAAAAAAAAGGAGGAAATTAATTAAGATTTTCCTGGTGAGTATAGTTTTGAATATGGTAATGGATCCTCCATTCCTCGTTGATCATGGGTGTGGATTAGGTTTATTACATTATTGCAGGTCTTGCCAACTGCAACAAACCTGTTGAGATGGACAGAATCATGTGCCCCTCAGACAGCATCTCCTATGCCCGCCTCATGATGCATTTAAGTGATGCATGTGGAGATATTGCAATGGGCCAATGGGGACAGCTTGAGCTTGAAAAAGATACGCAATAACAACTCTGCCACACCAAATTTTCGTGCCCAAACAAGCACGTGTGATGAAATAATTTTATGCAATCTAATTTCTGTCTTGAGGGTTAAAAGCACTTCGTGTACATATATAAGCAACGTGCTCTTGCTCTCCCTCAACACCTAGGTCGTAAAACAAGTCTAAGTTAATCAGATTTGATTCAAGATTGAGTAGTCTCAATACTTAAGTTTAATAAGCCAACTTAAGTTTCATTTTAAAGTTTATCAAAAGTACTACTTGAGTTCGATCGGTTCGATAACAAGCTCGTTCGAATTCATTCATAAGTTTTGGACTGAGTGGAAGGAGCTCTGGTCGCTTAAGCAAGAGGTCTCGAGTTCGAACCCTTGTGAATGCAGAAAATTTTCTTGGGAGAGGTCCCCGCTTCAGCGCCCGACCGTACCTCGGAGGATTAGTCCTAGGCGAAGCCTAGGGACACCTTGGGAAACCAAAAAAAAAAAAATTAACTAATCTCAATATTTACTTTTGAGTTCATTAATTTAATGAGTTGAACTTGAGTAGTCTACCACTCGGTTCGACGCGTTTACACTTTTATCAACAACCCTCCAAAAAATAAAAAACGAAAAAAAAAAAAAATTTAAATTAGATTTCTTGCTATTCATGATTGCAAGGAATGGGTACGAAAGTTTACGTCTAATGCCTTGATCTCCATTAAAAATCTCTAGGTCGATACCCAACTGAAGATTAAGTAAATACATCACTTCCCAAATGCCTGTGCATTTTATAGGTGACTCCGATCCCCAGAATTGTCTCAAGCACAGTGCATGTGCCAAAACTGTGGCTGGGAAAAGCCTATGTTGACCATTCGAGGCCGCCCTTTTTGTTGCCATTTCCTCTTTAAATTGGGTATTACGGTCTAGAAAGCACTAGCTGAACTCAAGAAAATGAACATATATGATAGACACAATACTAACCTAAATCCCCTCTACATGAGTACCCCATGATTAACCTTTCAAAAAACATAAATTTTAATTTTTTTTCAAAATTTATAAATAATATATATAAATATGAACCAGATGTTTGTTTTTTTTTTTTTTTTTGGTTAAAAAGGTCCTCGAAAAGATGATAAAATAGACTGACACTTTTAATAGACGTGTAATGCTTTTTGTCAATCAAGCATCAAAGCAAGGGTTGCATTTACTTTCCCTACAAAAATAAAAATTATTCGATTGATCCACAAGTGGTGCATCATCTAATGAGTTTCACAAATGAAAGCAACTCTTGTTCTGATCTAGAATTAAAAAGCTATCAACCATGGCCCAAACTTAGGAAAACGAAAAGTTTATCAGCACATCACATTGCCTTTTTTTTTTTTTTTTTTCTCTTTTTTTTTCGGATCAGCAACAGAGCCAATTTTATTAATCAAAACATAGAGGCAATAACTATGACAATCAATAAGAACCACGACCCCCCATTAATAACATGCCTCAAGCTAAACCCAAGGGCAATCAATACAAACCCAAACACAAAACTCCAACAATTCAACAAATAAGATATCCAATTTTAACAAGATGCTAAAAGAAAAACCACCGTAACCCAGATCGAAGACCTCCTTAATTCCCAGAAAAAAGAACAAAACTCTAACTAAAATCAAGGAAGGAAAGGTACAACGCTATCAATACCAGCTTTAGTCATAGAATTGGCAACCATATTCTCTTCCCTCATAAGATGGACAATCGAAACACCAATAAAAGAAGACATCAAGGATTCAATTTCATTATAATATAAGAGCACTGCTACATCGGCCCAACTATCATTACGCATAATATAAATAAATCTCAATTGAAATATAGATTCTTCCTTTTCTTTTTTTTTCTATTTTTTTTTTTTTGGTGTGTTGTTAAATTTTTTGTAAATAGCCTAGTAGCTTATTAATATTCAGGTTGCGCCGGTATGTGACCTGTACCCATTGTCCGCCCATATTGGGTGGTGGACCTTTTGACTTAGTTTCCTATTTCGATTGGGAGCCCTAGTCCTAGCCTACTAGGGTAAGGATTTACTGGAAACTGTATAAGAAGGCTCGATCTCTCTATGGATTGAGAGCACTTCAACACACTCTAAAGTTGCCTCTCTACAACACCCTCTCCCATTTTCCCTTAGTATAGAGGATTTGGAAGCGTCGAATAGATGGAGGACTTGGTTTGTGTTGGAGTCCAACAGGTGGAAAGAGTACAGCAACCCAGCAGACTCGTAATAATAAAAAAACAAACGATTTTTGGATCTCTTTTATAAGAGGGAACTCTTAGACTTTCTTTGTGTTCTATGTGTATTTGTTGTAGCATATTTACATAGCCTGATAATGTCAAACTAAAGAGTGGGGTTGATTGCTTTGGTAAATGTCAGTGGTGTGGTTTTGATCATGACACTTTTAAGATCGCCATAATCTTTAGGATCTCAAGGCAGATTTTTTTGCAGCATCAAGCATCTTTGGTAGTACATATATAAGTGGCAGAATCTTTGAGAGATCAAGCGGTCCTATGATCACTAAAAATAAGTGATTGATGTTATTTGGTTCTTTGACATTGTCTAACCTTAATAGTCAAAAGTATCTTTTAGCTGTTCTCCAAAGGGGAATGGAAATCCTCCGCTCCCTTAAGCATCATCCTCTCCGTGCCTCTTCATATGATTGAACCACATTAGAATCTTAAAAAATGATTGGGGAGCCACTACATTGTGGGTCCCAGTATGTGCATTTGGTTCTCAATAGATTAACTAATTTGGTGGAAAATATCACATCGCATATTGTCTAAATATAAATTTTTATGATTTCGCATACTTGTTTGAGTTCCTCACTTAACTATTTAATATGGTATTGATCAAAGCTTATTGTGACCCATATATGAGTAATATTTGTCGTCGTTTAGACAATTAGATAGAAATCCAAAGAAAAATTATTCGACCGAACTAATTTCTAAATAAAGATAGGCCCCAATTATGTCCAGAGGGCTAGAGGGTACATGGTGGAGGTCCTGGAGGAGCCAGCAAATCTGTCCTTTTTATAAAGAGTAGTGCAATCTCTCTGGGGAGTGACCTCATCGATCATGCTTGGCTGGAGCTAGCTCTCGCTCTAATTAGCCTGTTTCTAGTTTGGTCTTTAACATACGCACTAGTCTACTTTGTCGGGTGCCATATCTATCTATACTATCTATAAATAGATGAATGTGAGAAAAATTTTTGATTGATTAATATACCCTTATTTTAATTTTTAAATATACAACTACCTTTTTGCATATACTAGACATAGCACACGTGCGTTGCACATAAATATTTTTAAATAATATTAGTTATAAAAAATAATAAATACATAAACATTTTATATTTTTTCATAAATATTTTTAAAGATAAACATTTTATATTTTTTTATATTTTATATTTTTATATTTTATATTTTAAGGTATGTGTTTTAGAATTATAGTTTTCATATTCCTATATATTTCTATTTATCATATAAGAATTATAGTTTCCGTTTCCTTTGAATTCTTATTTGTGTTTTATATATTAAGGTATGTGTTTTAGAATTATAGTTTCCATATTGCTATATTTCCTATATATGTAGAAGGGTGGGTAGTTGTGTATTTAAAAATTAAAATAAGGGTATATTAGTCAATCAAAAGTTTTTCTTACATTCATCTTTTTATAGGTAGTATAGATAGGAAATATAGCAATATAAAACACATACCTTAATAAGAATTCTAAGAAAACTATACAACTACTCTTCTGCATATATATAGGAAATAAAGAAATATAAAACACATACTTTAATAAGAATTTTAAGGAAACTATAATTCGTATAATAATTAAATAAAACCAAACCTAGATAGGAATTCTAAGAAAACGGAAACTATAATTCGTATATCTATATCTATACTACCTACAAAAGCCTGTATCTTAAAAAATGGACAATATTACCATTATTCATTAATTAAAATATCTAGATTATTCTTAATTCTTTGCTATACATGTTTATAAAAAATTATTTGGAAAACACGTTAGCATATATTTAAAGACCTAATAACAATATACAACCAATCAACCATACGTCTCCCTTCTCCCTCCTACCCATATGCTTATTTTCTTTTCTCCTTTTATACATTTAGTCTTAATTTACATTTCTTCGCATATTATCCAGTAGATCTCACAAATAATCAACGATTGTGGTTCTTGGCATCCCCCCCCCCCCCCCCCCCCTTCTTTGTAGGCAACATTCAAAACTTTGAGCAAGTTTTGAGAACTACCCTTATTTTTTGTGGTTGTCTTTTATAGTATTTATTATTTATTATATAGGGGTTTTTCTTTTCTATTTCTTGACTTTGTATTAGGTGGGCTTAGGCATAGATATTTAGCATTTAGAATTTTAGAATTAAATACCAGCGTGTTTAGTTTTATAATGCTTATTGAGTAATCGTTAACCAGTGCATCAGCTAGACATTAATTATTTTCTCTTCTCTCTTATAAATTGAGTATTTAATCTTTCTCTTTTTCTCTCTTTACAGACTCAAAAACCTATCATAAAAAGATCTCAATATTTTTTCTTTTCAAGATTCTTCATTTTGATATGCTCAATATGTCTGTAATATAATCTTGGAGATTAAAACTCCCTTCGTAAGAGATTAATTTGCTTTATTTTTTGTACGTTACAATTTTTATATTTTATATAATATTTTAGGTATTTTTTTTTAGTGATTTGTTGAACAAAATATGTTTGTAAGAAATTGTCATTGTCATAGTTATAAGTTATTGTTCCCTATAAATTTCACTATTTTTTTTTTTATATATCATTTATAGGATCAATTATAGTCAGTAATTTTGTTTCTTGAAATCTGTTATAGCATGCCAGTTGTATAGTGGTTTTTTATCTTCCAGATCAATGAATTGTAAGTGCATCTTGATTTTTATCATTCTCTTAGTTCAGTGATCATGGGCGTGCTTAAAATTGGATGATCAAAGGTGCACACTAATTTTAATTTGGTGGCCGGTTATTTATTTATTTATTATTTTCTCCATATTCTTAGAAACCTTCATTGTCTTAACAAAGATTCTTCAAGTCTTTGTGTTATATCTTATAATACATATAGGCACATATAACGTTATGCAAGTTTATAAATCTCCATATAGTTGTATAGCTGTCTTTTCAAACCTCTCCCTTTTTTTTCTTTTTTTTTTTTTGCTTAAGGTCATCTGGATGTTAGTTTCAATATTGCATCTCGATCTTATTGGAATGAGAAATAAGCAAAATTAAAATAAATATTATTCTACCCAAACAGGAAAAGAAAAAAAAATTGTTACGTAAGTGAAAAAAATCACAATTTACAAATTTGAGTTATAGTGGGAGAAGGATAAAAGGCAATGTGTGAAAACTAAAATTTGAGGAATTCTATTTAGAAGAAAAAATTGTTACATGATTGTAAAAAAGTTGATAGTTATATGAACTAAAGTTGTATTGGGAGATGAACAATGAGTGAGTATAGAAATTTAAATTTGATTTAAAAAATATTTTTTTGCAACGCAAATATTGTCGCGTGCAACGCATGTGTGCATCAACTAGTAACTCAAAAAACACCTTAATACCTCCGCTTATTATTATAAAAAATAAAAAAATTCTGAGTTGTGTTAGTGTAGATTTGGGCCTATGGTATGTAGTCTCCTCCTTTAAAAGATGAGGTTCGATCTAATTTCGAGTTGTGTTAATAAAGTTTATATATATATATATATATAGCTTTAGGGGTGCTTGCAGGTTGGGTCAAATCGGATTTGAGGCTCACCCACAATCCACTCACAGACTATCAGGGTGAACATAATTCTCATCTACTTCTTCCCACATAATTGGGCGGTTTCAACTCATACACTACTTCGGATTAACGGGTGGGTTGTGGGTAGATTAGGTTTTAGTTGAGTTTTGCTTTATATTTTTAAATTTGTTTATACTATTTTGATCTAGTGAGATATATAATTGTAGCATTTCAATTATATATATTGTTTTGGTAAAAGCATGTCACACAAAATAATAATTAACTTGGAAAAAATATAAAATTAAACAAGCATAAACTTTTTATTAAAAAAAAAAAAAGAAAAGACAAACTTAAACAATATGCAAAAATTGATTTAGTATGATTACATCTAATTATATACTATTAAAGATCATAAACAACATGATCCAAAAGACTATTTATCACACTAATTGTAAGGGAGCAGAAAAAGAAGAGAGTTAGTGTCTAATTTTATCAAATATTGAAATACATGCGGGCAGACGGGTTAAGATTTGATTTTTTTTTTTTTCCAAAACCACCAACTGCCCACCAAACCACGAAAAAATAAAATCTTAAACCATTACCCACCCATTCTATCGGTTAAATCCACCCATATGTCATTAGGTGGGGTCGGATTGGACAAATTTGTTGGGTCATGCAAGTCTATGAGCACCCCTAACTAGCCTAGTGGTGGAGGTCGGATAAAGTGTAGAATTATAATAAATTAAAGATTTGAATAGGAATGGCAATGGGGCGGGTCGGGGAGGGTCAACCATGTACCATCCCCGACCCTAACATTGAAACCGTAGTACCAAACCCGCCCCTAAACCCGACGGGGCACAGAATCTAAGAACCATCCCTGACCCTATGGCTTCCTGGGAAAACCATCCCCACCCCGCCCCGCCCAAGCCAAAAAAAAAAAAAAAAAATTCAACCTAATTTTTACAAATATAAGAATATCAAATAACATAGGAAAACTATAAAATATATATATATATATATATATATAGTAAAAACAAAAGCTCAGCAAGGCAACAAACAGATGTAGATCTAGCGAGAGAAAGTGACTCAAACCAATGAGTTTATCATATAACAACCTGTCAAAGTAAAAACACAAGCTCTAGCAAGTCTTGAACACGTACTTTAAAGATTAATATTAATCATTACAACTAAAAAATATAATTCAGTGCAATTAACAAAATTCTTTCCATTTGACATCAATTCGTTCATGTAAAATATATATTGAAATTTGAGAAAGAGAATAAAATTAACCAAGGCAGATCTGGTGAGTGGCTTATAGTGGTTAAAGGAGAGAGAGTGAGAGACAGAGAGCTAAGAGACTGCGAGAGAAAGTGAGGAACCAACTCAACCAAGGCAGATCTGGTGTAGATCCGGCAGATCTGGTGTAGACCTAGCGAGGAACCACGGTGAGAGAAGGCGAGAGAAAGTGAGGAACCAAGGCAGATCTGGCGTAGATCTGGCGAGAGAAAGCGACAAACCACGGCGAGAGACAGCAAGGTCCAGCGAGAAAAATTGTACTTATGCGGCGGTCCTTGACGTCCGTGAGCCCGTGACTCCGTGAGAAAAAGTGTACTGATGCGGTGAGGTACTGAGGTTGGGAGGCCATGAGGGTGATGCGGGGACCAGTGTAGGCGACGGCAGATGGCGGACGATGAGGGAGTGACCGGAGTGTGGGTGAACTGTGAAGTGTGCTGTGTGAGTGACTGTGTGTGTCGCGTGAGGGAGGGAGAGAGTGGCTGAATGAGGGAGAGGAGAGGCGGCTAGGGATTTTTGTGGCGGACTTAAGGTTAATAGGTTATATAAATATAAGGGTAAAACTGTAAAAAGACATGCGGGGCGGGGCGGGTCTACGGTTCGGTTCAGTTCGGTTCTGCTGGTCGGGACTAGTAAATACCATCCCTGAACCGAACCTGATGAAAAATTTAAAATCTAACCCATACTCGAACCGAGAATCGAAAATTTTCAAAAAAACCTGCCCCTATGAGGGCGGGGCAGGGCAGGGCTCCTATGGGGCAGGTCCAAATTGCCATCCCTAGATTTGAACCCCTCTCATTGTACCAAAAAGATATATATATATATATATATATATATATATATATATATGATGTGCTTTATCTTGTTACCCAAAGGGGGGGGGAGAGGGGGGGGGGGGGATAGAAAATTAAAAAGAAAGAAAGAAAAAAAAAAGAAGGAGAACTAAATTAGAACAAAAGGGGGAAGTAGGAAGTCTGAGTATTTCATTTGTATAAATTCAATGCATTTGACTGCACTATTTCAATGGTTGTTCTCCCATGTGATTCTCCTAACCCTATTCTAACATTATCAATAATTGTGTCATAATGTATGAATTAAAGGAAAGGTCGAATCGCAGTACCCTCCATACAGCGTTTTCGATCATGAATTTGTGGTTTCAAATCAGAGTTAAAACTGTCAGGTCAGTGTCCATCACAATGGTATGATTTGTCCCCAATATATATAATAAAGAAATAAAGCCCTAATTAATTAAGATGAAATTAACTCAAATTTGGTGATCATTAGCATGTGTTGAAAGTGGTTTTGCTCCTAATAATTTAATATAATCGAACAGTAATTTTGACTAATTTTAATTTTGATACAATGAACATATATCCAAAAAGGTCCTGATGCCTAGCTAGGGGTGAAGCTTAAATTAAGAAATTTTACTCTACCAGTACATATTCTGTGGTCCAAACTCAAAAGGACATGTTGCACTGTTTTGAACCCACAATTCTTTCTGCATGAAGGAAGTCGACAAATGCTCCAAACAGCTAATCATGCATTATGATATTAATAATGGGATAGAGTACGTCCCACATGTGAAGTAGCATCAATCGACACCAAGTTTCCTTATTCAAATTAGCATATCCATTTATACATCTATAATTGAGTTTTTTCTTGCTTAGTGACTTGTTTTG
Organism: Liquidambar formosana; assembly: GCA_039720395.1. NCBI lineage: Eukaryota > Viridiplantae > Streptophyta > Magnoliopsida > Saxifragales > Altingiaceae > Liquidambar > Liquidambar formosana. Next base: position 6,606,672 of record CM077832.1, read on the forward strand.
GTGAGTTTTTTTATGTCATTCTCATGACAATTTCAAAATGCCAAATATAAAAAAGGTGATTTAGAAGCCTAAGATGCTTTTTTCAAGGAACCCGAAAGCCAAAAACCCCAAGCCTTTTTCTGTGGGCATCACAAACTGGGTTGGGTTGGTGAGAAGCACAAGGCCTCATCTTTCATTATCCTTCCCAAAACACAATCATAGTTGTCTTTAAGTCCCCATCAGCCCTCAAATTTATCCTTCGTTACTCTCATATTGCTTCGTGTTCTCTTTTTTTCCTTTTTCGGTTCAATTTTTATCTCTTCTCATCTCAATATATATTGATACTTACTGGGGTTGCAGCTCGCTCAGTCTCAGCTAGCTGGTTTGATTTGAGTTCAATCCAGAGCCAGTCTTACATTTTTAAGCCAGGCTTGAACTATGAATCCGCTATATATTATGTCAAGGATGTACTACCTCCATTTTAAATGCACATAAATATTTTATTTGAGACATGAATGTATCTACATATGCATACACGCACATATATTAAGGATTATTTGGTTCTTGGATTAGAACCCTAAGTCAGTTATTTTCCAAAGCCAAAGGGCAAGGCCTTGTTTTTTCCGCCCGCCCCGTGGGGGGGAGTGTGTGGGGCTCTATCCCTAATAGAATTGTTTCACTAAGTGGGTTAAATTCCTAAAAAACTTATAAATGAGATTTGTTCGGCACTGCAGACACCAATTGTGATAAGGTTTCAATTAAGAAGTGTATATTTATTTTTCTGATGATTGTTCTCCATATCTGCTCAAGCCTCAAGGAGCTGATGTTAGGTATCCTTGATATTTAGATCAAGTTTGCGCATGAGGCCCTCACAAAGACTGTTTTTTTGGGGGGCAAAATATGTGCCAAATTTTGACCCAAAAAAAAAAAACGGTAGGAAATTTGATATAGGCCAATATCAGCCCATCAATGTCCTTTACCAGCATAACCTAACCAAATGTATAGATGCATGCACGACAGCTAAACTGTTACGAAGATTGGGCAACTATTGCATCAGGAAAATGTTTCACAGCCCTCTGGCTCTGAGGGAAAACAACTTCCAGGAGCACAGGATCACATTTTGTGAAGTGGAAATATGTAGGATTCAAGTGGGACAATAAAAGAAAAAACATCATTCAACAATTTAAAGCATATGATGTAACATAAGAAGAATAGTACTGGTTTTGTAAGAATGTGGGGGTTTATTCCCCAGAATCCACCAACGCATGTGGTACAATCTCTTAATGCACATATCTTCTAGTGCTAGTTCATAATCATGGGCAAATCTCAAATCAATACTCGCTGTTCTGCAATACTAGTTTTATTTGTAAGAGATTAGGGGCATGCACCTTGCAGTATGTGGTACTTGGCTGATCGATATTATGGATTAAAAATGTAATTTGAGATTAGAAAACATGCTAAAAGAGGTCTGTTTGGATGACTCTTTTAAATTCCTCAGTTTTCTTCTCTTTTCCTACCTTTTACCGAGAATCAAATGGGCATTGCATTAGAACTGAATTTTATAATTAAAACAAGACAAATGCTGTACACACATTACGGATATAGACCTTCAAGTCCATGACAAACACTGCTAAAAATGGTGCCTCTAGGGTTCTATTCTTACTGTCCCATATGAGAGAGAGAGAGAGAGAGAGAGAGAGAGAGATCAGTACATTACATACATCTGTAAACGTTTTACATATTCGCAATGAAAATATTTTAAATCAGCATGACAGACGAAAGACTGGGATCAACCTCATAATAGGTCCCATTATGAATATCAAGTCTCGCTTTAATTTGAACTCAACTTTGTGGTTTTAGCATCTACTTTCAATCAAATTCGTTCAAGTAAAAATGAAAATAATTGAGAAACTTTTTAAAACGTTCTCAAAGGGATGTTCCGATTAGGCCGCAGTTTGTTTTAATTCGATCATTAATTCGAGCTCATTAATGGTACACTTGTGTGATTTATAAAATAGGACCCATCAATGGTAGGTCTCAATCCTTCTTCCTCGTCTTGACATAGCACGGAAGCATATGAGGGTTTGAATGGAAGCCACAAGAAGAATAATCATGTGGCAGTAAATAGAGAGCCCCTTATCTTCAAGTCCTTGAGACATTCCAAAATTGAATTTAATTTGGGGTCCAACTAATATTATGGAATGCAACCTTTACTCGAAAAGTTTACCTTACCATCTCAGCACATGAACTCGTGACTCCTTCAGACCAAACTTGTTAGATATTGATGGCCATAAATTTATAAAAGGGAAAAAAAATGATTAATCATATCCCTCCATTCCCAAGGGATAGAATTAAGAGCCCTAACCTGTTCCTAACCCATGCCAACAATGTGATTAATGCCCTGAGAAGTAATCAACAATGATTAATCATTAAACTTAGGTTGATGATCGAATTGATACCATCATATCACACTGGTTCATGTGGCCTTATGGCCGGTGTCAATCCCCATCTTTCTAGGGGGACGTTTCCGTTTCGAGTCTTCCAACTTTTTTTTTCTCTTTTGGTGCGAGAGGGTGGTGGATTGCGTCGCACAAAGGCCTGTCTAGGCTCTCGAGAGGACCCCCAATATAACGAAAAACAAAACCAATCAAAAGGGGGAGGGGAGAGAGAGAGAGAGAGAGAGAGAGAGGAAGTCTTTGTAAATGCTAATGAACTAGTCGTTGTATCTTATGCTAATGACTGAGTCTTTGTGTCTTATGTAAATGATTGATTTTTGCCCTTAAAACCAAAGTCGGCAATACCCATTTGCCCATTTCCTACTAATGCGTTTGGGAGATATTTTTCCTTTGCATAATTGGATGCAATACTTTTAATTTCAATGAGATATAGATCTTACATAGATGAAAATAAATATGGAGAACGAGTTGGAATAGGAGGATGGTGCATCCGTACAGGTTTGGCAAGTCGAATCCACGTTTTTAGGTCAAGCTAGACAATTGTTATTGGCATCGTTTCAATGCACCCCACAACGTGCCTTTTCGTATCATTCTCGGGGCCACAGAAGTATTAGGTTTAGAAGCCATCAGCTTAGCCGATCATTCTATAACAAACCAATCACTTACTGGCCAAGTGAAAAGAGCTTTCTCATCATTTTAGGGTTTGCCTTATTTACGCGGGGATAGTTTTTATTCTATACTGATGAGTTGTTGTTAGGCATGCGCAGTTGGACGATCAATTCACAACGACCATTCTATGGTTTAATCTACTAGTAAAAATGCAAATGAGATGAAGGAATAGTAAAGTAAAAGGTGGTGATATAATGGGGTGTTCTTACCTATAATAAAGTTTATGCCACTAAGAGTTGTTTACATGCTATAAATATATACTCTAGGGTTAGGTATTGGAATGAACCAACTCATTGGTAGCCTTTTTTGCTAGCTCTCTCCCTCTTTCTCACTCTCTTTCTCTCTCCATGCCAGTTTCTGATTTGGAGTCACTGGACGATTTGGGGAATTCTAGCACGGTTTCTAGAGGGTTTGAAGAAGAGGGTAAAGAAGAATTGTGGTATTGTAGAATGAAGAAGCGTCAAGTGGTTGTGAAGAGAGAAGAGCCATCAAGAAGCTCCACTAATTCATCAATAACCGTTCAGAGCGTGAGATATGCGGAGTGCCAAAAGAATCATGCGGCCAGCGTTGGAGGATATGCTGTTGATGGGTGCAGGGAGTTCATGGCGAGCGGGGAGGAAGGGACTGATAACGCACTTATTTGTGCTGCCTGTGGCTGCCACAGGAACTTCCATCGAAGAGAAGTGCAGACGGAGGTAGTGAGCGAAAGTTCTTCGCCTTCTTAGGAAGGGAATCAAATGGTAATGCCTATTATATATCTATATGTGTGTGTGTGCGCGCGTGTGTGTGCGCGTGTAAAATCAAGGTTCATGTAATGAATTGACATGTGGTTTTCCTTTTTGGGTTTGAGTTTGTTGTGATAGTTTTCATGGTTGATGGACATGACTAAGCTCTCTCTTTGTTAATAGTATATGAAGATAGGGAAAAAAAATTGAATGTTTGTTCTTGAGGAGATCGACAAGATCAACAGTCCTCCTTTTCTTTTGTGTATATTTTGGCAAATTTGTGGAGTAAGTAGGAGATGTTATCGGTTCAGTGTCTTTGGCCCATGATTTTACTCAAGTAGAAAGAAATTTCTACTAAGGGGAGGAGATGTTTGGTGAGCTAGCAAGATATTAGTCTTGAATGTGTTATGAAGCATCATATTATGTGTGATGATTTGTAAATATGTATATTCTATAATGAAATATATTTTTGTTTTCCCAATTTTTTGGTTTCAAAATTTTGGGCTTTGTTGCATTCTTTCTTTATCTCAGCAATTTTAAATCATTTGACAGTTTTTGTGCAACTAAAGTTGAAAGAAGATTAAAGTCACCACTGCAACAAAGTGATGAAAACGTGTATTACTAGTCTAGCTGCCGATCTTTATCAGTCATGAAAATTTAGAAGTTCCATTTGCTTTATGACTAATCAAGTTACCTAAAATTTCTCTTACATACAGATTATATTTGGATTTTTTCCACTTTGAGGCCTTAAAATTTTAATTAACACAAGGCATCCTTTCATGGTGATCCCCTAATTGATCGACATAAATGAGTTTTTTTTTTTTTTTTCTTTTTTGCTGCATGAGTGATATAAATGAGTAATTCATTAAACCATCCAGCAACCTCTCTTCCAAAGTATGGGGAAAATCCATGGCATAAATCCCTAATAAGTGAAAATTGTTCTATATATGTGATGGAATTAACAAACGTCCCCTCCGTCATCCAAAAAAGAAGAAAAACGTAAAAAGACATAAACCAACCTTCATGTGCTATCGCTTGACCAGCAGCTGATTTGTGCCCTAAAGGGCACATATGCCCATCACACAGAATAATCTCTTCTAAATGCGGTAGTCTAATCTATATGGTAGATGACTTTGTATTTTATCAAGATTATTAGAGGCCCACATATCTAATCATGTTGGTTGTTATGGTGGAGAAGTTCTTTAGCCATGTACTTAAAAGGCAATTAAAGCTTAACCTCAAAACCCATTGATATTGGAAGATTTGATTTCATCTCTTTTGGTTGGTGAATGTAATTGATTAGTAAAGAACCAAACTAAAAAAGAATATTAAAGAAAGATCTAGGGTTAAACAAGTTGTAAGGTGGTAACCTAGCTAGTTTTTATTTATTTCCCTTAGTATTATTTTCTTGTAAGATGATTCCAGAACTCTAAGACTCCATTTATTTCCCTTAGTTACTTTTCGATCAAGAGTAAATTCAAGTGACAATAATGAGCTTTTGTGCTTGCAATTCCATAACTCCAAGATTCTATCCCCCCTCTGAATTTCACCAAAACAGACAAGGATTCATCGTCAAATTGTTAAATATCGGCCATGTGCGTTCATGTGTAAGCAGAAGTGTCCAAGTTAGGCACCGAGTATTGGGGACCGACCTGCCGGTACATGTTAAATTGAATCGGGCAGATGTCAAATCCAAAAATAAGACTCCATGAATGATTTTGGGGTATGAATGCATATGGCCGGCTTGTACCTCTTTTATACATATATGTAAGCTTCTAAGGCCATTTATGGAGAAATTCCAGCATAAGTTAATAAATCATCTATAACTTGAATGAGTTTCAAAATATAGCATTTTTTGCAGCTATAATTCAACGAGAAAAACTTATTTTTAGTGTACTTTTTCTCATTTGCTCATAGTTTGGTTTGATTGACAGGCAATATCTTCTCCACTTTCATCAATATGCATAAATTATCGATCAACTTTGTACTAGGGGTGGAAGCCATCTCAGCACCTCACCAAGAGTTCCAATACTTCCTCTCCACCTCAAAACAAGTCACCCCCATACGAGCCACCTAATCATCAAAGCAAAGTATGATGATGTAACATTTCTGTGACTTCAATAATTTCACAGTAAATGCATATTCAAGTTTCGTTATTTGAGAAGAACGAAAAATACGTCTAAATGCATTCAAAAGACTTATTCTATAACAAATCTACTGATGCACATCCATCGTGCACCAGTTGGCCGCCAACGTCAGTTAAAACAGCAGGGTTTGCCTAACTTTCCCTCCTCATAGGTTTGCCTATTTGTGAGAAAAAATTAAACTCTCCAGTCCAAATACATTGCATCAACTTCTAATCAATCGGTTTTTTTCTTTTCTTTCTTTTTTCCTTTTTTTTTTTTTTTTTTCTTTTTTCTGAAAGTTATAAAATGAGGTCAGAAGTTGGAGGAAATGACAGTAACTATAATTAAGGTTTTTTGGATTTTATTTTTGCACCTTTTGGTTGCACTTTTTAAAAGATCTTTTTTTAAGCGGTAAAAGTCATTTTTTTGCTTTTTGCTTTTTAGTAGAAGTAATAAAAGCAAAAGCGTGTTTGGTAAAATTGATTTCACCGGTGATCTTTTGGATGTAATGGGAAACTCTACCGAATCATTGTTGCTCAAATGAAAGCTTAGGACAAGCACAACCTTTCTTGATCGTAAATTTTTCGAGTTAAGGTCAAGCTCGTCCAAAAGATAAAAATGACTTTTAAAAGCAAATTTCCATTGCTTTTGTTTAAAATCAAATATTTTGCTTTTTACTTTCTAAAAGTCCTTTTTATTTCCTCTAACCAAACAGTGTTTTTTGCTTTTACAACTTTTTGCTTTCAAAAGCAAAAAAGATCTTAAAATAAGTGCAACCAAACAGTGCCTTTGTCACTTGTTGGGGTTAATAGATTTTGTATAAATGAAAAAAAGAATTATAAGTTACTTCTTGTGCTAATGTGGCACCAACATTAAAGATTCAAAACCTAAACCCACCCCACCCAATACCCCTCCAAGATGGCTTTACCACATGCTACAGTGGACTCGGCTGGCCCAAAATCTATTTGGAAATGATTGTTACAAGAAAGAACACATGGATGGCCCATGGGCTATAATTCCTTACTGCGATAGAATCCAATCAGACAAACCTTCATTTAGATTTTAGACAACCAAATAGAAAACCCTACCGACTTTTTACCACCTCAATAGCATCTTATGCATCTCATTATGTAAATTAAGTAATCATTTAGATAAAATTTAGCCACCTAATTTGCGTGCTTTAATTTTTTTAACCTTTCTAAATAATTTCCAGCGTCCAGTGAAATTTTATTCTAATTAGAGGACTGAAATCACAAATTTAAGCACGCGATTGATTATTAGGATTGGCTCCTAATCTTCTTTTAATGCCGTAGTCGCCAAAATAAATTTGAAAATCACCAAAAATCATTTTGAACATTTGATTTTGTTGATCAACCCTGAAACCAAATATATCGGTATGCCGCCGAACTTTGTGTATAGAAGGCCTCATTGGCGTCACACATACTAAAAGCACAGGTTATATATAAACCTGTCTTCGTGCCAACAAAACAGTTTTTCAGAAAAACAGAAAATACAAAAGAGTGCCAACCTGTCCAAATTAAAGTTGCTTTTGAGGAGAGGCTTTCATTTGACCTACTAGTAAAACAATGGAATACAAACAACCCATGCATACTAATGATCTGTTGGTTTGTTGGCGTGGGCTACCTAGAGATAGAGTAGGAGTTCAAACTTTCTTAGGACATTAATGAGATCCGTAAGGATTACTGTCTGAAACGAATGGTTATGTAAGAATTCAAGGTTGGGGTTGGGTTGGAATAGGAGAAAAAAAACTGCTCTTTAGAATTTTAATACTACTTCATTTTTTATTTTTTTTTTTATTTTTTATTTTGGTCTAAACGCATTGGGTAGGTTACAAGAAAAAGAATCGCTATTGACATGGCATATTACATCACAGTGGCGTGGATTAGTTAAAAAAATTTGGTCAAACACCTTCCATAATAATATTTCTAGGGAAAATTTTTTTATTGTTCTAACATTGCATGCCACATTGGTAGCGATATGTTATAGTGTTTTCTTATAGCGGTATGGGGCGTTTTCCTTTGACTAGATCCCCCCCTCCCCCTGAGGGTGCACGATTAACAATTAGGAGTATTTGGGAGCTTATTCCCACCTAGATTTAAGTCTACACTAATTTCCTAACAACCCGTGTGAGACATCTCATTATTCTCATACCCACACAAATAGTAGTATTTTGAGAAGTCAAAACAATAACCAACCCTACATGGACCGATATCGTGCATGCCAAACCTGACTTATTACAGCTCCTAGGTTTATTTCAAGATCGCATGTACTCTAGTGACTTCATATATAAGCCAGCCAACCCGTGACATAGAGTGTTGGTAGGCCATCCAAATTGCCATATGGGTTAGGCACTTAGGCTCTTTTTCTCCTTCGTTTTCCCACATGGAATTAAGTCCATATATAGCTTGATTGCAACACGATCGATGATGCAACACTGCAACTTACATCGTGGGCTTTGATCAATCTTCGAATTAATACCTCTTGATATTCTTGATGTCAACACTGAATTATTAAACGGAGAAAGTTGAAATCTTATGAGTTATGACATGAAATTTTCATACAAGGCTTTTTAAAATCCTAGCATGAGTTTTTTTCTTAATTTTTTTTGATGAAGAATAAACTTTTTGAAGGTTCCTATAAGACCCCACAACCCGTATGAATCAGGTAAGTTCAAGACCCTTAAGAATAGTTTCAAGGGGTTTAGTAAGAGTCAAATTCAGGACCTCATTTTCCTGATCGGCATAAGCTTTTTAAATCTACTGATAGGGGTATTGCAATCCAAGAACATAGAAGCAGTGCTGTCAAACAAAGAGATAAGCATAAGAACAATAGGACCACATGCCACCACAAGTGCACTAATCTTTATGCTGTAAATAATGGTGCACATGTGGTCCTCCGTGGCCTATTGCAATTAGGACTGTTCCTTTTTTATCCATTTATGCTTGCATGCTTGTTTTCTTTTCTTGAAAAGGGGTGTTCAAACTAGATGGGGGTAAAATCTTGGTTTGTCCTACAACTTCTCGAAGACTTTTACAATTTCATTACGCTAACTTTATGCTTTCCGTGCTTCTGTGAGAAAAAGTAGGAATTTTTGATCTGGATATGCTTTTGCTAGTGGGGAAATCCTAATCAATGGAGAAAAATTACTCCATTTTTTTCTCTAAATTTGTACAATTGATTTTTTCTAGCTTATTCAGTTCGATTGTTGAGAAATGAAATGACTATAAAATAAAAATAAAAATAAAAAGCAGCTCTCATGTTGTTCTAATTTTGTATGGCCGTGGGGCAAGGTGATGTCAACTAGGCAAAGTGCTCTACAAGGTGGGGCTGATGGAGTTAGAAAATTAATCTTGGAAGGTCAAGATATTAATTCACTAGATTAGGGGCTTTGCGCATGTAATCGAAGAAACACATGTAATTTACCTTAAAAGTTAGAATACCTAAGAGATTTAACTTTTGATCGAGTTTTATGGAAAGATCAAATTACACAAAGGTCAATTTTTTAGAGCTCAACAAATTTTTTTTAAGATTCAATGTGTAATTATTAGGAAAAAAATTAGAACTAAAAGTCAAAAAACAAAAAGGGTTTTGACCTTTGGCTATGGTGGGATGTTTTCGTTACACATTTGAATCTCATGCGCCAAAAAACAGATGTCTTCTACTCGTTCCATTCCCAATTGACTATTCTCTTTGAAAAAACACGTTTGAAATGCTTTAACCTTAAAATATATGGTCAAACATTCCAATTTTGTCCTCAACTGTACAAAACATTTGGAAAAAAAGAAAAAAAAATGTATTTTAGAATATCAAATGCAAAGAATCATTGGTTTTTCGAATGTGATAACAATTTTGGAACATCCGAAAAAGGTAAGTAGACCAATAAAAAAGGAACGGGGGGCATAAAATTATGAGTTTTCATTTCTTTCACCAACCTTTGCTCCAGAATTAAACAGGATATTAGGCTAAAAGTTAGATGTTGATCAGGAGTTTGACCTCTATTAAAATTCGAAGTACACCACAAAAATAGCCACAGGAAATTAATGCAACTACCAAACCTTCAAAGAAGGTTTGGTGTTTTTGGGGACTTGAATTTTTCAGGGTGATAAAGTGTAAAATTGTTGACTTGATATTGAAGCTAAATATTGGACTTGTTCAATAAAAGTTAGGGGGAAAAAATTTAAAATCAAAATCAAATGGCTTATGCTACCCTTCTTGACATTTTTTTTTCTTAAAAAAATATTTCGATATATGTTGTACTATTGATCCGTAATTTCATACCAGTTGTTAAATTACATAGCTATTGACTTGTTATACGTGCCATATCAACTCCCACATGGATCAAATGGGTCCTCTTTATGCTTCACAGGTCTGCTTTAGTTGTTAATTGGAGCTTTCTTTAGAGTGCCGTTTGGCTGTTAACCCCACCTCTAAAATTCGATTCGAGACTATCCACAGTTTCAAGACAAAGTGCACACAACCACCCACTCAACAGCCTACTAGTTTTGTGATAGCTAGAGCCTCTACCAGAAACCAATCAAACAATAACCCACCTAGCAAATTGGATCCTCACCATCATTTTTTTTTTATTTTTTTATTTCATGTGGTCTTATAGCTTGTGATTCTGTCGAGTACCAACTTACTTCTCTTTTTAAGGTCTCTTTACTTGCACTGCGCGCCATTTACATTATGGTTGTGATTCCAGGCAGTTGTCTATTCACCTTGGAATTATGATGCATTAAGCATGAAAGAACTTTACAGTCCATAGGGTGTGCACCTATGGGTCAGAGATCATGTGCACTATTTGATTGGGCTGCCCAAAAAGGGATTGAAGTGGGATGCATTTTTTGAGTGAATTAATGACTCTTACTAGGCCTCTCTGGGTATCTGCCTCTGATTACCAATTTACCTAAACCCACGCCCACTCCCACCCTAGCATGACGACAGCAGTCAGAGAATCTCTTCAAGATAGAAAATGGTGTCTGAAATCCTTATATCAACCCAAAAAAAATTTTCAAAAAAAAAAAAAAAGTCTCGCAACCGAACTCTAAGTGTTAATTAGATAAAACGAAGCCCAAGCAATTACTTAGTGTTAAGCCATGAAAAACATTGAACTTTTTAGAAGTCATCCCAATGCCCGAAAAGCTCGTTAACTACACTCCTCAAATCCTTAGCTGATGAAGCCTATGTAAACATGGTATTAGAGGATTGGGTTGAAGACTTGTCTTCATGATAACCCACTTAGGGTGGGAGTACTGTGGGAGACCGAAGAAACCACCCTCATAATTAATCAAACTTTAATTACATAGTCGTTTAGGATTTTACAGTGAGTCAGACTGTTAAGACACGATAGAGATAAAATCAAGAAATAAATAAAACTTAAGGTCTTTTTTCAGCCTTTGGATTTTTTTTTTTTTTTTTTTTTTTTTGGTTTTGGTGGGGGGTTGGGTTTGAAGTGGATTATTTTCATGGGCTCTTGGTGCCCAAGACCCCCCATAATTAGTGTTGCTCCCATTTGGGATCTCTAGCCATATTAGCCTATGAGCCTATGATGCCTCGGAACAGATCCATCTATGATCTTATGCTCTTAGTCTTCTTTTTTTCCTTTTTTTCTTTTTTTCTGAGTCGATAATTGAAGAGCTACCACAACTGTTATTGCCACATCTGTTGGAATTGAAAATGGTGAGGCACAACACTTGTTCGTACCAGTGTTCAGAAGCACTGCACAACAGTGAAGCACCCACTTCAAAAATATATATGGGCAGCAACAAATTACTTCACTGTCTAATTTGGTGTACCATGATTACTTTTGACAGACCCATTCAAGCAAATGCGTTTGTGTGAAGCATAATGCGACACTGTGCTGCCACTGGCGTGCATGTAGAGTGCAAGTTTTGGCCCTGCAGACTGCAATCCTCATATCCCAGAGGGCCCATTTGCACCACATGCATTTAGCAAAGGGGGGATGACGCGCGCATTGAGCTTTCAAATAAAACCATAAATTCTCCCACTTATGTTTCATAAGTTTTCAGATTTCTAATCAGATGTGTAGTTGGGATTTCTATTCACATTGTATTGGTGGGCGCACTAACGCAAACGTTGACATGGAGACACACACAAAAATTGCCTCATCAAAGACAAATCAGAAAGCGTAAACTTCATTTACCATTAGTTAACTGCCTAATTAAGCAATTCTCCATCATTACACTACCCACCTAACCAAGAAGCAAACAGTAATATAAAATAATATAAATAATGTTGGTGATACATTCCTTATGAAAGTGATTACATTTGGCCAGCATTGCTGCCCTCCTAGACATAAATTCTTTTCATGTGCTATCACGTGATGAGAATGGACCCAAATATTAGGCATCTATTCACCTATCCGTCATTGCAAAGTAATGATAAATTGTTATGTTAACTAACCTAATTTTGAAAAAATCTAAACGGCTATGTCCCCTAGACAACGAATAAAAATGTTGCTGAGGATGCATAGGTCGCGTTTAGAGAAGAATTTAGCGTTATATAATGAAATAAAATGGACCACCATAAGCTAGCAAATTACACGTCCAGGTTTCGCATTAAATGATTTGAATTATTTCAATTCCAACACTGCTACGGTGATAGCTCAATGAGCATTCAATTCAAACACGGACGGGAGCCTGTCACTAACAGAAGGTCGTACTAGTGACCCAAACAATAACTAGGGATGCCAATGAGACTTTACCACCTTACACCAGGGACACTGTGGACCCGATTTCACCACTTCTTTCTCCCAATGTTTATATGCGTAAATATAGCTAATCTTTTCTTCTTTTTTTCTTCCTTTCATTCTTTTTTTTTTTTTTTTTTTCCTATGGGGATAACGATTCTAGATTTAAGGCCATCATTCGATCTGCACAGCACCAAATTCGGACCCAAATATCCATGCTTTTAGCCTAACTAATTCCCCTGAAACAAAGATAAACCCACCATCCACTCAGTGTCAAAAAATTGAATCAAGACCTTTGGCTTCTTGAGGCTAATTCTGTGTGATCACGAATCCGTATATATATCTTCAGACAGCCAAGAATCACCAATTATGCAGATTCGTATCTGTCGTACAAAGTTCAATTTCCAGCTATGCCATTACTCCACTGATTAGCTGTAAGGACCGACCCATGCTTGGGCAGTTAGGTCCTGATGAGGCTCAGACGCAAGACCCACACCCCCGCAAAACAAGATTACTGACTTCATCAAATGACCAACCCTAAAACAAACCAAGAGGATGGTGCTGCTGCAAAACACGATTACTGACTTCATCAATGACCAACCTTAAACCAAGAGGGATGGTGCGGCCTCAGTGGTGGTGGTGGTGGTGGTGGTGGACAAACAAGGCCAATTGGTCAAGGACTGTCGTCATCTCTTATCTTAAATAAATAAATAAAACTAAAACAATAATGGAATTCGATCTGCTTTCCTTAAAATGGAAAGTGGATTAAAAAATTAGACATACCAGAAATAAAAAGTTCCTGCTTTTTGTTAAATCATATTTTATAGGAGATTAGATTAATTATTAGGGTTTACTGCCCTCATGATCCAATTCACCAAAAGTGTTCATGCACATAATGCAGGGAGAGATTGCCTTTTTTCTTTTTTTCTACTTTGCAGAATGGAATTTATATATATATATTTTTTTTAAAAGTTTCTTAAAGAACAATAGCCAGGCCTTATCACAACCACTGAAATTCCAAAACCATATCCGTTCCCTCAACCACACCCACTGTAAAATATGTGTGTGTAAAGATATTGAGATGAAGTAGAATATAATATGTGACCGCCCCAATCTTTGCTCTTCCACTTTTTGCCTCTTCCTCTCAGACACAAGATAAGATCACCTCTCTCCCTCTCTCTCTCTATATATATATATATATACATATGCATGAGAGACATATTAGATTCAGAAGTTCGAATTCTCTCACTGTTTGGAACTATTAAGACAAGACGAAATCGGTATGGAACTGTTAAAGCTCATAATCCCAACTAGCCCCCTATAAAACAGAGGGAAAAACAAATATAATACTGTGGGGGGGGAAAAAAACAAAAACAACTATAGAATAAATAAAGTGCTGCACATTTCAAAATGAATTCCCTTTTGAAATCAATCTCTCCCTGGTTATCCTCAACAAAGTGATCATCATTAATTAGAAACTTGAAAAAAAAAAAAAATCAAAAAACAGAAAAAAAAATAAACAAAAATAAAAATAACTAATAATACCATTCCTTAAATCTATCTACTAGTACTACTACTACTACTGCTAATACTTTTATTCATCAAAAGATCAAGAAGAAGAAGAAGAACCATTAGTGGTGGCAACATGCGCACTACTCTCATTATGTTGGTGGTGGTGGTGGAGATGAAGTTGGTTTTCATCATTGTTGTTGTTTTCATCAAGATTGGTGGTACCATTCCCATTAGCATCTTTCTTCCCCAATGTGTTCTTATTGTTATGCATCCAAACCTTCAACACGCCTCTGTCAACCCCAATTTCATTACAGAACTCAGCCACAAGCTCTTCATTGCTCTTCTGCATCTTCCACCCAACTCTCTCCGCAAATTGGTGCATCTTCTCCTTCTGCTCCTGGCTGAACCTCGTTCTAAACCGCTTTCGCCCGTTCGGGTTATTGGGGGTTGCAGCCATTGTCGTTCCGTGTAAGCCCATTGATGACGGGGTATTAATCTCCGGGGGTGGTGGTGGGCCTGATAAGCCGGCGGAGAGGGCCAGGAGCATGTGGGGTGCAGAGGGGTAGTAGGAGGAGGAGATCGGCGGCGGAGAGTGTGACCCCGGGCTTCGTGGCGGCGCCGGTGGTGGTGGGGGATGGTGGCGGTGGTGCGGTTGGTACTCCATGACGTGGGTGGTGGTGGCGGTGGTGGGAGCTGGGAGCTGTGGTTGTTGGTCATCCGGCTCGCGGCGGTGGAAGTTGCGGTGGCATCCGCAGGCGGCGCATTTTAGCGAGGTTGGGTCGGTGGGGGTGGCGGTGGGTGAAGGCATGAACTCTCCGCACCCATCTAGAGCGTGGCCACCTAAGCTAGCCGCGTGGTTCTTTAGACATTCTTTGTAAGAAACCACCACAGGTGTGGGGGTTAAATGGTGCTGGGAGTGGTGGTGGGGGTGGTGGTAAGGGTGGTGACGCTTGAGTACGCCGTTAGTGAAGGATAAGGGCTTGTTAGGCTGGATCCGTGCAGGTGTCTCAATATCAGCTTCTGGGGTTTTAGTAGTACTGGCGGTGGTAGTCGTGGCGGCGGTGGTGG
Organism: Liquidambar formosana; assembly: GCA_039720395.1. Taxonomy (NCBI): domain Eukaryota; kingdom Viridiplantae; phylum Streptophyta; class Magnoliopsida; order Saxifragales; family Altingiaceae; genus Liquidambar; species Liquidambar formosana. The sequence continues at coordinate 6,621,937 of CM077832.1, forward strand.
TTATGTCCATAGCTCAAACATCTAGGGTTAAAGGGGTCTTAAAAAAGAGAGGGGGGGTGTTTTTCTTCAAGGGATAGTTGGGGATAAGATTTTGTACGGAATATGGATATCTTTATCCATGGAAATGATCGGAGGGTGAAGAAGAAGAAGAAGAAAGAAGAAGGAAGAAGAAGAGAGTGAGAGAGAGAGAGAGATGAATGATGAGGGGGTGGATTTGTGTTTTTTGGGGGAGGGGGGTGATTGATGATGAGGAGTGGTGACTGTTGATAATAAAAATCTGGGTTTTGTGGTTGTCCTTCTTAACCACTTTGTTTTTTTAACTCTGGTTCTAATCCATGGTTAAGTTTCTGACCCCACTTGGGGTTAGTATGTCCTAAATAATAAATACAACTGGTTACTCTTCTTTCATTTCATACCTGGTTTGACCCGGGTTTTTTTTTTTTTTTTTTTTTTTCTTTTCACATTTAAAAGTTAAAACCTCAGTCCAATTGATTTTCTGGATACTATTCTTCATATCTTTAAATTAATTAATATTTAAAATAAATTTTTTATTAAGCCCTTCCTTTTTCCTTTCATTAAGAGGCATATTAAGAGCTTTGGCATAATTAATCCCTCTAAACACAAATACAATGTTAGCTAATGTTTAAGATAAATTCAACTCATGACATGTCTATAAAGCAGGTGAAAAATCGAATTCAAGATCTTCTATTACGTGAAGCATGTTTTCCACAATTTAATATTATATATGTTTTGATATTAAATTTGATTAGTAATTAAACCTAAAAACAAGTAAAACAATGAGTCTATGAGACTATTTGGTAAACCTGAAAATCTAGTTAATTGAAGATAAATATAATAGTTTAGTAAATCATTTTTCCTTACTAATCAATAAGATATCAATACAGTTTTTTTTAAATCAACTATGAATTAATTTATTTAAAAACCATATAACAATTATGTAATGGACTTAATCTAATCTAGTTTTTTAAGTCTCTAAACAAACCCTAACGTCCCTTCTACAAGCTAATAATCTAGTAGTTTAGTAACATTTATCTCACTTATTTAATAAATAATCCTTAATTCAAGCTTATATGTAAACATTGATATTCATTTATTAACAATAAAAATAATTAAATTTAAAAGTTCTACCTATCATCAAAAATAAATAACTGAATAAATAAATCTGCACCCCCACATGCTAGGCCTAAAAGTAAATTAATGTTAGAAACTTCAGTTTTTTATTTAATGATCATCCATGAGATTAGAAAAAGGATTTGCAAATATGAATGGGGCTAAACACTGAGCTAACTGGGGGCAGTTGTTATGATAATGAGTGCTTTTTTGATGTAAAAACCAGAGCAGGACCTGCAGGTCTGAGGACATTGACTGTAAGTCTGTAACCCACCTTAATTTGTCAAGTTGCAGTAGAGGACTGGACCCCTTCAACAGTAAACTTTTTCCATTTTGATATGGCCACCCCCAATTTTTTTCTTTTTATTTTTTCCTTATAGGCATTACAAGGCCGAAGTACCCCTTATGCCACTGTCCATTTCACTACATAAAGCAGTAAAAACTAAAAAGATTTCTTCACTAGGGGCAAACCTGTCTTTTGGGATGACCGGTGTGCCCTTCATTAATAATTAGGGGTGTTTAGGTCACAACGTCCCCAAAATTAAAGGTATCTTTGTCGGCCAAGAGAATTTTTAGACGTTGAAGGAGTTGTCCGGTAATCATTTTGTCAAAATCCAAACGACATCGTTTTAGTTATTCCCCACAGCAACACGCCTTCGGCGCCTGACCGTAAAATTCGTTCGTACCAGTTTTTTTGTATTCGGACGAAAACACCCTTGACAGAAATTTAGAATGACAAATCCAATATTCCAAATTTTCCCGACCCCTCCCACAGGTGGAGTTCTTTAGTGCATGAAACACGACAATTTTGGTGTGATAATGATCATAATTAGCTTTAAAAGAAAATGGAGTGCCATGTGTCAAAAAGCGCACATATGTGGCGACACGTGTGAGATAGACTCTACGTTTCTTTGATGCCACGTTGTATGGAGTCCTCTCACATGGTTTATTAAAGTCAATTTGTTAACCGACCGTTGAATCTGATCCTGTGTTTGCCTTTGTACACATTATTCGGTTGAGTAATGCTATATCTCCAAATATATATATATCAAATTTAATTTCTTAAATGAAATGGCATATTAATTTCTTAAATGAAATGGCATATTGGTATTGTGTTTAATTATTTAAATTCAAATTTGTAAGTTTATCATATTATCACAAGGATGTTAAATTTTTTAGACAAATACCAGTTTCCTATAATACTTAACTTCCAGATATTTTGTCAAATTACATTTTTTGTTTTATATTGAAAATAGGTATTTCAGTCTTATTTCTATCAAAATTTAAGTTCAGACTAATCTTACACGATATATATTGTATTTACAAGCCCACACATTTAAAGATAAATGAATAATTATTCAAAATCGACACATTTAATTCTCCAACTATGATCTTTTATCATCTGTGCCATCCGACAAATCAAATGAGATATCATTTAATAAATTAATTAAATAATCATAAGACATCCAATTAAAATGAGTACTTGAACGTGATCGGTCAATTTGAAATATCACCGTTTGTAACAAAAACATATTAAGAAAGAGATGTTCCTACTTTTGCGCGTTAAGAGATACGATCCCGCAAAATTATCTAGATTGTCATTATATGGTTGTCGTTGAAGCTTCAAACACCAAATCTTCATCATCTTTGGAGAGGATTCTCTGCCAAGGATCACATTTGCCGTCATCATTGTGAAGTCATTAGAGAGGTGTTCTTCTCCAATCATATCGTTCTCTGGCGACGTTGCGTAGCAAATTGTGAAGGGTAAATGTAGTATTTTTAAGATAAAAGACTATTTTTTTTTTTTAATTTAATGCCAATTTCATGTTGTGTTTTGAATATTTTAGGGTTTAGATCGATTTCCCCCAATTTGACTGGGGGTAAATGTCCAAATCCATTAGTTTCTATTTGATTTTTTTCTGATAATAAGTCAAATTTTTAGCTTTTGAAACTTGAATATTTGGATAATTTGTTCATTTTTAGGAGAAATGTTTTGGGGTTCATTTTTTTGTACTTGAATGTAGGCTTTATGATGTTCACCTCAACATGATTATAGAGCTGGAGTCGAAGGTTCCCAAATCATAAGCATCGGTGTAGAGGAATTTCAACGAGGCTTTGAATTGTTCATAGTCCTTGCGTAGTTGTTCGATAGGGGTTTTTCACCAGCCATATATTTATCCAGCGGCTTTGTGATAGGGCTTCTTCCTCGTCCACCAAGGGTTCTTCATCGTAAAGGTCTTATTTTTAAGATAAAAGATTGATTGTTTTTTTTTTTTTTTTTTTCCTTCTACTTGAATGTCCACTTCTTGTTGTAACTTTCAAGATGTTAAGGTTTTATCAAATTTCCCCAACTTTGTTGGGTCAAATGTCCAAACAAAGACATTTTTATCTGGTTTATTTTGATGATTATCCAAATATTTGGTGTTTAGAACATTGATTGTTCAGATAAGTTCTACAATTTTTTTTTTTTTTTTTTTGTCTACTTGTTTGGGAGACATTGTGATGTTTATTTAGATATAAGGGTATTTGATCGATTCTCCCCAATTCAATTCCTCCCATATGTATGAAGTATTTCTTATCATGTTTATTCATGTAGTTATCTATATTTTTGGTTCAGATAGTTATTGAAATAATCACTGCAGTTGGGAATGTAATCCCTTGAATATAGAAATTCAGATATGAAATAAATACTTATTTAGAGTCAAACATAATGTTAGTCGGCACACGGTTTGGTCCTGACAATTCTTCACCCTTATCATTTTTAATGTATTTTTATATGCAATTTTATTTAATAAATGATATTTCACATTAATTTAAATGTTTTTAGTATACTAATTTTACTTTCAAGGTACAAAATCTTAAAAAAAATAAAATATTTATGTGAAATCGTATGTTAGGAATTTAACTTTTTAAATGAGATAATAATAATTTTATAATATCTCAAAACAATAAAAGAATAACTGAGGAAATAATACGGCACGCAAAAATCAATGAAGGAAATGCCAACTCCTGATTCTCACCCTTAAAGAATGATTAAAAAAACATAAAGAATCAAAATTGAAAAGTGATATGGTACTTGCGCACTAATTTATTATCTTACTTTGACGCGTCTTGAGCCGTTGAGTGCACTGACTACGGTGTTCCATAGAAATATTTTAATGGGGAGCAAAAGCATACACGGACTTTACTTTAAATGAGGATTACCGATGGGATTAGCACACCAGGGGTTTGATGACGTGAGCAACCCCAATCATGCAGCAGCCAAGGTTTAATCATCGAAGGGCGTGTATCCCCAACCATTGCCTTGAAACTATCAACCTGGTTAATATTATTTATTATTATGGGGAGGCTGTACAAAACAAAGACCCCATCCCCTTGATGTAGGCTTTGAATTTTGACTCTCTGATTTTCTTCTTACTTTTACAGAGGAGCAATGCCCACCACAAAGTGGGCCCACTAAGCATGGGCTCCCTGTTTGATGAAAATCACAACCGTTGACTTTATGACCACTATTTATTATTATTTATTAATTACTTTATATGCTTTTAGTAATGATGGCGCGTAAATACGAAAATATTTGTTGTAATAAGTAGGTTTATTGTAATAAAAGAAAATACATATTTGCATGTTTGTCATAACAATAATTATAAGGAAACTTTTTTTTTTTCCCTTTTTAATAAAAGGAGGTTCCAAGAAATTTGTACAATTAATTAAATCGTTTTGCGGATATAAAGTTCTTCAACTCACATGCATCAAGTAATTAGAGGACAAAAATCTCTTATTTAGCAAGAGGCCCTCTCATACTATTATGCTCACCCTCTAGAGTTTAGTAATAATGAACCATTATATAATAATTATTTTCCTTTCTTAAAATAGTTATGAAAAATGCTCCGTAGTATTCTTTTCCATCCTATAAGATAGGGCATGTTCTACAATACACGTAGGTTAAGAAAAATTATCATTATCTTGATTTTTCATTTATTAAACTCCACATTTTTCAAAACTATTTTATCTTACTTGGTATTAGGTTTTGTATTGAAAGTAATTATTGAAATACCAAAGGGTAATACAGGAAAGTTAAAAAAAGTTATAATTTGATTTTTCAAATGAACAAACATTTTGGGACAAAAAAAAAAAAAATAGCAAAAATGACCTATCTTTGCGAACAGAAAGAGTATTTTCCTTTAAATAAAAATCTTAATACAAATCTAATCGAAACATAGAAGTAAGAACAGGCAATTCCAATATTTTAAAATAGGATAACCTATGGTTTTTTTTTTCAATAAAATAAAATTCATTAGTGAAAAAAAAAAATAAAACCTAATACAGCAAAGAAAAGATATATACATTTTCCTGAAAAATATTCTAAAGTCTCTTAAGAAAATCATCTTTCCAAATACAATAATCACTACAAGAATTGATCTCCCATGTTTTAAAATAGAACAAATTACTCCTTAAGTGAGGTTTATGGCACTAATAGAAAGTTCAAAATGTATTTAAAAATATATTATTTTATGGGATAAATTACATTCTATCGTCTTGATTTTTAGTGAAATATAAGAACATCCTCTTCAATTTAAAAAATTACACACTCTTTCTTTTAACTTTTAGCATATAATTATGAAGAAATTCACAGTCCTCAAAAAGGAATGTAATTTATCCTATTTTATAATAACTTGTTCGTTGATCATTATTATTATTATTATTTTGGATAAGTGAATTTTTTTTTTTTTTTTTTTTTGGGGGATAAGTATTTATCATTATTTTTCCTAATAACACAAACGCAAAAGGAGAGGAGTGTCTAGAATTAACACTAGTGGACCTTTTTTTGTTTGGTTTTAAAGCATAGGAATCTGTATCATACACTCACCTTCAGAGATAAAAAGGATTTTGTGTAATTTATTACTCAATAAAATATCTTAATTTCGAATCATTCTTGAAAGATTTTCCAAAGGTGGGGTTCCAGTGGTTTCTTTGGGTTCCCACCTGCAGGCTGCAAGTTGTGCGTCCTGTACAAGATCAGGCGCTCCTATAAAGACACAGCACCTCACACCTAATCCTTTCTCACTTTAAGAGACAGGGTCACATTATATGCGGTGGTATGAAAATTACACAAACTATTTTTCTCTTTTCCATTTTTTTTCTCCAATAATAATAATAATAATTAGGGTGTATTTAATTTCGCACCCCACCCTCAAATTTGGTCCACCGGATTGAGTTAAATTTCTTGACCAGATTTCTAGACTCTGGTCTAGGAAATTTCTAAGTAGCCAAAGACCTCATCTACATAAATTTATTTTTTTATTTTTTTTTTTCAGCAGTTGAGGTATCTAAGTTTTCCACTCAACCACCTAACCTATGACCTATTAACACACATAAAATTGTGACCCATAGACATAGGTAAAGTTATTATTCACTGTACATCAATTAAATTTGGTTGAGGATTAATCTCTCAAACGTGAAAAATTGAAAATAATATTTTTTTCCTTCCTAAGACATAAGTTATTCATACACTATAAATTTTTTTTTTATTGTTGTTGTGGGTATTGAGACGATAGTCCACATGACATTCTAAAAGTGTACCCCCAAATTTTTTTTTTTCATTAAGTTGAGTTGCAAGTGTATGCCTTCAATGCAAGTTCGTATATATACTCTTGCATTTAGGGTTTTGTGTTAAACTTTATTATCAAAATCTCAAGTCCATGATAAAGAGTCTTAAGTAGTGCATGAATCGAAATATCATTTTTCCCTTCTCTTTAAAAAATCGAAACACATTGACAATTCGGGAATTTATTTTGATTTGAACCTAATTAAATGTATAGGTTTTTTTTTTTTTTTTTTTTTTTTTTTTTTTTTTTTTTTTTTTGGGGCTGAGCACCTAAACGTATAGGTCACAAGAGGCTCCATATAACTAACAATTTCTAAGAATAGCATTAAAGGTGACAAGTATAAAATTCAAGGTCCTCAATCAATGGCACAATGTTGAAAGCTCATCTACCCAAATCATTTTGAACTTTGAAAACAGCAAGTCTACTCTCAATTTATCTGATAAGCAAGTCTCCCCTCAATTATCCAGCAAATAGGATAAACCCCTTATAAATGATCTTGTGTTTAGACCCATCAGAGTCTCCAAGCCGTCCAATTCGATGTAATCATTTAACTAAGGAAATTGGATAAAGTTTAAACTTAAGACACAATGGTTTCAAAACTGAAAAGACACATGAGGAAGGCTTTGCTTATAATTAAAGAAGTGTTTTTGCCCACCTAAAAATAGGGTATGAGCTTGTGAGGAACTGCCAAAGGAAAAGGTGACCCATCTTGAGATAGAGAAAGGGCATCAATCTTTAGAGGGAAATGACTAGACTACGCCAGACTCACTCCTTGAATTGGGCATCACGAGAGCAGGAAATGTCATGTCATTTTCCCCCATTTGTATCAAAGTTCTTTCTTGTAACACCTCATTTAATTTGTTTAAACTGTAATGGATTTATCACGTTGATGTGAAGTTGCATGCGCTGAAAATTGAATTGCTTGATCATTAGTTTCTGGAAGACCCACACTGTCGTGGCTTTTCATTTATTTGGTCCATGAAAATTAATTACCAAAGGAAAATGAGGTTGTATAAGAAACAAAATTGGTCTTTGGACCTTTGGTTTGAATTTTCTTTTTTCTTCTCGAATATGAACTCTATGACAGAGTTTCATCAACCAAATTTCATTGAAATATCAAAATTGTTCGGTCGAACTTCTCGAAAATCCCATTATTTTCATCTAAATTGTCACCCAAATTATTTACAAACCATATTTTTAAATTTTAAGTTTCCCCCAACACCCTTTTTTTTTTTTGTGCATTGCAGAGTATCATCATAAGGACAAGTGAATAGAAATTAGAGGTTAAAGAATTAAAGGGTAAAAATGGGTTCCAAACATAGGCTAATAGTACAATGTTGAATAACTTTACCACCAAACTAGACGGCATCTTCAATCCGAAGTATAAATCTCTTCTATGTTGACGTAGCAAAAACCTATAGATATAGTTAGTACACACATAATCCTAGGTGCTTCAACAAATATAGTATATTTATATTTAGTACCACCCCCACCCACTAAAAAAACGCAAAAAACAAACTTTATCTAAAATTGAACACTAAGTATAGCCCTGGACCTCTTTTTAATGGTAGCTTTTGCACTCTTTCCATCAACACACTAGATGCTACAAAATTATGCGTCAAACATCAAATTGATAGCAGTTGACTTATTGGGACCGATGGGTGAATGTGCAGCCACATTATGAAATTGAATTATGAGTCTCACCCATGCTTTCTTATAAACCCTATACTAAGTACCAATGCTGCAAATGGGTATCAAGTACTGATTGACTTCACATAGGAGTGTGGTAGGACAAGGGCTCTAATTCGGGAGAAGAACTTCCATACAACCGTTATATGGCCAGCTGGTGAGACCAGCCAATGGGAAGAGAGGAAAGTGCCTTTATCAGTGCAAAAAGTATACTGATAAAGGCACTTTCCTCTCTCCTCATTGGCTGGTCTCACCATCTGGCATATACAACGGTTTCATGCAAGTTTTTCCCTAATTCGGAAGGGTTGGACGAGAGTGGTCTGTGCATGATGAACCCAAGCTGTCACATCCCTTGCCCATTCCCAATCCAACATGAATAATTTTTTATATTTTATCAGGAAGTTTTGGATGCTTTTCACATCACTAATCTATCTTGTCAAATACAGTTCACTCGTCTCACATGTACTGAAAAATTATAAAACAAAATTGATGAAAGTGATTTTTCAAGGAAGTGGTGAGAGTTGAATTCAAGACTTTTTACTTGTCAAGAGGTTTTAGGACCACTTGGTTCACCACTCAAGGTTAAAGAACTTTGTTAATATTTAAACATGGATTAGACTCATTTCTAAATGAGGTGAGATGTATATCAATTCAATTAAACCTATAGTTTTTACCTCAGAAAAAAGGCTATTACTCCCTTTGTTCCTAAATAAGTATCCTACTTTCTTTTTGGGATGTTCCAAAATAATTGTCCTATTTCAAAAGTCAATGGTCATTTTTTATTCATTTTTTAAAGGGTAAATTACATTAAGACTCCCTCTAAAATCTGACAATTACAAATAGACCCCCTCACGTTTTTGAAATTACATTAAGACCCCCTCCCTCTAACTTCCGTCCATAATCCGTTAAATCACTTTCAATTTTTTTCAAAATACCCTAATTACCCTTATTGGATGACAACTTTCATGTTAAATGCATATAACTCATCAGTCCAACACATTCATCCAGTACATTTGATTGATTTATTTATTTATTGATAAACAACTAAAAGATTTTATATATATAAAAGAAAAATGCCAAAAAGCTTAAATTTTTGTCCAACTGATGTGGTAGCCATCAGATTTGCTCATTAGAAACAATTATCTACTTAATTGATGTGTAAAAAAAAAAAAAAAAAAAAATTGATTTGCCAAGTTGCCACCTCATTTGCCACCACTATACGTGCATCTCCATTGTAATAATTTTTATTTAAATTTATTTTTATATATGAGTAATGCTACATAGCCCTTTTTTTTTTTTTTTACTCAAATCTACTTACTCAAATGAGGTGGCAACTTAGCAAATCAATTTTTTTATTTTTTATTTTGCAAATCAATTAAAAATTTAATTAAATAAATAATTGTTTCTAAAGAGCAAATTTGACAGTTACCACATCAGTTGGACAGAAAATTTAATTTTTTTTAGCATTTTTCTTATATATATATATATATATATATATATTATCTTTTAGTTGTTTATCAATAATAATTAAAAAATTCAAAAGTATTGGATGAACTATTGGACTAGTGAGTTATAAGCATTTAACATGTAAGTTATCATCCACTAAGGGTAGTTAGGGTATTTTGAAAAAATTTGAATATGATTTAACGGATTAATGGACGGAAGTTAGAAGGAGGGGTTTCTTTGTAGTTTATTTTGTAAAGTAAAGGGTGTCAGTGTAATTTTAAAAACGTGAGGGGGTGTATCTGTAATAGTCAGATTTCAGAGGAGGTCTTATTGTAATTTACCCTTTTTTAAAATACCCTTAAAAGGTATTCTCATTTTTTTCTAATATTTTATACACTTGAGGGCAAAATTAGAAATTTCAAAACATATATATGGATATGAAAGCATTTAAAAGGGTTTTCTTAAAAAGCGTGTTTTTTCAAAAGGAACTTTAATTTAAAACAGAGGGAGTAATTTTTTATTTTTTTTTTCATACAAGTTAGTTGAAGTTTTTTATGTAATTAAATATAAATTTGATGGATTCTTAACTAGTCACTTATTTAATAAATAACATAAAACATAATACTAAATTGAGTTTAAGGTTTGAAAGGTTACGCGAGATCTATATACGACCATCATCACTACGAATTGAATTAGAACAATCATTTTCCTACCCATGTCTAATCTCCATGATTGTCCAAAGTCACTGAAAGTAGGTTCGGTTCGGACTGGGCGGGTTGAACCTACCCAAGTTACACCACTAGCTAGGACAACCACAAGCAGGGGCAGAGGGAGGGTGTCAAAGAGGGAGAATTGACCCTCTGACCCCTTTTTCTTTTTTTTTTTTTTTGATTGAATTAAATTTTGAGTACTTGAAAATTTTACCTTGTTAATTTTTACTTAATCTCTCAAAAAAATTTATTTTGACCCTCCAACTATTTATTTGACTCAAAAAATTTATGAGTTTGATCTTTTTATTTATTACAATCATTTTTGTACCCTATACAAGGTTATATAACAAAATCCCAATATGATCTATAGCTAAGAAAAAAAAATATTCTCAAAATATTTATCATTAGTCTTGAGTATTTACCTTACAAGACTAATGTACCCTATACAAGGTTAAATAACAAAATCCCAATGTGATCTACCACTAAAGAAAAAAAAAATCTCAAAATATTTATCATTAGTCTTGAGTATTAACCCTACAAGACTAATGTTCTGACTCTGCCACTACTAACAGAGGAGGGCCATGCAATTGTACCATTGAGTCTCAAAAGGCCAATGGGGGTTTTAGCTAATCATATCGCTTCATATGAAAGATTGCAGTGTTTGATTTAAATGGATGATCTTTTAGGCTGGTTTTGATATATGGAATGTTGGAGACTGTAGTAACCATCAACCCACTTCCTGGATGTCAACTTCTCTAGGTTCGAATAGTATAAAGGTCGCACTTTTTAGTGTAACTACAAAACTATAATCCAAGCAACTTAATTTTTTTTTTTTTCTTTTGCCGAAAGAACACAAGAATTTCACTTTCGTCGTAAATATTACGCGAACAAAATTGGAGTTTTATTTTTTTTATTTTTATCTTGGTGAACACTTAAAAGAAATTTTTTATAGAAGTTTGTCTTGGGGCTGCACCTTCTCTCTCTCTCTCTCTCTCTCTCTCTCTCTCTATACACATGTCGTTATGGACATTAAAAGCTTGGAAATTCAAACTTTTCCCATGGTCACGGAAGGGTTCCTTTTTTTCCATGGGTTTTTTCTCTCAATATTACTATGGGATCTAGATCTTTATATCCATTTATTGCTCTATGTTGTGATAAAATTTTTAGAAAGAATTTTTTTTTGAGGGACTGAAAGGTTCCAATAGTTGATTAAGAGCACCGATTCAATAATTTTAAAAACCTCAACCCCACACCCGCCTCCCCCACCAAACACCCCCCCCCCCCCAAAAAAAAAAAAAAATCAATAACATTAAACAGTTTTCAATGATTGTGATATCCTTTCCTATCAAACAAAGGGAAAAAAAAAGTTGTAATATCCTTTAAAAATGTCTTGGAAAACGAGAGTGTATATTAAATGATTTTTTTTTAAAAAAAAAAAAAGAAAAGAAAAATCTTATAAACAGAGCTGCTTATTTTGAGAGCTGTATATTATGTGTGACCAATCAGGCAGGGTAGTCACCCAATTTATGTCTGCCAGTCCCGTAGATGTATTAATCAGAACAATGGTCATGGCAACAACAAGCACAGCTTGAGTGCAATAATTCCATGTTATCCTCTAATTTTTCAACGGGTATGACCTACAAAGGCCAAAGCCAAGTGGTGGTTTGGGATTCAAGTAGGCCAACTTGGCATATTGTGAAGGTCGTTTTATGAGAGAGAGAGAGAGAGAGAGAGATAGAGTTATTGGGCCCCCACCCCATTTTGTCAAGTGGGGGCTCATAAATCCATTTGCATTCTTGGATGATCCTTTGACTTTAAAAAAATTAAAATTAAAATAAATTGTTTAACATAATTACATAAGATGGTAACCCCAAAAACTTGTAAGGGATGAGAACTTAACCAAATCCATTTCATGAGAAAAACTCTATTCAAATTATGTAAAAAATGGGGTTTTTATAGGATTGGTCAAGTGGTTAACTCTGAGTATACTTTTCAGAGATCATCGTTTTGATTTCTTATAGCTATTGATACCTTTGTAGGTATAGGACTTCTCGCATAGGTCATTAAGGGACTAAGCTGCACTCAAATCTTGGTATCAGTAAGACCTAGCCTAGAATATCCCCTACTCGTTAATCCAAAAAGAAAAAATCCTGTGAAATTGGGGCTGAGAAAGGTTCCTTAATTCATAAATGGTCATTCTTTATTAACCCTTTATTTGGTTTGTGGATTTTACCATGGAAAAAAAAAGGAAGAGAAAAAAATGCAGAGGAAAGAAAATGAAAGGAAAAGATAATATCATACCAAGCCAAAATTATTTAAATTATTGTTCTTCTACTAATTTTCCTTTGCAACCAAATAAGAAAAAGTACAATTCCTCATATTTTATTTTTTTTCCTTGATAAAATCCATGAACCAAATAGAGCCTAAAAAAAAATTTTGAGCTTTTTATTTCTTTGGGAAAAATTTCCTTTTCATTTCTTCTTTTATTTGCAACTATGAAGATAAATTGAAACTAAGGACAACATAGAAGAAGCCAACAATTACACTAACTCAAACCTCAATTTCTTTCATAAATTCTTATTTTTGTTATCCCTAGTAAAGTCTCTTTTTTTTTTCGTATCTGTTGACAAAAAATACAAAATATAATCATTATATAGTTAATAGGTTAGTCTGATGAAGATGAGTATCCAGAACCCAAATGTAGAATACGAAACTCACACTATATATCCAACCCAGATGGCATCTTCCAGAGTGTGTGATTGTACTATTAAATATATATATATATATATATATATATATAGTCATGAATTTTGGAAATGCTTTTGTGCACAACCCTATTTCATACTCATTTTGCATGTTTTTCTTGTATCAACCCAGAACTCTCTCTCTCTCATATCCGATGGTTGGATGCATTCTTAAAAACAGCAATCTCTAGTCTAATCAACATAATTATACTACTATATAGTTGGAAAGATCACATGTGTTATGCTATTCACCTTTTTCCTTTTTGGTATGCACTTCATTTCCTTTTGTTTTACATTATTCCTGTGACCCAGTAAATAATAATTGTCCATGTAATTTAGTTGATTTAAACCATTTGACGAAAATTATTTTGTTCACAAGACATTGTTAAAAGTTTGACCAATGTTTGAACAATTTGATTAAAACTGAATTAATTAAATGGATAAAATAATTGAACTGGTTTATTCTTGAAAAATATGATGTATTCAACGCACTATCACATTGGGATTTTTTTTTTTTTATTTTTTTCTCAGTTGCACTTATCAGGGCCAAATAACGTAAAGAAGGCATGATTAAGGAAATAGAGAATGCCCATATCAAAATTCAAGACTCTACATACGTCGGGGACAAATCCAGCCCGAAGTTGGGCATATATATATATCTACACTATCGTGCCTAGGGTTGCAACTTGGACAGGATTGAGAGATCAACCTAAGTAACTCGATGGGCAACCTAAGCTCAATTTTCTAGGCTTAAATTGAGCGGATTGGCTTATTTCAATTTTTGAAACATGCATTAAAAATTATGGTTAAATATAAATGGGAGGATGGTGTTCGCATATCTATCATAAACCTAACATGCCCACACTAGTCATTAAACAAAATGTCATAATTTTTATAAACATTAATAATATATAAAATAAATAAAATATAAAAAACTATTATACCCTATACACATGGAGTGTGGGTTTGGTCGAGTTGCCCTAACCCCTCTGTCCAAGCTCTAACCCAATCCATTATAAATGTTGCTCAATGCCAGCATGCCTCTCATTGACCAGGTTTGGTTCGGGTCAGGCAAGTTGAACTCGCCCAAGTTGCAGCCCAATCAGCACTCAGGGGACCCCAGTAGCCAGTGGTGCAGCTCCAAGAGATTAGTTTGCGGGGGCCTCTATTGGCACCCCAAGACTTGCTTTTCATCCCTCACGTATTTTACACTTTAAAGTTTTATGAAAAATATAAAAGGTTTTCATAAAAACTAATAATGTATTCTACTAGAAAACATTATTTTTAACAATTTTTTAGAAGGTTTCAGTAGACCTTTTTGCCATTTATAGTCTTCGCATAATAAATGACTAAAAAGTCCACTTAAACGATAGATTTTGGAAAAACTTTCTTCCAAAAAGTTGTTCAAAATGATGTTTACTAATAGACAACACAATCAATTTTCAGGAAAATCTTATATGTTTTTCATAAAATCTTAAAATATAAAATAAGTGAGGGACAAAAAGCAAGTCTTTGGGTGCCAATAGAGGCCTTCTTAGATTGCTAAGACTGTTTAGGTTCCAAGGACCAAGAAGTGAGATTGTCGGCCTTTCAAGGCCCACAAATATTGTGCCATGTTGTCATATTGTCCAATTTTTTTAGGCCCATAAAAAAGGGGGTTCCAAGATTATGGAACAATTTTAGTGAGAAAAATGGACCCCCCACAAATCTACCTAATGGTCCTTTACAACTGTCCATTCTTAAATCTGTGGCAACGATGTCGATTCATGAGAAGTTCGCAGGAGAACGGCTACATAACAAGTGCATGTGGGATTGTGGGCCTGCATGCTCCTTTTGGGGTACTGCACCCATTAGTGTGTCTCATTTCAAATTTGTTGCTGTGTCTAAACTTGCAGAAAATGAAATGTCTTAAGCACAGCTAGCAACTTTGTACTAAATCTCCTCCTTAGGGTACGCAATCATTTGCAAGAGCCTTATCCATCGGATTGCTTTTTGTGGCTTAAAATGCCGATATGTACGGAGTGGTAGTTGGGCTCTACGGTCGTGGCCGCTAATCGAAAAATAACTGAGATTGACGGCAAAGGTCCAATTATCGTAATTCCAAAATGAAAAATAAGTGATTTATGTGCTTTGCAATTCTGAATCGAAACAAGAGTAAAGGCTGACTGTCCGTCTGGGAACCATTAAAAATTGTGCTGACTGAGTTTGACTGGTTTTGATTTCATCATTGTTTGGCGAGTTTGCCTTTTCCTTTAAATTTGTTCAATCTTGTACAATAAATAAGGCATAAATATATAAATATATATATATTTTTATAGTCAAATTGTGATTTGGTTTATTTAAAACCTAGCTATTATTGAAGAAATAGACCTATCCTAAACTAGTTTCCAAAATTTCCAAACGGATCCTAAATGTAACACCCTGGGCGTGACTCAAGCCCAACTTCAGTGATTATACCGCCAGACAAATGACGCGGCCCATTCTCCCAAGCCTGGTCTGAGGCCAGCCCAATATCAATTTTCTGTGGGGAACGGCTATTGCAACCCCCAATTCTTATAACCCCACCCTTTTCTTTTTGGTTTTTAAGATTTCATGAAAAATATAAAGGGATTTTGCAAAAACCGATCTCTTGGTTCACTAAAAAACATCATTTTGAACAACTTTGTAGAAGAAAGTTTTTCCAAAATCTATCGTTTAGGTAGACTTTTTGGCAAAAAATAAAATAAAGGCTATAAATGGCTAAAAAATATATTTAAACAATAAATTTAGGAAAAACTTTCTTCTACAAAGTCGTTCAAAATAATGTTTTCTAGTAGACATCTCGGCCGATTTTCATAAAAACCTTTTATATTTTGCATAAAACCTTAAAAACCTAAAAGATAGGGGGTGGGCTTATAGGAATGGGGGATTGCAATAGCCGTTCCCTTTCTGTGAAGAGGCTTTTGCCGAAAAGCTCACACAGCCCAAAACCCAGGAGAGATGTTGACTATGACAGCCTACTGAAGTACTGATTTCAGTGATTTATGTTTACATATCATAATTCCTAATTTTAGGAGCTGTTTGGGAATCCTAAAATCCTGGCTAGTTGAAAATAAGTTTGAGTTGTTCCTATTTCAACACTGCTCAGTAAATTCATTTTTTCTTGTTTATCTGTTTTAGCTTCATGATAGCAAGACATAAATATAGTTTTTATTTTTAAACTTTTGTTTGTAGTCTACATAGGCTGTAATGAGTTGAACCGAGCAGAGCTTTAATGATGGTTGAGGTTGGCTCGTTTAAAAGATTGTTTATTTAAGTGATAACTAAACTTGTTATGTACCAAGCTGAGCTACTTAATATATCTGCAGCCCTATTAGCTTGTCTTCCTCATTCCGAGGCATTTAACTTTTATAACACTCTGCTTCTGATAAGAAAGTTGGTTTATATTGTAATAAGGATGATAAGCGTTTCTTCTTCTAAATCTAAATTTTATATGTATGATCGTCCCAAGAACATGGCCTGCAGTGACCTCTCATTGATCTTTTTTCTTTTTCTTTTTTTTGCTTTTTCTTTTTTGAGTGATGCAGATTTTTTGCCCACGAATCATATGAGAGCTGTTAATAATTTTGTTCCCATGTGGAAATTGTACCATGCCCACATGCAAGAACATGAGTAGTGATAAAGCGTTCACCTTTTGGTTCATTTTTTCCGTGCAGTACCGTGCAATGCACGACCCTTTCTTAATTTATTGCTATTTATATATATATATATATGTACCCATTTACTAGTTTATTTTTCGTGTACGTAATTTGCTTTATGATCGATTCCTTTCGAAAGGTCAGTATTTGAACATTGAAATTATTTATGAATGGAGTGAGAAGAAGGCCGGTGAAGGGTCCCTACCAATCTTATAAATAATTAATAATAACCCATACCACCAAGTTGCTGCATGATTGCATGTGATGTGCTTAATGACTTGCACATGCCGATCCTGCACAATTCTATCTCCCTTCCTCATCGACAAGATTTTTTTCTTTTTCGTTTTTTTTTTTTTTTGGGCCATCCAGGCTTTTGAGTTAAGTAATCTTCGAATACTTATATATAAGTTATTGTCTAATCCACATTAGTAAACTTTTGAGTTGAGTAATCTTTGAATACTTATATATAAGCTATTGTCTAATCCACATTAGTAAACATTCGAGAAAACTCAATTGATGATTAC
Organism: Liquidambar formosana; assembly: GCA_039720395.1. Lineage (NCBI taxonomy): Eukaryota > Viridiplantae > Streptophyta > Magnoliopsida > Saxifragales > Altingiaceae > Liquidambar > Liquidambar formosana. The sequence continues at coordinate 6,639,467 of CM077832.1, forward strand.
CCTTATGGGAGAGTCCAAACAGGGCCGGTTCTAAGTTATTTGGGGCCCCAGACGAACTCTTAAAATAGGGCTCTCTTCTTTCTATACGTATTCCAAAAAAAAAACATATTCTAAATATCAAAAAAAAAAAAAATTTCCTATTACTAAGTACCAACTTAAAGTTTGCTTGTATATAAGATTACAAAAATTTGCTTTTATAAATTAAAATAACAGGAGATAATTACAAAAACATATAAAGATAAAATACATACCTCTTTCTTTATAATTGAGCAAAATCCACTTTTACAACACAAAAAGGAAAAAAAACAAATGCTAAATAAAATCTAAAGCTATGATATCAAAATAAATGAATCAATTACAATGGAGTGTCATTTAAACATTACTCTTTTCGTTTTTTTTTTTTTTTTTGGTTTTTCACTTTTTCTTTGGGTTGGAATTGGGCTGACATAATTGGTAAAATATGACCCCTTTTTTTAAAAAAACAATAGAGAAACTTTTGGGCTAATTCTTGAGCTATTATAACTAGTAAAAAGGGAAGCAAATGAGACCCTTTTTTTTAGCCCAAATTATGGGGCCTTAGGCACCTTGCTCGCCTCGGGTCAGAACTAGCCCTAAGTCCAACTTAGAAAACTCAATTGATATTCTATTAATAGGGTTTATTAATGGGCAATGCTACATCTATTGAGTAGAAATACTACATCCATCGAGAGGATCCACCGAATCTATCTACCACTTATCCTTTGGGCTACTCTCATAAACTTTATCTTACAATTGTCTGGTGTGGGATGAAGGGATTGCATGTGCATAGGAAATTAGTTGAGTGTGCAAGTACCGACCTAAAAACCTCCTGATATATATCACATCAAAAAAACAAAAAAAAAAATCCCATGAACACCTTAGCTAGTGCTAAGAACCATATACATATCTTTGCAGCAAAAATAATAAATAAATAAATAATACATATCAATTTTCTTCATTACTAGATATTTTAGCTTGGAATTTTGTGATATTTTTGTCTACACCATGGGCACCATACATAAAAACTCCATTTTCTAAGTCTGAGGGCCTGTTTGGGAACTTAAAAGATTAGATTAGATTAGGTTTAGTCCATAACTATTATCTGGTTTTTAAATAAACCAACTCATAATTGGTTTGAAAAAATCTATGTTTATGCTTTATTTTCAGAACAATGCTAGACTGTTTAGTAAGAAAAAAAAACTTACCAAACAGTGTAAAATTTTCAACTGGTCAAATTTATTTTCAACTGGCCAAATTTTCAAGTTTACTAAACAGATCCTAAGATAGGAAAAACTGGTGCAAGGCAACTAAGGTATGGTAGGATATATATACCGTGGAAATCAAATGCCTTTTTCCTAATCCAGAGTTATTAATAGCATACATGTGAGCAAAGACAATAACACATCTCTCATTTCTTCAACCAAGTTTGAGATCTCACGCGACTCAATGCAATCATTGTACGGAGGAATATGCTGGGGGTTTAAACTAGGAGCAATATATCCTTCTCTCCTCCCAAACTTGGCAGTGAATTTCTTAAGGGACCTGTTATATAATATAGTGTATGTTATATAATATTAAAGACATAAATTCAACACCTTTAGTGAGACTATTTTAGGAAAGTTGGAATCATCATTATAGTTAATGGTATATGATGGATCAATTTTTTGAAATCCATAAAATGCTACTATTTTCAATTTCTACTTTCATTAGTGATAATGGTCATCATTTAAGAGAAAACAAATTTCATTCAATGTGATAAATTTATGCTTTCAATTAATACTAAGTAAAATACATTGTAATCTTTCAAAATTCATCTCGGATTATTGGTCAAGGAGGAGTTATCTCTTCAGTATGATAATTGGCTAGGTTTAGGTGCAATCGGTGAAGATGTTCATGGGTGAATTCGCTTCAAAATTTAAAGATTAAAGAATATGAAATCTTTTTTTTTTTTTTTTTAATCACGAGGTTCTTCGGAATACTTATGCACCTGACGAATCCCTAAATCTTGTTGTCACAAAAAAGAAAGCATTGAAAGCTCAAAATCACCTGTTTGTGCAAGATGATGTTGCTGAGAGAAGTTTGGGGCTATTTCAGCAGATTGTTGGGTTTCAAGGATAATTCATGCATCTCAAATGCATACTAAAAATAATGAGCATAGAGAGGTTTTCGACAAAATCTGTCTTCCATAGGCTAATGGGTTTAATGTCATTGTTCTTATATAGGGAGATATGGTGTTTAAGAAATAATATCAAATTTCAGTGTACTTCCATGAAGTCAGATATCAGGAGGGCTTATCTTCAAATTTTTTGAACGAGAAATAGAAAAATATCATTAAAGAAAATTAAGATCTTGTACATCTAGGCATAGCTACTCGAAAAATGTCATCAATACAAGTCTTCCAAATTTTCCTAGGAAAATTACAATTCCATATAGCTAAATTAGAGATAGAATGACCTAAACTGGCTGCACGACCAGCTGCTCTATTAGCTTGACGGTAAGCTTATCATCAAATTTGATGTGGATTGAAAAACTTTCAAATATGCATACCATTTAGGTTAAGTCTTTCAACCATATATCCTTTCACATATGGTCAGGCTAGGTCTGTAGCATCTCCAGCCAACTAAAATCCATAATTCATCATGCAATTGAATTTGCTCATATAGTTTGCCCTAACATCAAATTCTTCCCCCCCTTCCCCCCGGCGCCCCCCCGGCTCCCCCTCCCCTTAGATTACGGGCTCGTTTGGAATCGTTGCGGCTTTTGCAATTTTTGCTATAGAAGAAGAGAAGTGGAAATTAGTGCTACTAATTGACCACTGTGTGGTGTTTGGAAACTATATTTCAAAAATGCTCTTAAATGTTGAAAGAATTTTTATACCTATTTGGAAAGACAAGTCTTGCAGTGGCTTATAATCCTAAAATGACACTATTACCCTAACCTAAAGTAGTTTAAGATTGGCTTTTATTTTTTTATAATTTGGGTGCTGTTATTGTGACCCCAATATTTTTACCCATTTCTCAAAACCTCTCATATAATTATTTGAAAAAAAAATCTCAGGTTTTTCCTTCTGTTTTTTCTTTTTAATTACACCTAAATGGGGATCATCATTGTTGTGGATTCAAGGGGTATTTCTTTTCTTTAAGTTTGAATTATAAGGGTATTTCTGGGATTTGGAAAGATTCATTAAACATATTTCACTTCTCGCATCACGTTCCGTGTCTTATTCCAGAAAAGCAACCTTCTTCTGTTTTTGGTCCAACGTGCATTTGGGCCTTGAAACATTTTGCCTTTTTGAAGCCAAACAGACCCACAACGTGCTTTTGGGTCCGAAAAGCATGATTGGACCTGTCAAAAGAGTTTCCAAACAGGCACTACATCTCGTTCGTTGCCTCGTTGGGTTGCAGGCTCTTTTTCCTTGAGTAACTCTTAACAGGGATGGAACTATGGAAGTTTTTTTTTTTTTTTTTTTTTGGCTGAAACATACGTAGGAAACACATATATACAATACACAAATGAGGAAGCTCACATATGTAACATAAACTAAAGAAAAGTTCAAAAGCCCATAAAGTTAATCCACATTCAACCTCCAAAAGGGCAAGTATCGACTAGTCAAGGTTTGCCTTAAAAGTTTATAAGGTTCCACCTCTCCTTCAAGAGCTAGGAACTATGGAAGTTACATGGGAAATCCGGATACTGCTGGTGCTAGGGGCCTCATTTGGATATAACTCAGAGCTTGGGGTTATTCCATTTTATCGGTCACTCAACTAATGTTTGTGCAGAATTGTGGGCGATTCGATATGGGTTAACTATGGCTTGGGATATGGGATTTCGACAAATTGAACTTCAAATTGATGATGCACAAACTGTGATTCAATTAATACAATCTAATAATCCCCCTTTTCCCTTGGCATTTAACTTTGATTGATGATCACAGGTATCTCTTGAATTGTAATTGATAGGTCCGCATCATGCATGTCTGTAAGAATGCACTATATATTTTGCTAAGACAATATCCTCATCTTGTAACCGTTCTATTATGGGATGCCTGTGGCATGGCAACCTTGTGATTTTGTAATCAATCTTGGTTAAATGAATAAACCTTCCCTATTTTCACCAAAATAAAAACTAAAATTTCAAATATGCATAACATATTTAAACTCTTCAAACCAAGTTGCCAAATCTAATAAATGATACGCATTAGATACTCTAGTCAAGGTGAACCAACCCCAAAGGGTTGGTTGAGTTAGTCACGGCTATGCTTCAAGATGCAGAAGAAGCTAAAAAAAAAAAAAGTGCAAATTCAACTTCTCTTACTCCTAGAGAGCTAACTATCCGTCTAGCATTTTACACTTAAGTTTATACCACTCAAGTAAACGATAATCTTGTTTTAGATATTAGATCGATCTTACAAGTTACACCTAAATATCTCTACGGTTCTTATAAATAATAAAGTAAAAATAATATATATATTTTTTTAATAAAAAAAAGAGGGGTGTGGAGCCCAAGCCAGACATGTCGGTGATTCAAATGGGTGAATGTGAAACCTAGATTGGAAGAAGTCATTGCATTTACATGCAGCGAGGTGAAGCAGAGAGGATGGGAAACAGAGGAGGGTTGCGCACTTTTGTCGCGGGTGCGCAGCTTTGGGGCACGTGCTTTGCTCAGAGGGTGCACATGCATAGGTTTGATTTACAGGGAAGCCTCTCCTTTTCGGAATTTTTTATGTTTTATCTTTTCATTTATCGCCTCGGATAAAGTTTTACAGTCACCTTGACTTTTCTGTCCTCGTGGGACCCGAATCCACAACCCACTTAACTAACTATTGACCACAACCCCACTTTTAATTAATTAATTCTGAAAAAATTCACACCGACATTCACACCAGCTTGCATTATTTGTAAATACTCCTTTGATTCTTACCCTTACCCACCAGCTCAACTGCAAAATTTTTATGTCTATTTATGGTTTCTATTAATATGTGTACTGTGTGGTCCTATATACAAGAGTTGATACTCAATTAGTATTAGTAAGTTTCATTTGGCTCTAATTGAAAAGGATTAAAACTTTTTTTTTTTTCACTAAATGCGTATCTCTAATCCTTTGAAATGAGACTAATTCAATAGGTTTGTATGATCTCTTTGTCCCACATGTCTCTAATGATATCATACCATCCTGAATTTTGAAAATAAACTGATCCTCACGGAGATCATTGTGTAAAAGAGAATTCGAACATAAAATTTACATTTCCTATGGTGCAAATCTACACTCGGCTTGTCACTTATATTAAACATTTTGGGTTAATTCAGAGGAAAAACAAAATCGTACAAATTGAATCAGAACTCATTTATTCAAGTTGATTATCTACTAAGCATATGTATTAAGTAGGTATTTAATTTCTATTACTACTTCACCACAGATGATCCAAAGTTACCCTAAATCAACGAGGCAATTTTTGTTCATGAAAAGTTCATCCGTACGCACGCTAATGGTAAAGAGCCATATAAGCCCAACGAGAGAAGGACACCTGGCTAGTTGGATCATTTTCAAGGCCCACTAATAGCACCAACCATACTCATTAAATTTTTTTTTTACAGGTGTCGGTTAAAATCATGCGACCCTTCAGTAAGGCATACACGCGCGAGTACAGCTACCACTATTTTTTGGGCCCAATCCCTCGCATGGATAGCTCTATTCCTCTATTTATAGAGCACACTCCCGATCTACTCTGCACCAAACCCCTCTCAAATTTCTTTGCTACCATATTTTTTTTCCTCCTCTGCTTTTGCTTCTAAGGGTTTTGCGCGTAGCTATTGGCCATGGCTAAGTTTGTTGCTGTTTTGCTGTTGGCACTCATTGCTGTTTCCATGCTTCAGACCATGGTAAGGCTTTACTGCTTCCTCTTTAGGGACTCCCTGTTTGGTTGATGAGAAAATGTAGGCGAAAAAAAAGGAATATACTCTGCATTTTGAGGCTTGAAACTTTTCTTTAGTTACGATTCAAGAAAACAGAGGGGTTCTTACTCAATTGGGCCCGATAGAGTACAATAATATTTGGGTTAAGCTGAGGTTTTCCATTTTGGGAAACATTAACAACATCAAAGCATGTGGTTCAGGACTTTGTTTTGCCCTTCCTTGCCCCCATTTTTCTCAGCAATCAAACAGAGGGATTTAGGGAGAATGACAAGAATAAGAAAACATGTACATATGCTATGAGAGACTCATGATAACACTTTCGGCTTTATTGTTTGTGTTCTTTTACAGGTTTTGGCTAATGGACACCACCATCAAGGCGGAGTAAGCTCTCTCTCTCTCCCTCTCCATATATTAATGATATTGATATATATATATACACAGCCATTTTCTGATGTGATAATATTTTGTGATTTCAGCAGAACCATTATGGTCCTGGGAGTCTCAAGAGCAACCGTGAGTAGTGATTTTCCCTTATTTTCCTTCTCCATTTTCCCTTATTTTCTCTCGAAAAAAAAAATAGTGGTTATTTCTCCCTCCATTTTCCCTCACTTTCTTACTCATGGCAAAGCAAAAATAAAAAAATCTTACAAGAAAAATGGTTTACTCCGTTATTTTTTTTGCATTTCCTCGAATAACAAAGCTTAGTTTAGCATTAATGGTGGAACTGCGAACCTAAAATGCGCCATGGCGCGTATCGTCGCGGACTTGGGTGTCTGTGACCCGTGACCCGTGTGCGTGGGTCCGGGATGAACACATTTCACCCTCACGCGCCACAGCCATGCATATAACGTGAAAATGGGCCGCCAAATCCCCTTTATACCCTCGAATGGTTTTTTTCAAAAGCTGGTCAAATTCTTTGACCGGTCAAGTCTCGTTGAAAGAAACTCATGATATGGATGTTTTGACATTTGTCCATTTTTCTTATTGTGTGTTGAAATGACCAGAATGCCCATCGCAATGCTCGAGGAGGTGCAGCAAGACTCAGTACCACAAACCATGCATGTTCTTCTGTCAGAAGTGCTGCGCAAAGTGCCTGTGTGTGCCCCCGGGTTATTATGGCAACAAAGCTGTGTGCCCTTGCTACAACAACTGGAAGACCAAGGAAGGAGGACCTAAATGCCCTTGAGCCCTCTGAGACTTAGCATTTTTACTAGCATACTACTGCGCACTACAACTAACTATTTATATATAAATGTACTGGTTTCTGTGGTCTGTTGGGTTTTGTTTGGTTGGGTATGAGTTATGATCTGAATGACTGTGACCAATCACTGGGTACACCCCATCAGGGTTTTGCCTGAATGAGAGTGGCTAAAATATATTAGTGGGTCATATATTAAATGTCTTGTTTTTCTAAGATATATTGATATATTTGCACTACTTTAATTTAGTCCATGGACGATGGAAATGAGATTATATATTGTCCCTTTTGGATCTTTTCTTTTCTTTTTTGGTGGGAAATTTGTGGATAATTGTTTGTGATTTCAATGCGGATGCCCTTGTCCATCAAAGAAGATGGCACTAACTTTACCAAAATAAAAAATAAAAGATGGCACTTTATCCCATTATGGCCATTGTCAGTGTTGTTTCCCACTTTGTTTTTTGGAGGGGGGTCCATTACCAGTAAAGTGAACAGTGAAAATATCTCACCCGATATGGCTGATATAATTCGTCGGCCCTCTTTAACTTCTTAATTTAACAACAAAAAAATGGTTGCGACTGGACTTTAAAAAGGGAAAAACTTCTTTGTAATACGATTCGGGAGGAAGCACATCAAGTTTCACTCTTTTGACGGCTTTTTAAAATATAATTTATGAATAGATAGAGTTGTCTTTAAGATTGAAAATAATATTTTGATAGCCCCAAAAGTCATACTCAGTTCACTAAAATACCCTTTTCTCTGCCGTCACTAAAATACCCTTTTCTCTGCCGAGTCCCGTAACCCAAAGGCCATGTTTGTTTGGTTGGAATAGAATGGATGAAAATGGAATCTGATTCCATACTCAAAATAGTTTGAAATGAAAACGAGATTGAAATAAACATTGCGGAATGAATATCATTATAATTCACTACTATTATTTGATTCCATTCCCATTTAATTACCTCATCCAAACATATTATTCGTAATGAATTGGAATGAAATTCCATTCAATCCATTCCATTGCAATCAAATAAACATGGCAAATATACCAAAATGTACTTAACCCACCTACCATTGGCAGGATTCCTTTTCTGATGGGTCCAGCACAGGCTTCTTACGCCGCTGTACCCATTTAGCTGCATAGATATAAGATAAAAATATAGAGGGAGGTAAGGGTATTTTAGTAAATTGAGTTTTGACTTTTGGAACTTTTAGAATTTTCTTTCCAACCTTAAAGCAAATCTGTTCATTCATAAATTATATTTTGAAAAGCCATTAAAGGAGTGAAACTTGATGTGGTCACCTTACAATTAATGTTGTGTCACGAGTTAATAAGTGATTGGTATGATATTTTTATTTTTCTACATTGTCATTTGACTTGTAATATTACATCAGCTTAGCTATATCACAATTACATTGAAGATTAGTTCGGTTTAAAGATATTATCGCTCTAATACTATTGCTCTCTTTGACCAGTAAAAATAAATGTTAAATGAATACTATTGCCGTCTTTGGGCGGTAAAAATAAAGGGTAAATTGTAGATAACCCCCTAAAGTATAAGGGTCAATAGATAAACTCCCTTTATGTTTTAATTTTGTTGATGTTACCTCCTTTATGTTTTAATATTTGTCAATGTGCTCCATCGTCACTCGTCGTTGATGAAATTTGATGAAAATTAATCACGTGACTACAAGCATGATATCGTTAACAAACCTGTGTTACCCAAAATTACCGGAATCCTCACTGACGTCATGACCAATTAGGTGGCGATTGACGATTAATTTTGTCTTCCAATTGAATTAGGGAGCACATTGACAAAATTAAAATACAAGAAAGGTTATCTGCTAACCCCATACTTTAGGGGATTTTTTGTAATTTATCCAAAAATAAATTATAGGAGTAGGTTTGAATCGGTGTCTTATCTTATTCAATTATAGTATGATTGTGTAATAGGGCTCATTTTGGTTTGGGTAATTTGGTTTAGCATTGAATCAAAATGGAATCAGTTGGTAGGATCAGTCGTATACTGCCAAAATTGCCAAACCACTTGCAAAGTCATAAGATAACGTGAAAATTTTGGGAAATGACACCCTCCTTTCCCTTTCTTCACCATATATAATAGGAATTTGTACTATGTTTGTTACAAGGGAATGAGTGAAGAAATGAAATAGGTAATTTTATTCTAAAAAAAAAAGTGAGTGTTTGGTTGCACGATGGAATAGAATGGTTATTCTTTTGTAGGATCCATTTTCTCTAATGAAAGAATAACCATTCCTTCCAAAACCAAAAGGAGTAGCTATTCTCACTTTTCAAATAATAAAAATTATTAAAAATAGGTCACACTATTCTTTTTCATGCTATTCCCTTCCCTTATCAAACATTGGGATGGAATGTTCATTCTCATCCATTCCCATTCTCATTTTATTCCATTCCATTATCTTAAACCAAACATAGCCTTGGAGCCAAAGTTATGTTTGGTTTGATGGAATGGAATGAGAATAGTTATTTGATACCTAATATTTGGTAAATGATGAGAATAGAATGAAAAGTAATAGATGAAACCCACTTTTAATGATTTTCATTCTTTAAAAGAAGGGAGTAGCCTTTCCTCTTTGTTTAAGAATGAATGGTTATTCCATTTTTAAAAGGAATTGCCATTTCATTCTCTTGTGCTATCAAATATTCACTTTTTTTGTATGGAGGAACATTCCATTCCTCCCCTCATTCTTTCAAACCAAACACAGCTTAATGATGTATTAAAAGGTGTGTTATTACTATATTTTAATAATAACTGCACAATTTACTAGTGCTCCAATGGTGTGCTAAAAAATAGAAATAGTTCATTTTTGTATTATATTTTGTACATTCTTGACTTAAAATAATACAGAGTAGATTATACAAAAAAAAATTATTTATTATATAATTTGTACTATAAAAATAAATTACGTCAAATTATAGCATTTCACGCCCATATAACATGCTTATCAAAAAAAGAAATAGCAATATAACAATTAATATAACTCACACAGTCACACCATTGAAGATGGGCATGTCAGTTGACTCTGTAACACGGTGCCCATCATTGCACCAAAAAAATTAAAAACAACGATAAAAACACGGTGTTCATCATTTACATTGCGTACGAAGGAGGACCCGGCTACTCAATTCAATAGGCCTTTTTGTTGCCATTGCAGGCGCATAGTGGAGAGGATTGATGTGATGTTTCAATATTGAACTCATCTTATTAAATTAGACCAATTTAACTGAAAAATAAAAAAGGAAGACTTCCTCAATTCCTCATATAATACTATAGTGTGTTATCCATGTGTTAGGCAAAAAAGGGAAAAGAAATGGGATTTTAACAAGAGACAGCTGCAATGACGACGGCTAACGATGCTTAGGGTTGTTAATGGTTCAGTTTGGTTTAATTTTAGGATAGATTTTAAATTAAATCATTATATGTCAATTTTGTTCCTATGAAACCAAAACTAAACCGTACTATAAAAAAACCAAACAAAAAAATTTCAATTTCGGTTTTAACCTATCAAGTAGCAACAAATAATTGAAAATAAAAAAAAAAATGATATACCAAACTCCAAATAAAAGCATTTTTAATAAAAACATTACATTAGCAACTAAAAAACCCATTAAACATTGTATCAAAATGGAAACATATTGGCATATGTTAATTCAATATCTCATACAACATTAATAACTAGTTTAATAAATGTCAATCTAAAAAAGAAAAAACAATAAGAAACTTAAAATGAGATGAGACTGAGGCTGAGAGATTTAGGGTTTTATACTATTTTAAATCTATTTCCTATTATACCCTTATTAGAATAGAAAATTTACAAACTTTAAGTTCAATATATATATATATTATATTTTTCGGTAAACAAAACAAAACCAATTTAGTTCGGTTTTCTAAAATTAGAACCAAAACCAAACCTAATGACAGAAAAACCAAACCAAACTGGTCGGTTTGGTTTGGTTCGGTTTAGTTCTCGATTTTAACCTAAACCATTAGCACCCCTAACGATGCTCCTTATAGAGCTCTTGAAAATCTGGTTTCCACTTATTTCATTAAGATTTTGACCAACCTTTCCATAATGAAATGAATAGCTAAATGATTCACCGACTCACCTAATTGCCCTTTGTAGATGGATAGGTTCGAGAGTGCACTGTAGGTGATCGTGCTATGATGAAGTTGACACATATAATAACATTATGGAGATTGACTAACCAGTCGGGCGAGTAAGGTGAGTGATACGGAGTAAAGGGGAGCTCTTTGGGACTCTATGAGACTTGGATCATGAAGTAATTCTTTGTCCTTTTTTTTTTTTTTTTCTAGAGACATAGATTGTGAATTCTATACCGCTTTTGACTTACTCTTCTCAATGAACGATTTTGCTATCGTTCTTCACTCTTTTTGCTTCTCCTTTTTCTTTTTCTTCTTACTTCCGGAAGAACACCCCTTGTGAAACATAAGTTCTCCTTTTATAGTGAGGCCGTTAACATGACTTACAGAAGGGATAGTGTGACTGTTTGTGGGGCCTGCCTGAAGTGACACATCAGGGCCAGCTAATATCCTGTTGAAGGTATTTAATGTAATTTAATGCATCAGCATATGGGTCCTAGCACCTGCCCCTGTGGCCAGTTAGTAGTCACATCATTTTCCTAAGTTCCGAGGAGCCTTGTGTAAGGTCTTGTCTTAATAGTGTCAGTGTATTGTCCTGACCCAACTAAATCTATGCTAGACATTTAATATTATCTAAGTTGTCTCAAAAGTGGGCAAGATCACTCAAGGGAGAATCGCTCCTTGAGTCATCCTCGAGCTTCTTCCTTCATGACCTTGTCCTCTTAGTCTCGGCCCTCCTAACCGTATCAGTCCCTTACCCCTCATTTGGTCATCGCGGTGTTCTTGAGGCTCTCGAGGATGACCTTTCATGGGATCTTATCCTTGAGATGGCCTATCTTCGAGATCCTCTTTTCGAAGCAATGCTTCGCAAAGTTCTAATGTCGAAGAAAGCTTCCTAGGCAAAACTCGTCTTAAGGCCCATGTGCTTATTCCGTCACTTGCCTGTTTATGTGAGTACCTCGTGGCCTTCCTCGTTTCTGTCCTAAGGTCACGTGCAAGGCACATGTGGGGTTACTCGTAGCCAGTAGGCCATTTTTTAGGACGTCTCTGCGCCTGACACGCATCATGCCTTTGACCTCAAAAGCCCTTATATCTACGCCCTCTTTTTATAACCTTATTTGAGTTACCCAATTGCACTAGTAGCCCTCAAGTTGTCGACTGCACAAGTGCAAGTTTGAGTCTCGGGAGTGGCTTCTATGCAGAAGGCACTAAAGAGTTATGAGTAATTAAGTTTCTACCTCATCTCTCCAAGGACCGACTATTACGGGACCAACACTGGTTAATATATGGTTGTGTGGATTAAATTTGGCTAGCTTCTAGATATTGCTAGGCAGGTTCTGCAATGGGTCTTCCAAAATGACCACCTTCCCTTCAAAGCTCTTCCTGAGAAGATTCATACACATGGTATGCCTTTTAAAATGATTTTGACGCTCGAGTCAGTGGTGACATAAGTTGGTGAAAGGAATTCAGGATAAAATTTCGTACTTGTTGGAAACTTGTCCTTGGACTAGACTAGAAAATAGATTCCTACCTGGGCCTACTTGGGCCTGTTTGGTAAGAACCCTGAATAAACCTGAACAAGTTCAGGGCTTTTGGTCTGGGCTTATGTTTGGACCTGGGCTTTTATGTGTTGTGGTTGGACAATACATGTGTCCACTCTTGATTGGTGAGTGCAATAGCCCTTCTATGTACTACATCAGTAATTAATGAGATTAAGTTTTAATGAAGTAGAGGTTTGGGAGGAAGATTAGCGTCTAGTACCGGAAAGTTACTGAGAAGCCATCCAAAAGGGTCAAGACTATACTGAAGGTATCACTGGTCTAGTGCTAGCTGCAAGTCAGCCCAAGCTAGGCCCGGATGGACCCCTTGTTCTAAACAACTTACCAAAGCTCTAGGATCAAAACTATACTTGGAGGGAGTGGCACAACATGATTTTTTGACTTTCTTACCGGCCACAATAACCAACCAAGCCAGACATGGTTAAGTATGTAGATTTTCTGCGGTTTTTGCAATTACTCTGCTTCACATTCCAATACACGATGTGCCATTTAGATGCACTAGTTGGAGTACACGTGCGTTGGACGTGGACCATTTTGATTTGTAGTTGTTTTCATAAATAATAATAATAATTTTTGTAGCCAACTTCATAGAATATAAAATAATTTAAGAAAATACAATTTCTCAAGAAAAAATCACACACAAAATAAATAAATAAATAAAAAGAGAGAGAAAAAGAAATAATCCGTAAACAATTAAGTAAAATTTTGGAAAACACTGCAACAATTAGAAATTGATAGAAATTAATATTAATTAAAATAAAAGGTTATATTAAACATGTAATGAAAAGTAGTATCTTTAAATTAATACTTAATTTTTATATTGTTTTTTATTTTCTATTGTTTTGCTTCACATGATATTACTTCTTTTTATACTTTCTATCTCTCTCATTTATTTTCTCCCCTTCTCACTCTTTCTTTTACTATTCAAAATCTGAACTCCACCTACTATCATGTCTTAGTTATTTTCTCCTCAGCCATGCCAACCGTTATAGTAACTATGACAGATGTACACTTTGTAAAAATAAAGGAGAATAGTTTAAAAATAATATCAACAATTATTTACATATATTGTATAATTGTGACAAATGTAAACTCATAGGAAATATAAGATTATGGTACGTATTTTTTATAAAATATTATTTGTTTTTTTTTTCGTAGTGGTTTATTTAAATATTAATGATATATTATAATTTTAACAAGTGGTTCATGATCATTAGAGTTTATAAACAATATATATTAAAAGGCTAATCAAAACTTGGAACGTAAAAATAGGGAAGAAGTGTATAGGAATGAAAAAAGGAAAAGAGTTGGAGTAGAAGAAAAAGATAAAGGACCGTAAAAGTTTAGAAACCTAATTAGAATTTAATAAGAAAATAGCTAAATAATAAGACTTTTGTCTTTATGGATTTTATTAAGGATATAAAAAGGTAATTAATTTTAAAAATGAGGGTATAAAGGTCAATCAAAAGTTTTTCTGACATTCACCTTTTTATAGGTAGTATAGATTTAAAAAAAATAAAAATAAAAATGAAACATTTTTTAAGCCAAATTGCTTTCCATAAACAGCGCAACGATGATAGCAAGATGCTACCTTGATATATTCACACACATATATACATGTTACATAAAGTCGGAAGGAAAAGGAGTGAAACAGCTTGACACTTACAACTAGTAGGACTACAACATTACTGGCATACCCAGTGGACTTAAAACATAAAACATATACATTTTGCAAACAGCTTGACACTAACAACTAATAGGACTACAACATTACTGGCCTACCCAGTGGACTTAAAACATAAAACATATACATTTTGCAGGTACTACCCTCTTACAACAGCACCGGAGAATGGTGTTTACGACTCATGAGGAGACTCTTCGGACGATTTTGATTCTTCATCATCTACCTGCCGACCACGTCTGTTTTGTCCCAATTGCTGCCCAACTGCACCTTGTGTGGATTCTAGGCTACCTTCTGTTTCCTAATTCAGCAATTTAATTCATATATGTTATTCAGAAGCTGTTGGAAGAAACTATAATATTGTGATATATAGCACAAACCCACTAATTAATAGAGGAGGAGCCGCTTACCTGGCCATGGTATCGGGTAGCAACGAGGTTGAAAAACCATGACAAAACATAAAATGGCGAAAGGATGATCATGAAACGAAGTGAGTATACCTGTTGAGACATTATTATTCAGCTCAGCTTATTGTAACTTGTTTTAAAAAAAAAAAATCATAATGAAAATGCACATGAACATAAGCAAACACAAGCATGGAATATAAGCTAGCAAATTAGTGTTACATAATTTCCCACTTACAGAGAGAAGAGAGTTAAAGTCATCCCTTTCCAGAGTCTCCGTAAGGGTATACGAATGCCTCAACATCATAAAGACCAATACCTTGAAAGGGGCCAAAAAAAAAAAAAAGTGAAAAAAAGTAAAGAAAGAGAGGTTAATTAGCATGAATATAATGAAGTTTTTGAAAGAAAAGCAAGACATTTGCTGTCAATATAAATCATTGGCAAATCATGAATGGTAGGATTCTAGATTTATACAAGTAAAGCAGGCTTCCTAAGGCATTCACCAGAGTAAAAGATAATACGAATTTGGAAAATTCTAAGTTTACTTGTTTCATATAGTTAACATGAATTAACATAAATAATAACTGTACGTGTAAAGTAAAATCTTACAATCAGAACCAAAGCGCGGAATATATTGGCTGCAGAGGCAGTTGCATTGGCAAGCACTTCGTATTCAGCCTCCGTAAGGCGATCTGATGATAACACTGTCCCAAGCTGTGGTGAATCCGCAGCCCTGGGAGTATTTGGTGCTGTCCAGTCGTCCCTGCAAGACGATTTCAAAAAATGCCTAGCTAAGAACTGTTATATAGAATTGAAGGTGGTGAAAACTTTCACAAAACCAAAATCGCACTTGCCTAATATCAATCGTGGTTTCTTCAGCACGAGGAGCACCAGGTAGAGGTGGAGGTGATGGCGGCGGGGTAGTAAAATCAGGTTGGTAAGGCTGTATGTTGGAATCATGGAAAGAATGGTATTGAAATATTAATATGCGTTACAGCATTACACCAAATTAAGAGAATCTGGAGAACACTTGAAGCTTCCTTCCAAGAGAGAGATAGATGGGAAAAATATATATGATAGTGATTATTAAAGAAGCAGTTATATACCTGATAGCAAATTTCACAAGTGATGCCTTTTTTCTCGTTACACCAATCTTGAATGCATTTCCTGTGGGCAAACTGGATAGAGTATGACTGTCATTTAATCTGAGAAGCAAGATTTTGATAATATGCCATTCGAGATAAACATCAAATAGAATATGATATTTGGTAAATTAAGACATGAAGACCAAAATCCAATTACCTAAAAAGGGATAAAACAAAAATTAAAAAAGGAAGAACAAAAAACAAATTTTAAGCAAAGGAAATATAAACGTTAGAGATGTTTAGAAATAGGGCAATGCTATTCACGACACCATAATGCGTACAGCACTATATAGACAACACCTTATGTGCATTATCTCTTTTGAATAGGTTAGAGGGTACATATTTTTGTCAATCAACTTATACCACGTTAAGTGTTGTAGCATTTTCCTTAGAAATAACTTCATTTCTCTAATATTTTTAAGGTTATTCCTTTTTTTTCCCTCCTTTTTAAGAGCTAAACCGAGCAAAAAAGAAACGAGAAAGGCAAAATTAAAAAACAAAGGAAAGAGGGAAAAAAACTAGTAGTTATGTGGGCACAATTCTATTTCATTTTTCTTCGAACATAATGCCCAGCCAGGACATGCGCAACACTACCTTCCATTCTGCATCAGTTAATGTCCATGATGGTATACCCAACTAAACCAGGGTGTTTCACTACTTGAGATGCAGATCCAAGAAACCAGTGATCCGCCCCTTGGGTCTGGGCACAATGCATGACATTACTAACACTCACAAATTCCAACATATATATCAGCTTCGATCAATTCAACATTGAGAAAACAAAATGAAATATAGTAATATTTATACCTTAATACTCCCACAACAACCGCAAGGCGCTTCCATGTTCGCTATGAAGTCCTCTTCTTGGCAAATGCGGCATTCCTTCTTCACATCAGGCCCTTCTTCTTCGTCTGAGAATACGATGTCGTCAATGCCCCACCCATCGTTGACGGCAAAGCTGGAATGCACAGGCGCGGCAGTTTGTGCTGCCAACGAGGAGGAGCCTTCTCCGACAGGCCCTCCAAACTCCGGCACCCACTGTGATTGTAACATTGCCGAGTTTATGAGGCTGTCGGCGCTCAGTATCACGTGGTCACTCATTTTTTTTTTTCCTGTTTCAAGAACAATGTCAGATTAGTTTCTTTACAATGTAATTATCTTTGATCAGTTTGAATGTAAACTGCGTGTGGTCATAGTATCATTATGTCATGCTAAATACAGAAACTGGTAGTACAAGAAATTTCATTAATGCTTTAACGGGCCCGTTTGGTTGCTAAGAAAATGATTTAATGGGTCTCTTTTCAGACATTAACATGACATGACTAAAGCCTCCACTCAACAGAGCCCCATACAGGCTTATACAACTATTCAGCTTCATTAGTTGAGCTGAGTCTTGTTTTTGTTTTACTTTTTCGGAAACAAAACCAACAAACCCCCCCCCCCCCCCCAAAAAAAAATTAAATTGTTGATAGCCAAAGCATCCTTCTTGGGAATTACTCCTAATAAGGCAAATGCATTCGTAATTTCCCCAAATAAAAATCTCAAACAACAAACCGAAAGAACCCATTTTTATGTTGAAAAACACCAAAATCTCTAAACGTATCCCTTGAACGAGGATGACAAAGAACTAAACCAAGACTATCTCAGTAAAAATGAAGCAAAACGAAGGGCATTTCCGGCACAAAACAGTCAAAACAAAAGCAAAAGCTGAGCAACAAAGATTAAAAGGAGGAGGAGCAGAAGAAACTAATGAGAGAACAGAAGTACTTCGAAAGGTGATACTTCTTTTAGTTTTCTATTGAGAAAAGAAAGTACTCTGTATAGGAAAATGCAGGAGCTATCGTATTTATAGGGGTTGAAGACCTAGACTCGGTGCAGAATTGAGGTTCGGACTATCCGAACCCGATTATGGAGCGGTGACGTCGGTCCAAGGAGGGGGCGTGGGGCAACATACATTTGTCGAGCATCGGTGAAATTGAAACGGAAGGGTTTTGTGAGGACGGGACGCGTAATAAGGAGTAATGCGGTGATTTGGAAGTATGTTTTAGTTGGTTTTGTAAGCTTTGGTTTTATGTGCTTTTGTTTTCATCTGTTACGGTTTTAAAGTGCTGTGGGAGTATTCTCTACGTGAGCATTTGGATGGTTGGGGGTGTCGTCACCTTTTCAAAATTACTTACTTGCCCCTCTCCTAGAGTACTCTTGTTCTCTCTATTTTCAGAACTGGGGACAAAAAAAATAAAAAATAATTTAGAATATTAAATTGAGGTGGAAGAAAATAAATTATTTACCCAAAAAAAGGAACAGAGTAAATAACATGATCGTCCATCCAGTTAGAGAAAAAAAATTCATCTTTTACTCTTAATTGTTGCTTAATGAATGAGGGAGAACATGGGAAAAAAAATGAAAATAATGGACTATCAATGCCTATGTATATTTTTTATATTTAAAAATCATGCAAAATACAAAATAACGAAGCTCACGTATTGTATTGAAATATAACTTGTATGTGGAGGTGAAAGATCCCGAGTTCGAGTTCCAGCACCTTGGTAAAAAAACCCCCTAACCAGATGTGCCCTCCCCCTACTAACAGTGATTAGTCCTAGTTGAAAGTTTTGTAAAAACACTGGGTTTTGACAAAAAAAATAAAAGGAAATATAACTTGTATGGTTTTATTGCTAATGTTATTTTTATAATCACTTATAAAATATTCCGTTCAATTTTGTGACAAAATTTTGACGGATGCAACAAAATCATGCAAAATCCTTTTTTTTTTTTTTTTTTTTTAGGAAGATGATATTCTAGTTTGCAAAGGAGTCTCCCTTACTCCTCAATCTCACACTTGAGGAGTGTGGGAAGCTTTGTTGAGGGCGGGGATAATGTCTTTTTCTTTCTTTCTTTCCCTTTTTTTTTAAATTTATTTTTAATTTTTAATTTTTTATTTCACATAAGTATTGATGCCTATAAACACGCCTTTTCCTTTCCTTTTCCTTCCATCTAACTTTTGGAGATCCATATTAGGCCCAAACATTTTCTAGTTTGCATGTTTTTTTCTTCCTTGCTTTTTTACTTTTATTTTTATTTTTCTTCATTCGCGTTGTTAATATAAATGATCAAATATATTAACATACACTTCCACTTTGAGTCCTATGTAAATTGGTGGTATTTCCTTGCAATGCACTTTCCTATCTGAGAATTGTAGGAATGATAGCTTAAAATGGTATCAATATTTCAAATCTTATATATAATTATACAATATATATGTTAATATTGTGATTTTAAAGTCACTCAATTTGGTAAATTTTAAATATAGTGAAAATTCGAAGAAAAAAAATACTGATCGTAATAACGGTCGGTACCCTTTTTATTCTCGTTACTGAACCAATTTGTCGTATATTAGGTTTACGTTAAGATTCTATATAAATTCAGCGCACACCAAATGCCGACAAAATTAAACTTTAAAATCAATCATTGCAAGCGCACGCCATATAATTGTAACCAACTCGTAACCCTAATTGCAACATGTTCTCTGAAAAAAACCGTTCAAACAACCAATTTGTCGTTTCTTAGATTTATGACAAATTTGTTAATTTAGTGCACCCCAGAGTCTCGTAAAAAATGTGTTAGCTAGAAAATAATGGATTTAACAACTTCATATTAATTAATGGCTTACGATTCATTATCAACCCCTTTGAAACATAGTTATAGCCGGATACTAATTTAGTGAACTACTTACCAATTAAAAAGCTTTATGAGTATGGTGTTGATATAAATTACATCAGCACACCCTCACACGATCAGTTTCGTAGCACTACATATACAAATATTTTGCCAATTCTAATTTAAACAGTGCTTAATATGCAAGTTACTACTTGGGCTGATAATTGAAGTTCTTTTAAGTGGACAGAGGATCCATATCAGTAAAATCCATATTGTTGCATTTTTATTTCTCGTGTGTAACATTCCAATAAGTTGAATAACAATGGGAATTTTATTATTATATTTTTAAAATTTTTAAAATTAAAATCCCGAATAGATCCAGGTGTCGTCAGGAGGACGCATGTCAATCGTTGCAAACCAAAATGGGCTATGGCATGTAAATAAGGTCATTATATGGAGGAGAAGGAGAATTGAGTCATTCTACTTAAAAGGCGATGGGTGAGGAAACCACCGCGAACCCCAGGAAAGAAGGCTACTTCCCGGGTGACCAAACACCTGTTGGAGAGTCTCGAGACAAAACTCACAGTTGACACATCAGTTGATGCAAAACCCCAGCGGTCTTCCAATTAGAGCACCACCTGTTCATAGGTTCCACCTAAGCCACTTGAGTAAAACCAAGAGGGACTACATGTTTTTTATTTTTTATTATATTTTATTTACCATCATAATGTATTTGCTATTAGGTAACCCATACACTTGACCCTAGTTATTTTGGAAATTGGATCAACTTTCTTAGTACCATATGATAATAGTAGGTTTGAAAAAAATAGTGTTTATGCTTTAATTATTGGGGGATTTGACCATCAGTCTACCAAATAACACTTATTTAGCAAATAGTCACCTAATTTTTTTTTCAACTTACTTAGGTCCCTGTTTGGGAAAACTGTAGCTTTTGCTTATAGGCAAAAATAGAAAAAAATCAAAAGTTACGAGTAACAGAAAAAAAATCAATCTCTGTTAGGAAATTGTATTTCAAAAGTACTGTTAGAGTTATAAGTGATTTTTTGTCTGTTTGGGAAAAACATTTGCTAAAGTTGTTATAACCCTGAATTAACTGAACTATTCCTTATGAAATTATTTTTTTAATGTTTTTTTTTTTTAATTTTTATTTTTAAAATACTCTATTTGGTATTAGTAGTAATATATATTTTTTAATAGTAATGATTGGGGGTATCCTAGGTTGTACTCTTATTGAAATTTGAGTTTAGACTATTTCCTTAATATCTTAGGTGAGACGTCACATACCCACACAAACAACAAGAGTGGCAAGGTGTCAAAACGATAACCTCTAGAAGACACATACAAGGCTTGACCGCTCGACTAACCCCCACAAAAGTGTATTACTAAGGATTTTGCTTATGGTTTTTATTTTTTTTTTAATTTTTATTTTTTTTTTCACGCTTAAAAAAAAAGGAAAAAAAAAAGAAGAGAGCATGAATTGATATTTAAAAAATAATTTATTACCAATCCAAATTTTATGGCATCAATTCTTGAAAAAATTCTAATTGGTATAAATCAATGAATATAGGAAGAGAAAAAAAAAAAGATTTAAAGTTTAAATTAGGATCCCACGGGTCCAAGTTAGTTGAAGTTACCAACACATTGATGCCAGTAGGAGAGGAGTACAGTCACAGGAAAGGAGATAACTTGAGTCTAAGGTGCGGCTATTATCATTTTGTTAAAGGATATTGGTGGAAAAAATTGTTTTCATACTCAAACATTAAGGGTAGTTTTAGAAATATAAAAATTTATTAAAACCTTATGCAAAAGCTGACGCCTTGATTTTGATTAAAAGCTGGGGGTAGTCTACTTATTATAGAATCACTTTTTGAGCTTAAAAGTGATTATGATTTAGATAGCCAAACAAGTCCTATAGTGATTTTAGGCTTCAAAAGTGATTTTGGACTATCTAAAAGCTTAGCCAAACAGGGCTTTAGTCCATTTAAATCATTACTGACCAAAATTCCCTTACCTTCATTTTTTTTTCCCTTCTTCTCCATCTATCCAACACCATAAGAGAACTAGACTACCTCCAACGAAGATGACCAGCTAGATTTGAAGCTCACCGGTGTGTTCCGATAGAGTCTGAAACTCCGATCTCCTTCAACGCAAACACGTCATGTCCGGTTAGGGTTTTGATGCATAGCGCTTTCAATGCCAACAAAAGGTATCCCTCTACAATCAGATCTTGGAACACCACTGAGTAGAACCGAATGGCCTTGATCTAATCCTTGGTGGTCCAAAAGTCATGCTGAACAGCTCCGAGCAACATGGATTACATGGCATCATTTACAACAATCGCTAACACGGTCAATTTCCTGACGCCAACAAGGTTAAGATTTTCTGGTGCAAAGAAGAAGCAGATGTTGCCGAGATTACACGACTTGCCTCTGATCGTAAATGAAGATCATTAAAGTTTGTGGGCTTCAATTTTCCAATCCTATTGAAGTCCTTGTTCTAGCAGGATGGGGAGGAGAGACTAGATATCTCATCCATCAATTGCTACTGCTGTTGTTGCTGTCTATGTTGGTTTTCCAACCCAAGCAATTCTAATTCCAAATCCCTAGCACTCAAAGTAATTTTCAGCCTGCTATTAGAGAGCTACAGCAAAGGTGTTGTGTGGTTAACCTTGTTCTGCCACTATGGTTCCACCTTTAGGCAATAAAGCGGTTGTGGAGGGCGACATGGGTGGTGTAGAACAAGTAGGCATTAACATCAATGATGAACTGAGAGACAACTGACTCATCCCCATTTCATTTAATCCATTGGTTGTAAAATACTTGGTAAAATAGTAAAATTTTACTATTTCCCTTTAAAATTTTATTACTTTATAAAGTAGTAAACTTTTACTACTTCACTATAAAACTTATTAATTCGTCAAGTAGTAAAATTTTACGGTTTTAATTTTTTTTAATAATTACCTAATCAATATAGATCTTTTTTTGAAGATGCCGACAAGTAGGTTCCAAAAATATGATTTTTTTAAAAAATGGATATGTATATTGTAAGTTATAAGTTTTTAAAAATTATAATATTAAAAAGCTAAGTTAGTTACAAAGGATGACCGTTAACAACAAAAAAAGGAGTGCCTTTACTAATAATAAGGGTAAAGTAGGGATTTTCAAAAAATGTGTGACTAATTGATAAATAAGTTTCAATTTCAATGACCAATTGTTAGAAAAACTCTTACTAGATTAATTGCCAATATTTTACCAAAAAGTGGACTAATCGCCAATTTCCCCTTAACTATTTTGATAGATTAGATAGACTTGTTAAAAAAAAAAAATATCTAAGAGATTTATTAAGCAGTTTTGAAATCAAAACTAATAGGCTTTTGAACAAATTTTTATAGGGTATTATTTTTTTAATATTTGCCAAATAGCCGTACATAAAGGGACCCGATATTGCAACACTAAAATTTTGTTTGTACACGTCATTAATTTTGATTTGTTTAAGGTTTAATAAAAGTATAAAAGGTTTTTATGAAAATTGGCTATACTATCTTCTACTAAGAAACGTTATTTTGAATAACTTTGTAAAAGAAAGTTTTTCAAAAATTTATTGTTTAACCATTTATGTTTTATTTTTTTTGCCAAAAAATCAATTTAAACTATAGATTTAAAAAAAAAAATTCCTACAAAGTTATTCAAAATGAAGTTTTTTAGGTGACTAGATAAACACTTTTCATAAAAACGTTCTATATATTTCTAAAATTTTTAAAAATAAAAATTAATGGAACGTACAAACAAAATTTTGGGGTGAATAACCGTACATAAAATCAATGATGGGCCTATGAGCGCGGCCCAATGGGACCATTCACACCCGAACCTTTCTATTTTAAAATCTCAGCCACTTTTGGTTTGCCGCCACACCTCCCTCCCCTTTCTCAAAATGTTTTTATATTCCCTGTTCGGCTACAATGGTGGTGTGAACTGTGAACGGATCGATTAGACAAAAGCAAGAAAAACCACACTCCCACCTACAGTTAATCTGTTTTTCTCTAAAGCTTGTTCCAAACAAGTCGCATATCATTTCCGTCAGTCGAGCAGTTCCGAGTTGAATCGGAAATGGAGAATCGGACGGAATCTTCCGACGAGTTCATGGCCACCGAGTCCGACCCAGTTCCAGGAAGACCGAGCGCCTACCCGAGGCTCTTCATCAAAGAGATGGTCATGAGGAACTTCAAATCGTACGCCGGCGAACAACGCGTTGGCCCTTTCCACAAGGTTAGGGTTTCCACTGTTCATCTCAATCTCCCTCTCTCTGTTTCCGCCGTTAACTTTGTTTGGTTTCTGAGAAAATCGAGGAAAAGGAAAACAAATTAAAAACTTGAAATTATAAGGTTCTTTTTGTTTTGGTTTAAATTTTACTTGAGCCAAGCCAAACAGTTGTATTAGGCATTGTATGGGTGGGGATTTGTACTTTCTCAGCTCCTAAATAATTCAGATTTTACTCTCTTTATTTTTTATTTTTTTCAATTCATTTTCTCAGTAACCAAAACAGAGATATGGTGTGATTTGCTTCCATTGTTGGTTTTATTTTATTTTTGGGTGGTTTTTGGTGGCAGAGCTTTTCGGCAGTGGTTGGTCCCAACGGCAGTGGGAAGAGCAATGTGATAGACGCAATGCTGTTCGTATTCGGAAAGCGAGCCAAACAGGTACATCTTCTTCAATCCTTCTTCACATTCATATAATTTAACTGATTATGATTAATTTTTTTTAAAAGAAATATTTGTGCTGAAATATGTGATCAAAATCACAGATGCGACTTAACAAAGTTTCGGAGCTTATACACAACTCTACTAATCACCAGAATCTGGACAGTGCCGGCGTTTCTGTTCACTTTCAGGAGATTATTGATCTGGTAATTCAGTTCTTGTTTGGGTTATCATGTTCCCATGTAATTGTCTTTACTCTCTGTTTGATTGCTGAGAAAATGGAGTAACAGAAAATAAAATAAATCATCTAGTTATATGTTTTCTGTTGGTTATGCCTTTTTTCAAATGAAAATTCAACTTAAATAAGACAAAATGGTTGAACTAACCTAAGTGGGGTGTAGAAATTCTAACTTTCTGGCTCTTTTGAACTAAATTTCCATTGCTTGCAGGATGATGGAACCTATGAAGCTGTTCCAGGAAGTGATTTTGTGATTACCCGAGTTGCATTCCGAGACAACTCATCGAAGTACTACATTAATGACCGTGCAAGTAACTTCACTGAGGTTACGAAGAAATTGAAAGGGAAAGGAGTGGATTTGGACAATAACCGTTTTTTGATACTTCAGGTTGAGGATTTATTGCCAAGTGATTTTAGTTTAACTCAAAAGTTTATTTATTTAATTTTTACTGTTCTAAATATGTTTGTCTGTTATTATCAGGGTGAGGTTGAGCAGATTTCATTAATGAAGCCAAAGGCTCAAGGACCCCATGACGAAGGTTTTCTTGAATATCTTGAGGACATAATTGGAACTGACAAATATGTTGAGAAGATTGACGAAGCATTCAAGGAGTGAGTTCCATGTCTGCTTATTTATTTGGTAGATGTTTATATGATGTTTCCTTCTACATACACATTTTTCCCCATCATGCATTATTGCATTATACGTATCATTTGTGCAAGTGCAAACACAAGTCTTGTAAGTCAGCTCCAATTAATTATGATGTTAAGAAGTTTGCAGTAGAAAGCACAACATGGAAATGGGTGGCTCACAAGAGAAAAGATTGGAGGAACCAATCTTTAAAATTGTTAAAATGAAGTAACCAAATGTAAAATATGCAGTTATCTTGATTGAGATTGGAATCATATTCTATCAAATGATGCCACGTTTATTTCAAATCATTTTCCCTTTTAACATGATTATCTGTTTTCCCACACACTTTAATTGGTGAATCACTGAGATTGTCTTTACTGTTCCTGTCTTTACTGTTCCTACTGCCACTATCTTGTAAAATATTTAACATTGTCTGCTTTTTATAGATGCATGTCATATTCTCAACATCTGTATTTGTTTCGGTCTTGTAGACTAGAATCCCTGAATGAAAGAAGATCTGGCGTGGTGCAAATGGTTAAGTTAGCAGAGAAAGAAAGAGAAGGCCTTGAGGTATGTTAAAGTTGTTGCACATCCACACATCTTTCTTGAACGTGCCGTTTATTTAACTAGTAATATATTTGTAATTAACAGGATGTGAAGAATGAAGCAGAAGCCTACATGCTGAAGGAGTTGTCGCTCTTGAAATGGCAAGAGAAAGCAACAAAACTGGCTTGTGAAGACAGTAGTGCTCGTATGGTTGGACTGCAAGAAGATGTGAGCAGCTTGGAAGAAAATCTAAAGAGCGAAAGGTGATTTTGTTCATAAAAGGATTGAATCTATATGTAATTTTAATACTGCATCAACCATCTAATAAGACTTTTATCATCTTGTTTCAGGGAGAAAATTCAAGAAAATAACAAAACTTTGAAGGAACTTGAGGCTTTGCACAACAAGTATATGAAAAGACAAGAGGTTTGCATTTGCATGTGTCTGTTATTAAAACCAATTGCTTGAAAGAAACCATTTACATTTCTTTGATATTGGATTTTCTCACATGTAAAAAGAATATGTGAGTATATCATCCTTTATTGCATGTTTTAGCCATTCTCTTTCTTGATGTGATTATATGATTCGATCACACAAAAATTGTTTTTAAATGTTATTGGAATGATGACCTATTCAATTTGTTTTGTTTTGTGTTTTTGGTATTTTTGAATATAGGAGTTGGATAACGGACTCAAAGTTTGTAAGGATGAGTTTAAAGAGTTTGAAAGGCAGGATGTTAAATACCGGGAAGATTTAAAGCACATGAAACAAAAGATCAAGAAACTCGAAGAAAAACTTGAAAAGGTAATGAAAACATGGTCTCCAATTGAATTAAATAGATGCATTCTTCTTACTCTTGGCTTCTGTTGTAGGATTCGTCAAAGATTAATGACATCTCAAAGGAGTGTGAGGACTCGACAAATCTGATTCCAAAATTGGAGGAAGATGCACCTCAACTGCAAAAACTTTTTTCTGATGAGGAGAAGGTTTTAGAGGAAATTAAGGAGAATTCTAAAGGTGGGTATTTTTCTTTCAATACTATCATACTATGATGTCACCTTATTGCTGATTTACTAAATATAGTTTTACATCTGTAACCCTTGAATACAAAATAATCTGTAATGTTCACACATATTCTCTCGTTATTTATTTATTTATTTTGGCATCTGGTGTGGTATTCAGTTGAGTTTTCTTGATGAGGTTCAGATTGAAGTGCCTTTCTAGGCTTGTTGGACTTCTGTTGGAATCCAGTTCATAGTATAGGCCTGCAAATGAACGCTACCTTAGTGAGGTCAACTATGATCATTTATGTTCCTGTGAAGTAGGAAATTTCATTGAAATGCCTATATCTTCTATTGAAATCTCAGGAACATCATTGTACTCAGACTTTAGATGCTGCCTTTGCTGTAGTAAATAGTCTTTGACTCTCTGCCTTGACAACTTGGATCCGTGTTTTTGTTTTCTTCCTTTTTGTTTGTTCGGTTGTGACTTTGTATTTGTGTGTTTGTGGGTACTGGTAATACTTCTGAATTTGGACAAGTAAAATTCTTTTAATTTAATTTATTTGTGTCAATTCCTTGGAGCATGCGTATGGATGTGCTATTAGTTTCTCAATTTTATTCTGATTGATTAATAAACAGTTGAAACCGAGAGATACCGCTCTGAGCTTGCAAAGGTTCGGGGTGAATTAGAACCCTGGGAAAAACAATTGATTGAGCACAAGGGAAAACTTGAAGTTGCATGTACTGAAAGAAAGCTTTTGAATGAGAAGGTGAGGTTCATATTTAAATTGTCTTGCAAACTAATTGTGAAGGAGGATTTATAACAACACTCATAATTTTCGTATGCCCTTATAATCACATTTTATTTTCTTTCCTCTTGATAGGAGGGAAATTTTTTTATTTTGCCTTTTTGCTATGGAATTAGTTTACATTTGAAAAATCACTTGGAGTTTGTTTAGCTTGTAACATTGCTACAATTTCATTGGCCAAGTTTTTCCCCAGTATGTCCTGTTTTCAAATATTTTTGTGCAAATCTTTTTCCTAACTATTCAGATGGAATCTGTTCTTATTTTTTCCCACCAATGTGGACAGAAGTGCATCATCGATGTCTTTGACTAACTTCACTGCTGTCACAAGTTGTCGAAATGTTTTTTATAATATTTTTCTACTTAACAAATGGATCCAATGAAAATGGATTGAACCCTGAGTTTTATGAGGGGAATGCAACAATGCAAAAAACCTATGAAATTTGATTAACTGTCGAAATGTTTTTTATAATATTTTTCTACTTAACAGAAGGATCCAACGAAAATGGAATGAACCCTGAGTTTTACGAGGGGAATGCAAAAGTGCAAAAAAACTATGAAATTTAATCAACATTTCAGTTTTAATGCACTTCAACATAGTTTTTATTTGCAACCCGTTTACTGTTGAGGTTCTAAACTATGTTAAATGGACTTGGGCACGGGTGTTGGGGGAGGGTATGTCTCCAAGTGTCAGATTCGTCTACTTTCCAAAGATTTTTCACTATTTTGAAGTGTCTGACAGAAATACCCACACCCATGTCACATGTGTCCGACACGGGTACTTCACATATTTTGAAGTGTCCATGTAACATAGGTTCTAAAAATAGTAATGCCTTTTATTTCCTTGCTCTCAAATAAGATTTATTTATTTATTTATTTAAATTATAAAACTTAAAAAGAATAAAAAATTTACGTTGGTAGGGATTGTTGAGCACTGATGTTTTTCATAAGAAAAGGTCATTAACTGATCTATATGACATTTTTACATTGCTGTTTGCATATTCAGTAGTAACCGGTACATTATCTGGTTTGTGGTAAAAAGGGATGTCAAATAGTTGGCTGAATGTGGTTGCTGACTGTTTCAGCATGAAACTGCTCTAGCGGCTTTTGAGGATGCTCAAAAGCAGATGAATGACATAGTGGGAAGAATAGCAACGAAGACTACAGGCGTAAAAAAAATTCAAAGTGATTTAGAGAAAAGCAAACTTGAAGCTTTGGAGGCTCGTAAATTGGAACAAGTATGTGCTTCTATGACAAATATTCGATTTTCATTTCTTCTATCAATTGTTTTTCTATTATTGGATACGCTGAGAGAACCTTAGTTCTTTTCAGGAATGCATCAAGGAACAAGAGGCACTGATTCCTCTAGAACAAGCTGCACGGCAAAAGGTCTCAGAGCTTTTGTCAGTAATGGAATCTGAAAAGAGTCAGGGATCTGTTTTGAAAGCAATTTTACAAGCTAAAGAATCAAACCAAATAGAGGGAATTTATGGTCGAATGGGTGATCTAGGTGCTATAGATGGTAAGTGTATTCAGTTTTGTGAATATTTCATCTTCAATAACTCTTGCCATCTTGTCGAGTTTACATAATTTACTTCAGTACTGGTCTTGATACATAATTTACATCAGTCCTGGACTTGATTTTTTTGCCTCATTGTGACTGTTTTGTTGTAATCAATTCTTTTACTGCAATATTTTGTATCCACTTCTTTGATTGTTTCCTTGCAGCAAAATATGATGTTGCCATATCAACGGCATGTCCTGGACTTGATTATATTGTGGTAGAAACAACTGGTGCAGCACAAGCATGTGTTGAGCTACTTCGGAGGAAGAACCTTGGTGTTGCAACTTTCATGATATTGGTATGAACTGTGTTTTGAGTGGTTCTTGACACTTCACCTGCTGAATTTGAGTTGATACTGTACTACCATTAATATTAGTGTGCTGAGCACCATACTGAACTTGGGATTTGGGTGATAACTCAGTTCACTTGGACCTAGAAATTCAACTGAAACTAGTGAGCACAGGCCCATGAAACAATCTTAAAGTTGAACTTCTTCAGTTGGCTGATTCTGTGGCTTGAGTGTTAATAGTTTCCTTTTCTTATTCACCTTGTCAAAGCTTTTATCGGTTTTTTGATAATGTCTTGCTTGTTTGATCGCTTAGTTGGCTTTCAAAATGATTAGGTAATAAAAGAGATTGTGGTAAAACAAAGTAATGAAAATAAAGTTTACTCACCAAACTTCTGATCAAAATTGAGACACTTTTAGCTTACATGTCCAAAATCTTCAACTTAAGGCTCACATTATTTATATGTAATAATTGTTTATGGTGGGGCCGTGAAATCATGGCTTCTTTTTTTTCTTCCATTTTCTTATGCAGGAGAAACAAGTTGACCATTTACACAAGTTGAAGGCAAAAGTAACCACTCCAGAAGGAGTTCCACGCCTTTTTGATTTGGTGAATGTTCAGGATGAAAGGATGAAGCTTGCTTTCTTTGCAGCGCTGGGAAACACTGTTGTAGCTAAAGATATTGATCAGGTAGATCCATTTTTTGTTTACTTCATATTCTTTGTTTTTTTCTTTTCTTTATATGGGTTAAATAGAAAGCTTCGAGGGCAACTGGAAGCTCCAGAACTGTAATGCATGAGCATTTATCCTTGTCAACCTCAAGCTTTTTTTATTGTATTTTTTTATTTTACACTTCTCAAGTTTAATGGTCAATAGTGATTCATATTTGTTAATCTGCTCCTGCTGATGGCTCCTATAAATTCATCACCATATTTGAATTAAAAATTAAAATTGTGGGGCTTATTTGTTCATAGTACGTTTCCCATGAAAGCTTATTTTGCTTTGGCAACTAAAGAAAATGCATTTGCTTCAAATTATTTTAGGCAACACGTATTGCCTATGGTGGAAACAAAGAGTTTCGGCGTGTGGTAACTCTTGATGGTGCGCTCTTTGAAAAATCTGGTACAATGAGTGGTGGGGGAAGTAAGCCACGTGGTGGTAAGATGGGTACATCTATCCGAGCCACCACGGTGTCTGGAGAAGCTATAGCAAATGCTGAGAAGGAGCTTGCCACATTAGTTGATAAATTAAATAACATCCGCCAAAGAATTGCTGATGCAGTTAGGCAATACCAGACCTCAGAAAAAGCAGTTGCTCATCTGGAAATGGAATTTGCCAAAAGCCAGAAAGAGGTAAAAATTGTCTCAGGTTTTTTCCTTAACTGACATTGACTTAATGGATTTTGATGCGTTATATTTTTCTGAACAGATTGACAGTTTGAATTCAGAACATAGTTATCTTCAAAAACAACTAGGTTCCCTGAAGGCAGCATCACAGCCAAGGAAGGATGAGCTTGATAGGCTGGAGGAGCTCAAGAAAATTATATCTGTAGAAGAAAAGGAGATTGATAGACTTGTACAGGGGTCTAAACAGCTGAAGGAACAGGTGGGTCAGTCGGTGGATTATTTATCATTGCTCTTGTTATTCATTTATTTTTGGAAACCAACAGTACAAAAATAGAGACTGGTCACATCTCTGGTTTCTGGCTTATGTCCAGGTTTCCTTGCTAAGCCATTCTGTGGAGATCGCTTAAATGTGTACTTCAATGAAAATAGAATTCACAGAATATTATACCTTTTGGATTGATAACACAATTTGCTCGATTTTTCCCTACTCTGTTTTTAGGCCTTGGAGCTTCAGAGTAAAATAGAAAATGCTGGTGGTGATAAATTGAAGATGCAAAAATCAAAAGTCAATAAGATTCAGTCTGTAAGTATATGACATTACTTGGAAAATATTGAATTTTGTGAAAGAATATTTCTCGTAATTCATGCTACCCACTTGTTAGGATATCGATAAAAACAGCTCTGAGATCAATCGTCACAAAGTTCAAATAGAAACGGGTCACAAAATGATAAAGAAATTGACAAAGGGGATTGAGGAATCAAAGAAAGAGAAAGAACGACTTGCTGGGGAGAAGGAAAAGTTGCTGTCCACATTCAAAGAGATAGAACAGAAGGCCTTTACAG
Source organism: Liquidambar formosana (assembly GCA_039720395.1). Classification (NCBI taxonomy): domain Eukaryota; kingdom Viridiplantae; phylum Streptophyta; class Magnoliopsida; order Saxifragales; family Altingiaceae; genus Liquidambar; species Liquidambar formosana. Next base: position 6,671,165 of record CM077832.1, read on the forward strand.
TTCAAGAAAATTATAAAAAAACGCAAGAGGTTTTGCTTTTCTTTGTTTTATTTTGTCCTTAAAACATATTTTTCTTTTTATTTATGATATATAAATTACATAAGGAGTTGCTTTTGTATGCAATGTATGATCTGTTATTGTTTTCTGTACAACAGCTGATTGATCAACATAGAGATGTTCTGAATAAAGCAAAATCCGACTACCACGATCTGAAGAAAACTGTGGATGCATTGCGTGCATCTGAGGTTTTTTTTTTTTTTTTCTTTTACTTATCCTAAAAAAAAAAGAAAAAAATCTTCTTTATTGCTTCCTGCCACATAGTTTTATCAAATTTAATTTAAAATTATGTTGACAATCTATTGGTGATCACATAGGTCGATGCCGACTACAAATTACAAGACATGAAGAAGGTTTTTAAGGAGTTGGAAATGAAGGGGAAGGGGTACAAGAAGAGGCTTGATGATCTGCAAATTGCTCTTACAAAGCATATGGAACAGTATGTAGGCTTATGGAATAAGCTATCACATTGGGCAGTGTTTATGGCTTTGAAGTATGTATGTTTAGCCTTGCATTTTGTTGGTTGCAGAATTCAGAAGGATGCAGTGGACCCTGAAAAGCTTCAAGCGACCCTAACAGATGTGACTCTTATGGAGGTTTGTGACCTCAAAAGGGCCCTTGAAATGGTTGCTTTGCTGGAAGCACAACTGAAAGAGATGAATCCAAATCTTGATTCGATCTCAGAGTAATCAATTCTTAATTGTTCATTTATAAAGTAGACAGCTCTTTGTATTTTTCAAAGTTCCTCTGCTAAATTTACTCATTGTTCTAGATATCGGAGAAAGGTGTCGTTGTATAATGAACGAGTGGAGGATCTTAACGTGGTCACTCAACAGCGTGATGATATAAAGAAGCAATATGACGAATGGAGAAAGAAAAGGCAATTCTCTCTCTTGATATGTTTTAGATTTCATGTGTTTTATAAATTGTTCCCTCACAATTAAAAAATCTTATGCAACTATATTGTTATAAATCTTAGGTTGGATGAGTTTATGGCAGGATTCAACACAATATCTTTGAAATTGAAGGAAATGTATCAGGTTTGTTAACTGACTGATTTTTAATCTTTCTTCCTCTCTCTCTATAGACACCCACCCACACACAAATATATATATGCATGCCTGTGTGTTGTAAGGTGTCTTGCATTCTATTGTTACTAGAATCCAAGAGGCACAGCAATAGGGCCTTCTCAGTGGATGGAGGGCCCTTAGGCTTGGAAGAAAGGCCCTGCCATCTACCCCAAGCCTTATACAGGGGTTTGAGGCAGCACCCACGAGTTGAATTTCTTTTAGGTATATGTATATTGTATTTTTGGGTTGGTTTAGGTTTGCTTCGTGTTCTCTAGAGTTTATTGGTAAGAGAAGAGAGGTTGAGAGTTCTTGTAACCTAATCCTTATTGTTGATAGTAGAGTTTATCTCCCTCTTGTTTGTGGATTTAGGAATCTTGCAAAACCAAATAAATTTGGTGTTTTTGATTACTGTGATTTACTTACTATGATTTTGCTTGTCAAATAACACCCACCCACCCACCCACACTCCCTCTATCTCTCTCTCTCCTTCTCTCTCCTCCTCCCCACTCCCTTTCTCTTGGCTTGAACTGGTTATGAAAATTGCATGAAAATTGTGGCTGCTGTGATTTGTATGCTGGCCCTGATTAGTGCTATCTGCTAAGCCATTTACAGCCTTTGCCTCTGTTTTCATTTAGTGGTCTTCTTGCTATTTATTGGGAAAGTTCTACTTCCATTGCTTTACTTGTTGTTAATGGTGCTTGTAGTTGGGATATCTCTTACTTTATATTGTTTTAGTCATGTTCCTACCTTTTTTCTTGTGCTTTGGCCTTTAGTGTTCACTCCATAATCAATATAGTTATACTTGTTGCAGATGATCACGCTAGGAGGTGATGCAGAACTTGAACTTGTGGATTCTTTGGATCCTTTCTCTGAAGGTGTTGTTTTCAGTGTCAGACCACCAAAGAAGAGCTGGAAGAACATTGCAAACTTATCCGGGGGGGAAAAGGTAACTCTCAAAACTACTCATGGCACCCATTATTTGGGGCTCCAATATTTTGTATGCTGAGCATACTTCCTCCATTAAGTCCCCACACTCGGTATTAGTTGGTTTGCTAATGTTGGTCGATCTTATTGCTTTCAGACTCTCAGCTCATTGGCTCTTGTTTTTGCACTTCATCACTACAAACCTACCCCACTATATGTAATGGATGAGATCGATGCTGCTTTGGGTACTTTCTTAAATTCATGAACTTCATTCTTTTGAATGACTTTGATATTTATTGTCTATTTTATGTGCTCTATTGGTCTTCATTCGCTTTTGTTGTTCATATGGTGTGGCAGACTTCAAGAATGTCTCAATTGTGGGACATTATGTGAAGGATCGTACGAAGGATGCACAGTTTATCATCATCAGGTAGGTTGGATGCTAGTGGATATTAGGTATGCTTATTGATGTAATATACACTCAAACTGTTATTTATGTTTGTTTATGAACCCTGCAGCCTTAGAAACAACATGTTCGAGTTAGCAGATCGGCTTGTTGGGATCTACAAAACTGATAATTGCACTAAGAGCATTACCATCAATCCAGGGAGTTTTGTGGTTTGTGAAAATGCTGCTTAAGGAGGCATGCCTACATTTTATCGATAAGCGTTGTGGTTCCTTCCAAGCGATGAACATTTTCTTGTCTATAAGTGCACAAGTTGCCACAGAATATGTGGAGCTTGCAAATATCAAGTATATATTTATTATATGACATTGCCATATGTAATTATATTGATAATGTATTAGAAGTCTTTTTGAGTGATCAATATTTGAAGGATTAGTTACACGAACATTTTAGTTTTGATTCTGACTGGTCAGTTATTTCTGGGAGAATTCATTGTTATGTACCATAGGTTAATCTGTTAGTTTGTGCTTGAAAAAGCAACTTGAAGCAAAAATGACTTGAGATTGAAAATTTTATTGTACCATTCATTCTGCAACAATGATACATCATACTAAGAGGTACATTTAGAAAGCAAATGTCAAAAGTGGTACACATGGGATTGCTCCTCTTAACTGTTTATGGAATCAGTCCTTTTACAGAGAATCCAAAGGATCTCTGTTGGCAACTTGCTGATCATTGGGATCCCTGATCATTGCGCCTTGTCCGGCGAGATTTTAAGGAACTTGAATGTGAGGAAATTGCCTGGGCTGGCTTATCTGTCTTCCGAATCAGATTGTAGGACCATGCCCCAAGTAGTGTTCCTGTTACTGGTCCAACCAGGTACACCCAAATTGCCTTATAATGTGAACTGGCTAGTGCTGGGCCTAGAGTCCTTGCTGGGTTCATCGATCCGCCTGATACTGGCCTGGAAATAACTAGGCAACTAGTTACTTAACTGGGGCCTTTGATAAAACCATCTGGGCCTTTTGGTAAGCGCCACCAAGGTTTAGGCCTACTTGACATTATGACTATTGACTACTATTATGTGGTTGGGTAGTTAGACAGACCTATGTAAGCTAATTTCAAGTTCATAAATTAAATATATGGAATTCCTCACTCGAAAAAAAAAAAAGAAAGAAAGAAAGAAAGAAAGAAAGAAGGAAAAAAAAGACTATAATGTTAGGTTTCACTTAGGTTGAGTATAGGGTTCTTTTTTTTTTCTTTTTTCGACAATCGATAAAATCTACCCTTACTTCTAAAACCCCCTAACACCAACAAATGGGTATTAGTGTTTTTTTTGTAAAATTGAATCTAAGATCACTCATTACTCAACAAGTGAGGAGAATATCACTAAGCTATCATGTCATCGGCAATTAATTAACTATAGTTATTAGCTTAGTTATAATTTTTGTGGTTTCAAATCGAATGACATGAGTTTAATTTTACCTAATGACAAAAATGTTTCTAACCTAACAAAAGAAAAAGAAAACTTACCCAGCCAAAATGGAAGTGATGCACACTGCAGAACCGACTGCCAAACCTGCTAGCTCTCCTACCTGTAAAAAAAGAAAAAGAAAAAAAAAAAGCAGGGTAAATAGTAGATAATTATAAGAACCTACACAGAGAGTGGGTAAATTTGGTTGAGCTGAATTTTACAGCTTTGGTATCGGTTGCCACAGCTGAAGCGACAAACATCATTGTAAATGTTACGACAATCTCCATGACCAAAGCTTGAAGATCTGATCCAGCAGGTGATGTAGTTCCTATAAGTTTTATTGGGTGCAGGAGAACGCGCAGCGTAAATGAAGCAGAAATTGCTCCTGTGAATTGAGAAGCTGCGTAAAATGGAACCTGCAAGAGAATTCAGCTCTTTATGTCTTCATTTTCTCTGGTTTGCTATGGTTGCATTTTTTTGCTTGGACATGAAAATGGGAACATGAAAGAGAAGTGAGATACAAAATTGGCCTTATATTTTCTTTATTTCTTAGAGGGTCTGGGCCCATCTGAATGAGCCCATAAGAAGTCAACAAAAAAAAAAAACAAAATCATGTCCAACTTTATTTAGTAGTTATATTACATCTTATGCAAAACCAGCGGGCCTTATGGAATTTAATTCACAAATTTCCAAGTAAATCAACTTTATTAATGAACGGTTAATATCTTTTGCTCACAACCAAAAAAAAAAGAAAAAGAAAAAAAAAAAGGAAAGAAAGATAAGAAAAGAAAAGTAAATCAAGGCAAAGGAAAGGAAACTCTAAGCTTCTAACATCATTCACTGAGCTGGTTTTTTTGTAGATATATTGTACTTGGTAGGAGCTATGAGCCAAATGAAATTGGGTTCAGCTCATGAAACCTTTATAGGTTGAGACAGAAGGGTGGGTCCAATTGAGCCATGGACTCAACCGCACATCATTATTTTGCCACCGCACTGGCGTGGGGTGTCCGCTTCTAGCGTCTATCACCGGGTATGCATGTCATCACACATCCTCTATCGTAGCATCGTTTATATCTAAAAACTCACACCATTAATTATGCTAAATTAAGAATTCACATCCTCTACTTGTTTAAAGTTGGTTGGAATTCTGCTCGATTGCATTATAACATGCCAAGTCGTCAAGCAGAGCATCAAACACATTTAAAAATAAAAAATAAAAAATGGGTAGAACATTGGATCATTTAGAGTGTTCCTTATGCTCATCGTTTGGTTGCACATTTTAAAAGATCTATTTTTAAGTAAAAAAAGTCATTTTTTTACTTTTTTGCTTTTTGTTTTTAAGTAAAAGCAACAAAAGCAAAAGCGTCGTTCGGTAAAATTGATTTCATCGGTGATCTTTTGGATATAATGACAAACTCTACTAAATCATCGTTATCCAAACGGAAATCTAGGACAGGCACAAATTCTTTCGTTGGCAAATTTTTTGACTTAAGGTCAAACCCATCCGAAAGATAAAAATGACTTTTAGAAGCAAATATTCATTAATTCTGCTTAAAATCAAATATTTTGCTTTTTGCTTTTTATAAGTCCTTTTTAATTCTTCTTAATCAAACATTGCTTTTTGCTTTTACAACTTTTTACTTTCAAAAGCAAAAAAAGATCTTAAAATAAGTACAACCAAATGGTGTGGTTGTCTTATTCATTGCACTTCCTCTATTCTTATTTTACTATCATCTTTTCATTTTTGGGATGTGCTAAAATTATTATTTACTTCAAAAAATCAATGGCTCTTTTTGATTGATTTTCTAGAATATCTTTATCATAAGAATTTTAACTTTCTCCAATGTTTTTGTAAATTTAAGGACACAATTAAAATGTTAAAATATATGTAATGATGTGAAAGCATTTACAAGGATCATATTTTTAGAAAATGAGTAGTAGACATGATAAGAAGTATTGTAACGCAAAGCCAAAAAATAAACCCAACAAGATTATATTGCTACTCACAGACTGAATCACAATCCCAAGGCACACTTTAGTTAAAATCTATAATTTTTTTTGCACATATATATGGATGATGATCAGGTAAGCACGTGCTGATATAACTTACGTCAACACCCGTTTTGGGAGTTGTACCTTGTGCATTAGTGGATTATGAAGTACATTGGTCCAATGCAAAGGGTACAACCCCCAATGCCTGGTGTTGATATAACTTACATCAACACGTGCTGACCTGATCGGGACTGCATATATATACCTGTTTCCAAGGAAAATGTCTAGCGGCGGCAAAAGCTATTGTGACAGCAGGGTTCATGTGTGCACCAGAGATATGTCCTACTGCATAGATCATAACGGTCACAACGAGGCCACCTGCGACCGAAGCTCCCAGTTGTGAGACTCTCTGTTCATTACTCGCATTCAGAGCAGCAGAGCCACATGTTACGAAGACCAGTAGATAGGTTGCTATTATCTCTGCAATCACCTGTCAAAATATTCCACGTGAAATTACTGTTACATGCCACTAACACTCTGTTTGTATCCATGGAAACAATTTTCCCAGGAAAAAAAGAGAAAGAAATGATGCATGTCAACAGAATTTGGAAAAAAAAGAGAGAGGCAAATAAGTGAGAAGAGATATGCATGTATATTATGTGAGGCAGAGCTGGGGATTGGTTGTGATACCTTTCTGGGAAAATCAGGAGGGTAATGCACTTGAAAGAATCTCCAAACATTTCGTCGGCTTGGGGTTTCCACTGAGACAAACTGGTTTGTGTCATTTAAATCCACTGAGACAAACTGGTTTGTGTCACTTAAATCGGTGTTATCTGGCTGTATGGTCGCCATTTTCTGATTTCCCAAACAACCCGCAAAACTTAACAGACGAATTGAAGGAGAGAGAAGTGGAGTACTGTGCTTTTAAGTGCCTAAGTTGCAGGAGCTCACACCTCTTTAAATAGCCAATTTCTCTCTCTCTCTCTCTCTCTCTCTCGATTTTTTGATTTGGGGTTGAGAAATCAGCCAATCAGAAGAGATGTACGTAGATCCTAAACAACCTCAGATTTACAATACTGGCTGACGTGTCATGCATCCAAACTAAGTGCCAAGCACGCGTGTTAGGTTAGCCACAGAATCTCTCCTTCATCTCTCTGTTTTAGTAGATTTTTTTTTTTTCAAAAAAAAAAAATATTCTAACATTGCCCTCTCTTTCTATGTACTAAAAATTTTAATTCTCTCACCATTTAATTTGATATCAATAGGTGAGTTCAATGTTTTAAGTCAACTAATTTTAAAATAAAATCATAATTTGTAGCGTTACATAAATGTGATTGTTTTTAATTTCTGATCAATTTGAAATTTGAAAAATATGATTGATATTACATGAAGGGATAGTGCGCTGAGATCTAATAAAGACAAGTGTCTTAATGAAAGGTTGTTAAATTAATGGTGTAAGAATAAAAAGTTCCACATTATGGAGTAATTCTTTTTCTTCTTCTTCCTTTTTATTTTTATTTTATTTTATAATTATTTTGTTTTTAAATTTTTTCCTAACATGGTATGTGGATCTTCAACTCGACTAGTTCCCTAAACATATATGGGTAAGCTAGGCCATTGCCTATTTCTTATCAATTATTTGATTGATGGCTGATCCCAAGAAAGAGTAGAAAATCAAATATAGATCATTTGGTTTTTGAGTTGTAAGTCTTAAAAATTATTGATCTGCGTTTCTTAGAAAATCATCATGTGTAAATTGATCTTATCTCTCTCACACACACACACACACGGAATTAAGATCAGAGAACACTATATTTTTATGTAATTTTCGATGTAAATTGATTTGTTAGACAATAAGTGAAGTTTAGACACGTCAATAGATTTTTAAAAATCATTGGATCTTATGAATCTACTTAATTCAAGAATAGTATAAAAAATTATATCATTGATTGTGACTTACTTAAATGTATAATCTATCTATATTATAATTAACAGTTTTTTGCTGACTTCATTCTTTTGCTGATATGTCTCTCTAATAAACATTTCCTCCAAAATTGATTCTTTTCTTGATCCTTGGCCCCACAAATGATGTCAGCTACTACTAACTCCTCTAATAATTTTTTTTTCTTCCCTCCCCCAACTGTACAGCCTTCCCACTTCCTCTACCTTTTCCCTATCCCTTCTCTCTATTTTTTTTAAAATTTTTTTTATTCCTTTCTCTTCCCCCCTCCCCCTCCCCCTCTACACACAATGTCAGCACCTCCTTTTTTTTTTTTCTTGGTTCTAGCTCCTCCCCTTGTCCGTACACCTTCCTTCTCCCTCTACCTTTTCCTTATCCCTTCTTTTATTTTTTCCTTCCTTCCCCCGTACACCTTCCCTCTCCCTCTTCCTTCCCTTTCTCTGTTCTCTTCTTTCTCTCTCCTTATTCTCCCTTCTCCCTCTTTCTTATGAACTAATTTTTTAAATGAAATGAAATCTATAAGACATGAGTAATATTAAAAAAATAAATTATTTAGTATGGGTTTTCTATTGCTTTTTGAAGGAAGATACTGACTAGATAAGCAATTATTTAGTATGAAGTTTTCTATTGCTAATTTTTTAAATAACTAGTTAGTGGCTAGATAAGCAATGAGTAATTATGGGATCCTGTAACGTCATTTTTGTATTAGTTATCAAAATAAGTTCATAGCACTTTTGCTAGGACATGTAAAAGGAGAATCTTGAGTGCTTGGTTTGTTATAGATAAGCAACTTATTTTATTTTGTGTGTTTTCAAGCCTATTTGACAACATATTTAATGAAGAATTAAATATTTTTTCCAAGTAGTTTCGTGATTCTATTTATACTCTTTTAGATTTTGTCTTCGATTAATCAGGTTGTCCATTTTTTTTTTCTCTTTTTTGGAAAAACTATAAAGAAGTTGAGTATAGGTAACAACCCCTAACTGTCCAAGGCAACTAATGGAAAGATGGACACACACTACTTTATAAGTAAGGATACAAAGAGTTGAACCATATATGAAAACATGTTGGCCTAAGCTCTAGATTATTAAGCTATTTGTTGTCTTCATATTCATTTGTGATTCCTGCGCATCGCACGAGTTCATACTAATATATAATATTTGAGGGATGCTATGACAATCAATTATCACAACTTAATCGGCATGTGCATGACATGGGACATAGGATCCACATATATGCGTCATGCACACACCAATCATACCATTATGGCGGTTTGAGACACCAATCATACCATTATGACGGTCTGAGACTTTGAGCAAATGGCCATAGAACTTTTCATAATATTTATGGATCGATGTACCGTTGGATTGAATGGAGGCGTCAAATTCTAAACAAATTGCATTCTGTGGTTCCACTTTATATAATAAAAACTTAGGGCTAGATATAAATAGTATTGGGTCTGCATAGTTGGTGAATTTTCAAAATAGTCAGGCCTTGTCACTCAGATGGGGACTCATTATGAAATGTTTCTCACTAAATAGATTAATTAAATAGGGGTAGACTTGAATCCTATTGGTTAATTCAGGACATGCCGAAAGGAAAGATGAGGTGGGGACTCATTATCAAATATGTCTCATTAAATAGATTAAATATATTACCGACCCAGTAAAAAAGAAGGATTAAATGTGTTAAAATTAAATTTATTTAATAATTTTAATATTAGATTCAAATTGTATGACACGTAAATTTTTTTAACCGTTTTTTGAAAAAAAAAATAGTTTTGAAATCAATTTCTTCTTTTGGAAATACATATATGCATCACAAGCTGATTTATAAAGGACAACTACATGATAATTTAATTAGGATTTGGAACCATGTACCTGTCCGTCCGTCCGTCCGTCCCTTTTTTTTATTCCATCTGGCGATGGTGAAGCACTTGACAAACTGTACTGGTAGAACTGTATGCAAGTCAAAGCCCCTCATTTCAATGTTCTCACTCTTTTCTTCAACTAGATATAACACACATGCGTTGCATGTGCATATTCATAAATACAAAATAATAAATATATAAATATTTTATATTTTTTCATAAAAGATAAAGTTTAAAATTCAAAAGTACATTTTTTTTATTTTTTATAATAAAAATTGTCAATGAAAGATTAAAAACACTTTAAATATACATTCATATTTTTTTTTTTCATGAAACGGAATATTTGAAGAATTTATATACCTTAATTCTAAATAAGGAGTACGTGATGCACCTTATACCAAAAAGCATCAATTACACCTTAAGCAACCTCATCTGAAGGAAATTATTATTATTTTTAAAAAATAAAAATAAAAAGATTACGTATTGGTTCCATGCCATACCTCTATGATATATAAAGATTACGTATTGGTTCCATGCCATACCTCTATGATATATGATCCAAGTACATGTTGCTTAATTTAGACACTTTGGAGACGGAATTTGGTCAACTTGCCTTGTTCATCTTCAAGAACTTGATAACCAAAAATCCCACAATATATCTTCACTTGGCAATTAAGTCACACACAATGCAGGCATGTTAAAATCTTAGGCTGAGTGTCTGTTTTTATTTAGTTTAAGATTTTAATGTGTTTTTTTTTTTTTTAATATTTGTTTTAGGATTATGTTATTTAGTTAAAAATAAATATTACACACGCGTGGATCATCTTTATATCAAACCTACATGTAGGCCACTTTATCTCACACCAATAGTAAGAATATATATATATAATTTTAAATAAAAGTATAATCTTTTAGAGTTAGTTATTGTGTTATTATTACGGTGTTAATTAACAATAACAATAACAACAAAGGATGCATACCTGATGATGTAGTGGTAAGATGAGGGTTAGGGTTAGGGAAGCTCAAGATCTGAAAAACACAAAAAATAAAAATATATAAGGAAAATAATACAACCATCGTAGGATAGATATTCTGGCTATGAGATTATCTTGAGATTAAGTGACAATGAAATTCAAAACTTAAACTTCTATTAGAGATTTTTTCACATTTGCTCCAAACTTACACGGGCAAAACCATTTAATATGGACTTGATTGTATACTTGTTTCCCCCACTATGTGATGTTCTCCTTACCACTTACCATTGAAGGTGTTTAAGGGGCCGCAAGTCCGCAAGATGTGGTTTTCAACTTTTCAAGAATTTCTTGTAACTATTTATTGCGGCTATGTTTCTTATTTCTTATATCAATATCATGGTCTTGGCCGTAAAATAGGAAACCCTATGCGGGGTTTACAGTGGAGATCAAAAAGCGTAAACCTTAAACCCTAGATTTCGAGAGAGAAAAGTAGGTGGGGGCTATTAACAGAGATGATGGACATTGGTGTCGGTTTAGAGCTTGTTGAGAGAGTGAAAACATTAATGTTTTAAAGGTTTTCCAATACAACGTTAGTGTATATATATATATATATATATATTTAAGGAGGTTTTATTATTAAAAAAAAAGGTATTATTGTCTTTAAGATTTCTAATGAGGGTAATTAAGTGAATCAAAAGTTTTTCTTTTCAAGAGACTTTTTATAGGTAGTATAGATATAGATATATGAATTATAGTTTCCGTTTCCTTAGAATTCCTATTTGGGTTTGGTTTTATTTAATTATTATACGAATTATAGTTTCCTTATAATTCTCATTAAGGTATGTGTTTACATTACTATATTTCCTATACATGCAGAAGGATAGTTGTATAGTTTTCTTAGAATTTTTATTAAGGTATGTGTTTTATATTGTTATATTTCCTATATATGCAGAAGGGTAGTTGTGTATTTAAAAATTAAAATAAGAGTATATTAGTTAATCAAAAGTTTTTCTCTCATTCATCTTTTTATAAGTAATATAAATATAGATTTGACAATAATTAAGGACTTAATAAACTGTAGTGGCAGAACTGTACGCAAGTCCAAGCCTTTACCCTTTTTTTCCTTCAAAAAGGGAGACGCTAATCACCCCGCGATCATTTAGTTGGTATGCATGAATCTGTAAGATTTATGGTATCAATCATAGCATGACGATCTAACTATGATAATTGTCATTAGCATTTTTTTTTTTATTTTTAATGAAAATGTTTTCTAATGCATATATGATACGTACTAGTCACGACACAACCGTCCAGCCATTACATGTGTTCGTGACTGGTAATTTTTATTTTTATTGGGGTGGGAAATGTCTCCTTTGCACCTTTCCTTTACTCGTTTTTATATTTTTGGAAAGAAGGTTGAAGATCCCTTTATCTCCCCCACCCGGTGTGTGTGTGTGCGCAGTGAGAAAGGGCAAGTTAGGCAAGCCAAACACTTTTGGAATGGACCAGAAAGTGGGGTGGGGATAGTAAAGCTTGAAGAGCCTATACTTTCTGAATGGGGAGAGATGGACCGGATAATATCAGGAGTGAATGGACAATAAGACATCTGGAGTTCTGGCAGGATTATGCATTTTTAATTAATCATTATTTTTCTTTTTAGGTCAAAAGAAAAATTGGTGTGCTTGCCAAGAGACCTTGCACCCAACCATGTACCCATGGTGTGTCTACATTATTTTATGTATGAAAAATAAGTTTTTTAATATTTAATTTCGTATTGTGACATGATGATAGTGATGTAATTTTTGAAAAGATGATGACGCTTTATCCCATGTGTCATGTTTTTTACTCTTGTTCTAGATTTATTTTTATTAATTATTTTTTTGGGTATAAGATTTTTGTTTTCGATTCCTGTTCTAGATTTTATTTTATTTTTTATTTTTTATTTGGTGAGAAATTAGGCTAAAAGCCTGAAACATAAAACATTAAAAAAAAAAAAAAATTATTTGAATAAATTACATGAACCTCTTGAGCTTTGTTGCCACCGAGAACAAAGAACATAAACAAAAAAAAAAAATAATTTGAGACCTGGAACTCCTAGATTTTTCTCTCTTTTTGCCGGTGAAGGCCACTAGTGAAGGGTTTAACAATGGAGGTGCGGTTTAATTTAGTACTCCATAATAAGTTTTTGTAAGGAAGTTTAGTTGTGTTAAATTATTAGTGGACCCAAAGCTTAAATTTTTTGAAAATCTCTCAACTATGTATATCATGCTAATTAATCAACTTTCACAAGCGGCCTCGTCCTAGATATGGGCATATGGAGAAACATATAGAGACATAATCTATAGACATATGAACTTATGATAGTTTTGTAGGAAAAATCTCTTATTCTTTCATAAGGCCTAGGACTTTGGTCCTAAAATGGACAAGAAACAAAAAAGGAAACAAGGATTTACATGAAGGGTCTCCCAAATCTTAATCTATATCTATACTACCTATAAAAAGATGAATGTAAGAAAAACTTTTGATTGACTAATATGCCTTTGTTTTAATTTTTAAATACACAACTACCTACCCTTCTGCATATATAGGAAATATGACAATATGAAAACTAGAATTCTAAAACACATACCTTAATATATTTTAAAACACATATCTTAATAAATAAAACACAAATAGGGAATTCAAAAGAAACGGAAACTATAATTACTATATAATAAATAGAAATATATAGGAATATAGAAACTATAATTCTAAAACAACAGTCGGAACACATACCTTAATATATTCTAAAACACATACCTTAATATATAAAATTCAAATAGAAATTCAAAGGAAACGGAAATTATAATTCTTATATAATAAATAAACAGCCGGATTGTAAATTTCACTTTCTCCATCAAGAGTAATTTCAACCTTCTCTCCACTTTTTCCATTAACAGTGACTTCTCTCTTCTCTGGTTAACGGCGACTTCTCTCTTCTCTGGTAAGTTTTGCGCTCCAAATCTATACTACTTATAAAAGGTTGAATCTCAGAAAAACTTTTGAACGACCAATATACCCTTATTTTTTTAAAAAAAATACAGATATACCATTCCTTTAATTGAAATACATAATAAACATTCTTATCATTTGGTAATAAATAAAAATTAGATTTTAATTCAAACTCTTAACAAATTAAAGTTAGATTTTTACTCAAATTCTTTTTTTAAAGCAACTATCAAGTTGCATGATAATATATATGAATATAAATTCTTTAAATATTCCGTTTTATGAAGAAAAAAAGAAGAATATATATCTAAAGAGTTTTTAATCTTTCGTTGTACTTTTGAATTTTAAACTTTATCTTTTATGAAAAAAATATAAAATTTTTATGTATTTATTATTTTGTATAACTAATATATTTAAAAATATTCACGTGCAACGCACATGTGCTATATCTAGTATCCGAAAAAAGAAGAAAAAAACACCTTCCCTAATGGCCAATACAGGCAACCCCTAATGCAAACTCGGACCACAGCTCGAACCCAAGAACAACTGAACACCCATACCCTAAACTAACAACTAATAGTGAGTATATAGAAACAGATCCCCACAAAAAAAAAAATCCAAACCCTACCCAAGAGTTGTTTATTGTTGTATATGTGGTCAGAATTAAAGTCGAATCTTCATACATTTTGCATATTGTTGATAATTATGCAAAGAGTTTCCGTAACTTTCAGATTTGAAAACATTGTACGTGTATTGTATTTCAGTCATGCAAGAATTCTTGGCATTAGGATTTGGCCATGCGTGATCGAGGTCCAATTATTGTATGAAATCTGCAGCTCCTTATCCTATATATATCAACTTTTGTTCCTTTTTCTTTTCACTGGCCTTCAACAGGAGATCCAAAAGCTATTCCATGGACACAAGTATCTCCAATTCGAACCCCTGCTGAGGCGGCACAGGTCGATATTCAAGTTGGGGCCACAAATTTAGGGTGGGTGCGTAATGGGACCAACTCTAGCTCTCTATAGGAAATTCGTTCAAGGGTTACATCCCCAATACGTACTTCCTTTAATTTTTCTTCATAGCTTTATTAAAATATTCGACTAGTTTTTTTTTTTTTTTCTTTCTTTCTTAATCTATCCTTTGTTTGTTTATTCATTTATTTATTTTAAAGCAAGTGGCTTTTTTTATTTTTTTTTTTTTTTTCAATGAAAGCGAGAACAACATATATTAAATTAAAGCATCTAGATACAAAGATAACGAACCAGAATCAAAATAAACAAAAAAACTAAGGTTGTGTTTGGTAGGGAAGAATAGAGGAAGAAAACTTATTCCATTAGTTTTAAAAAGTGAGATGTTTGGTAGGGCCAAAGGGATGGAATTGTGATTCCCTACAAGGGCCCATTTCCTTGTATGAAGGAATAGGTATTTTCTCTCCCCCACCAAGATAAGCGAGCATTCCATCTCTCAAGGAATGAAAAAAAATATTAAAATATTAATCTGACACTCATTAATCACTCTGCCCCCTACCCTTCTCTCTCTCTCCTACCCCTTCTCTTTCTCTCTTTTTCTTTTGACTTTGCACAGTGCTCTTCACCGTCCTTCCCTCTCACACACGAGAAACACTTCCATGTAACTGTAATAGGTTAGGTGGTATCACAGGCCAATAAGGATTTTGCAACATGAGATTATCAGTGTACTTTTTGACCTTATAATCTTACTTTGCAAAGTCCCTATTGACTTATGATACCACCTGACCCTATCACAGTTACATGGAAGTTTTTCTACTCACACTCTCTCTCTCCCCTCTACCCCTTCTCTTTCTCTCTTTTTCTTCTCACTGTACGCACTGTTCATCCCCATTCTCCATTACAAGGCATACAGCCCATGTTTTGCATCAATCACTGCTTCGCCGAAGACATGAAGATTCATGTCAAGGGAGGTGGCCACACCTCCCAAATCTACAACATTCGCGCCACCTTCCAGATCTACACCATCCTCTAGAGCAGCACATTCTACCAGATGATTATGGTGAAAGAGAATGAAAAAAAAAAAAAAAAAACATTTTAGGTTAAAATTGTAGGTAAATGGGTATGAGATGATGAAAATGATGATATATACACAGTTTTTTTTCCAGTGAGATGATGATGATGAAAAAAAAAAAAAAAGGCAAAGGAAAAATTTGGATCAGTATTACTGGCAATTCGGTACAGGATGATGATTATAAAAGATAAGGAAAATTATTAATTTAATTGAGGCTATTGGGGAATATGAAATCCCTTTTCTTGGTCACACCAAACAGGGATAAAATAGCCAATGGAATAATCATTTCTCTCATTCTTATTTCCATTCCATTCCCAATGTCATTCCATTCCCTTCTAATTCCATTCAAGCATACCAAACGCAGTCTAATAGGCAACTAAGATGAAAAAACAACCAAGATAGACCTCAACTACACGACCAACTCCTATTACAAAAGCTTAGACAGAACAGAACCTTCTCCATATATATAGCCCATAAGCCCACTGATTGAGCAAGGGGTTTGGACTTAATTTGGATGCAAAATTTTATAATTACATGCAATTTTAAGAAAATGTTTCTTGTCAAATGTGTTGTTGAATTGAGGTGTGTTTTCTGCTTGAACGTTGTTTGGTTGATAGAGACAAAATGTAGTTCAGCCAGTTTTGGCTTATTCCTTGGCTTCATTTTGGTTGATAGAGAGAAATTCGAGACAAAAGCTAGTTCGGCCGGTTTTGGCTTATCCCTAGGCTTAATTTAATGAGAAAGTCTTATCATTATTTTTTTATCAGTAGAAAGGTATTTTATCAATGATAAAGAAGCATGACCTAAGCATAACACTTTATAGATTGGACAAATATAAAGTGACAATTTTTTTGCAATTTGGTATTGAGTTAAATATCAACCCATGCAGATCATGCATGGAGAAGCTTTCAATGTCTCTGATGGTGCATGACGTACCTTTGGTTTCTTCAATGGCATATTCCAAACCCGCTATATATAAAATGTTTGTGAAAGCACAAAGCTGCAAGCATCATCCCACATCCAAGGAAGTATGCTATAACCAATGGTAGAGTTAGGAAAATAGTATTACAGGGTCAAGACTCAAGACTAATGATAAGTATTTTAAAAAAAAAAATAATAATAATCCTCTGTGGTAGATCATAAGGGGATTTTGTTCTTTAGCTTGGTATAAGGTGGAAAATTAATAATATAATAAATAATAGCTAAGGTCAAACCCATCAATTTTTTGGGTCAAAATAGTAGTTAGAGGATCAAAACAAATCTTTTTGAGGGGTTAAAAAAAAAAGTAGGTAGGAAGAAATTTGTAAATACTCATAATTTAATTCAGAAAAAAAAAAGGAAAAAGAAAAAAAAAAAGATAGAAAGTCAGTAGGTTCAATTGCCCCACTCACCTAAGAACATTTTCTATACCATGATTTGCCAATTGTCCCAATCATGATATGGAGGGTGATGTTACATTGCAGATGTGAGGAGGGAAGCCATTAATACTAATAATACTTGTTTATATCTTGAATGAAATGGGAGTTGAATACCTTTGTACGGTCCATTAACTGTTTTATTTATTTATTTTGGTAATATATTTATAAAATACTTGATTACTTAAATGGGAACCATGCATTAAAACCACGAGGTGTGGCACAAATAACTGAGTGGTTAAAATACCAACCATGATGTCCTATGTTCAAACCTTGTGGCTAACCCTTTGAGCTATAATAAGCACAGTAAAAATTGGTAGGATATATCTCTATTAATAATTCCTGGATCTAGGTGTAAGTATAAATCCTCACCGTTGTGCAAGTCCGTGATTTATTAGTGTATGTGTTGTGTGACCGATGCGGCATTAGGTATCGATTGTGAAATCGTGGAAGACAAACTGAGAGGATTCATCCTCGTATCAAAAAAAAAAAAAAAAAAAAGAAAGAAAGAAAAAGAACCATGCATTAAACTGTCTATACCGATTATTTTCTTCAATTTGAAAATGCCTAAAGGACTAAACAAGCTGTACATGCTACAAAATTTGTTTAGTCCAAACCTTTTCAAACATAGTTCATCTTTTTATTTTTGGCCTGCTTGTTTTAGGGTGAGGGAGGTGTTCCCCTTAGTAGGGTTGTGACATGACCTTAAAATACAGGAAACAAAATATAAAAATGTGGCAAATCCAATACCCACACACACGAGGCTGGGATTTGCACCTATCGCGTTCATGATCGATACAAATAAACGAAGTCTACTTTTTTTGGATCGTCAAGTCTCTAAATTGGCCGGTCTTAGCTCGATGTCATGTGCACGTGAGGCCCACACACCACTACATCTTCACCAAATTTCACAGTACACATGCCACATTGCCATGCCTTTCTCCTAGCCAAATGTGGAACAAAGTGAAAGAGCTGGCGAACGACAAGGGAAATGAGGAATAGAGGAAACTAGAAAGTGAAGGAAAGAAAAGGATGGTATTTTAGAAAAGTATCCATCATTCATTATACACTAAATTACAACATGCACCGCCTTGCCTTTAATTTTTTCCCCCTTTCTCTTCCCACCACCCACATACCACCCTGCTGGGTGGGTAATTCAGTAATTGGGGAGGGGAAAGTCAGGCCAACTTTATACATTATGAATGAATGGACCAGAAAGTGTGAGTGGGGATCCATTTTGGAACGTTGGATATTGACTTTATACTTTTTGAATGGACCAGAAAGTACCTCATGTGAGGGAATGGGAATTGCTAATTAGGAGTCTCCACTAACGATCGAATTAAATTTACGGTAAGATCAGCATTTCCCTTCTATACTAATCCTATCAGGGGTTGGTGTTCTTGGTTTTGATTTAAGTCGTGAACCAAATCAAATTAGAGTAAATTGACTGGTTTGGTTAAGCTTCTTTATTTTTATTATTAATATTAAAAAATCAAATTAATTTGATTTATTTTTAGTTTGCATGTTAAAAAACCAAACCAAAACCGAAAAATTGAACGGAGTACTATATAAAAGATTGTCCCACCGTTGTGGCCAAAGGGCCGAAAAGGGAGAAAGTCCCTAAAAGGTCTTTGGCCCGCGAATAAAGATGGGGTTTTGGATCTCACTTCTTACGGGTAATTTTAAGCCCAACCTTGAGAATCAATAAGAAAGTTCTTTCTTTTCCTAGTTTTGTTGGTATTCTCTGGAATCAAAATGATTTTAGATGCCTATAGATTTCTGGTATTTTTGTGAAAATGAGAGTAGATTTTGGGGAAGGTGTACAATTGGTTAAATGGATTTATTACACCCTAGAGGGTTTTTTTTTTTTTTTTTCAATGGTTCTTAACACATGCCACATCTACAACCACATTGAAGGAATAAACAAAACTTTATTTGTTACTTCCAAAAGAAGAATACAAAATATTATTGTATGACAGTTACAAGCTTCAAAGTGGCTTAATTGCAACCCAAATGGGTAGCTCAGTTGGTAGAGAGCTAGTTTGGGATAAGTTGTAAACTTAGACATCCTTGGTTCAATTCTTTTGAGTGTTATTGTTCAAACTTAATTAATAATTATGATTTACAGGTAATTATAGTTATCTGTGGGTTTTATTATAATCTCACAAACAATCGATGAGGTGGGTCTGAGTTCTTTTTAATGAAATTTATTTGTTTTCAAAAAATGAGGTGGGTTTGAGATTCCACGTCATAGAAAAAGGAAAAACAGTGGTTTAATTGCTAAAGATAATCTAAATCGAAAGTCTAAACTACTCTAAAATAGATTTGATGAATTTTAGAGGGGCCTTTCAAAGTACAACCACAGTGAAAGACAACCAATCTATGGGCCCTAAATTCTTAACCCTATGTTTGGTAGAGATGATATGTGGGAGGATGGAAAGGGGAGGAGAGAAAAGTGGAGGGAAAAGAGTTAGGGGGTGTGTTTGGTAGGGGGAAAAGGAGAAGGAAGGAGAGTGAAACACTCAATTTATCTTTTTTTCATCCCTCCAATATTGGAAGGAAAGGTGGAGGGAAAATAATGTATTTTTGTTAAAATGACTATATTACCCTCACATTTTCATAACTTTTTTTACATGTAAAGGTAAAAAAAGTAAAATCATACCTTTTAATATTTATCTATCCATCCTACCAAATAAAAAAAAACAAAAAACAAACTATCCATCCTACCAAATAAAAAAAAAAACAAAAAACAAACTATCAAGAGATGAAAAGTCCGCCTTTCTTACATTTCTTTCCTCTTAACTTTTTCGTCATTCCTCCCGAGCATAGCATAAAGCTATTATGCTTTAAACGAAGTCTTGGATTCTGATGATTGCTGAAGTGTGTCCTACAATGCTCTTGTCCCTTTCTTTCGTTTTGGAAAAGAAAAATACAAAACCTTTGAGGCTTTCAAGTTACCCATGACCTTTTCGTGCTTTCTGTCATCTATCACGGTATCATTCATCCCATGGATTTTTCACACGTGTCCCACTAACTTTTGCATTATTAATCCAAATAAATTAAGGAAGGTTAAACACCAACGTTTTTGCACCGTTAGAGCCTTACACACGTCAAACTCTTACTGATCCTGTGTCTTTCGCGTTGTTTCGGAGAATGTTTAAAGAACCAATTATTTATTCAAATTTGCCTAACCAATTAGTATAGTAGTGATCACGTTAGTTTATAACCAAACAAATTATTCTCATTATGAGAATTTTAAAAGACTCATCCAATTGTCACATTAATTAGAAAAGTAAATTTGGAAAAACGAATTAGGTGATGTTATATAAAAATTATTTTTTTCCTCTTCACTTTAACGCTCACGTGGCAGACAATAATTTATTAGTCTGTGATTTATATCGGTTAACAACTCTTGTATGAAATTATATTAAGGAAACACTCTATCAAATTTGAGAAAATGTGATTGCCCTTTTGCATCACTACCCTAAAAGGGTTCTACGTATAGTCGTTGCTAGAGCCATGTATGTTTATCTTTTAACATTTTATGTATATTATATGTAATTAAAACGCTAACCAGCTATTAACATGAAAGAAATTTCAAGTCTCACAAGATGCCAATCAGTAATCACTCCTTAGGTCATGTTTGTTTGGTTGGAGTGGAATGAGTGAAAATGAAATTTGATTGCATGTTCAAAATAGTTTGGAATAGAATGAGATTAATAAAAACTATTGCGAAATGAATATTATTATAATTTACTATTATTATTTGATTTCATTCCTATTTAATTATCTCATCCAAATATGTTATATGAAATGAATTAAAATATGATTTTATTTTATTTATTTTATTCCAATCAAATAAACATGACATTAGTAGAGAAAAAGCCACTAAAAGAAAAACTAATTATAATTAGTAGTAGGGATGAGGAAGCATTTCACCCTTCAAGAAGTGGATTGAAAAAGTCAAAGATTTATCTCTTATGCCCTTTCCAAATAAATTCAAATCCAATTTTGATACGAACTCAAGCATGTCTGCTCAACATTGACTAGTTTAATACGGAATGATTAATTTGCTCACTAACCGACAAAACATTGCTGGGAATGCTCCATACGACGACACAATGGCTGATTATCAAGTTGGCCGGATTAGATTGAATCTTAAATGAAAGGAAGGGCTATTGCAACTCCATTTTTTTATCACATCCTCTTGTGTTTTTTAGGTTTTTAAGGTTTTATGTAAAATATATAAGGTTTTTGCAAAAATCGATTGTGTTAATCACTAGAAAACATCATTTTAAATAACTTTATAGAAGAAAGTTTTTTTCAAAATCTACTGTTTAAATAGACTTTTTAACTTTTTATAATATTTATTTTTTTTGCCAAAAAATCTACTTAAACAATAGATTTT
The DNA here is from genome assembly GCA_039720395.1 of Liquidambar formosana. Classification (NCBI taxonomy): domain Eukaryota; kingdom Viridiplantae; phylum Streptophyta; class Magnoliopsida; order Saxifragales; family Altingiaceae; genus Liquidambar; species Liquidambar formosana. Next base: position 6,692,746 of record CM077832.1, read on the forward strand.
AAAAAAATTTTATCCTATAAAATTATTCAAAATAATGTTTTCTAATGAATCATACGTCCGTTTTTATAAAAAAATTTATATTTTGCATAAACTTTGAAAAACCAAAACGAAAAAAAGATTTGATAAAAAAGTGAGATCACAATAGCCGTTCCGGATAATGAAATCTGGCATGGTCCATGGGGTAATTTGGATTATTGAAAAATGTTGCGACAATATTGTCAGTGGGTCCTTGGCCGATGTGTGGGTGTGGGCCACTTGAACGTGTGGTGCTGGTACCACTGTATTGTTTTTTATCTTTTATTAGAGCAACTTCACACACACACATCCCAAAAGTGTACACGACTTTTAGAGGTGTTGAGGACCATAATAAAGAGCACACACCCCCCTTCCCAACCGATGTGGACTGACACATGTATTTTTTGATTAGAGGAACTCCACACACGTGTGTGTCAAGATGGCCTAGTAAACTTGTCATAAATGAATTTGAGTTTATTTGGTTTTTAGTATCTTCTTCTTTTTCTTTTTTTTTTTTAAAAAAAGAAAAAAAAAGAAATGAAGCAAGAACTTTATCAGAGAGAAGAAGAAAAGGGGAAAACTCCTTTACACTATACAGGATCCTAGTGGAACATGTATCATTATTGATAATCATCTTGTCTGAGTACAATTGCTTCTGGGAGAAAAAATTTGTCCTCATATTTGGCATTAACATATTCAATATGAAGCAATGAATTTTTATTTATCTATTTATTTTTGGAGAGTTTACAATAAGATTGTGTGTGAATCTTGAAAAGGCCAAGGGAAAGGAAATGAAAATGGTGACTTAGAAATTGATTTGTTTTTCTAGCAGTTTTGTGCTTTTCCCTCTCTTTTCCATCAACTTTTTTAAGATCCACATTAAGTGATCTTGATTAGTGATTACAATTAGCTAATTAACTTCATGTCCAAGCAAGGACAGAACCACATGGTGGCTAGGGTGGGTAGGCGTCACACTTGACCAATTTTTTTGATCAAATTGATACCCTTAACTTTGTTAAATTTGAAATTTGCCCAACCTAACTTTTTAAAAAGCCATTTATTTTTCTTTTATACCCCTCTCTTTTTGTTAATTTTCCTTCCTATGAGACCTCTTGACTTTTCTTTCATTCCTGCCTCTTAATTTTCCTTTCTAGCTTTGTCACTGTGTCTAATCCTTCTAGTAAAAAGTTAGATACCCTCACAATCATCGCCATAAAAATATTTATAAATGGAACCAACTAAGTTGACACAACTCTACCCAGCCATCTATTGTAACCATACTCACTGCTTTCTCAAGTCCAATCCCTCGATCTTGAGTTTATTGCAATAATTTTATAAAGTAAAGAAATTAATTGACAACAACCTTACACAAATTTCTGTATTTTTTCCTAATTAACTATAATACCCATCAAAGGAAAATTTTGAACTATTACAAAAATTAAAACACAATTTTTGATTAATAATATTTCTAGTCAAGAAATCGAGACAGCTTCAAATTGTCCTCAAATTTTTTATATTTTAAAAGCATTGAATAATAAGCTCCTTATCTACTTGCATTGGAAAGAGGGTCTTGAATTAGGTGAAGTTAAATAATAAAATATAAACTATTAAGGGAATAAGGGTGGAAAAACAATATATTTTGATAGGAGCAAGTCTATAAATAACTATAATTTATGAAAAATTATAAGGGACCACGGGCCCCACTTGGCCCTACCTGGCTTCGCTTGTTGACTGAACGATCACCTAGTTGTTGGCTAGTATTGGATCCTTTCGTTAAATTGATGATGAGGGCAGGTGGGATTCATCTGTCTATTTATTTATTAATTAATATATGAAGTGAAGCATATCAATTTAATTTAATTTTTAAAATTTTAAATCTTTTGGGCAGAAAAAACAGAGAGGTCTGTCAATTGCATGTGTAGTCAAACGGATTCTGTAGCACGTGCAGTGCACGACTATCTAGGGGAAGGGGAAAACATAAATTTTTTATTAAAAAAATGTCCAGGGGAGGCTGGAGTTTGGCTGTCGGCACCTTTAAAATGTGTTACTGAAAAAAACACTATGCTATGCATAAAAAAGGTTACTCAATAGTACAATAATAAAAGTGTATTATATGGCAAAAAAAAAAAGACTTCCATATAATTGTGATACGGTCAGATGATATCATAAGTAAATCAAGTTTAAGAAAAATAAGAAAATAGACCAATAAGTACATCAATATTTTTACTTCATTTAAACTTGATTAACTTGTGATTCCACCTAACCGTATTACAGTTATATAGAAGTTCTACTCGTTTTATACGACTCTCTCTCTCTCTCATTCTCTCATGCTCTCTCCTCTTAAATACATGTCTATGGTTTCCCTCTGAATTGGTTCTCTTACTGACTTGCCTCTCTCCCTCTCTCTCTCTCTCTCTCTCTCTCTCACACACACACACAGTGCACATGGAGGCTGAACCACGTGATGGGTTCTCCCTTAGCATACCTCTCCTTGATGATGGGAAGCAACAGAAGCTCGAGGGAGTAGAGTCAAACAGTCGCCTCCCCAGTAGCACAGGCACCACCTCTTTCTTTAAGACCTGTTTCAATGGACTCAACAGTCTCTCAGGTTCTTTTCTTTCCCTTTTTTTAATTTTTTTTTTTCAAGGTTAATAGATATCATCATAGAAATTAGATCAGACCCTGTCGTTCCAAGGGGATTAGTTATCTAACTCTTTTAATTATTATTTTGGTTTATTATATTTAGTTAGTGAATATCTACCAGTTAAATTATTTTTAATTAAAACAATGACACACACTCTCTATCTAATTAGTACCCTTAGACTAGTCACTAGGATAGTTAACTAGTTATCTTTTAAAAAATATCAGTTTACTAGTAGTTAAAAAATAGTTAGTGCCCTTGAAAATACTCTAAGGAGAAAGCTTTGGTTTGAACCAAACATATGCATTACTGTCTTCTTATTTAAGGTAGTTTGATGTAGATAAAAGAAAAAAAGAAAAAGGTAAATATCCGGCATAAAAATAATTATATCCAAAAACCCCATAAAATAATTTTTCTATCCCAAAAAACCCAAATAGGATTAAAATATATCCAAAAAACCCAACACCTTAACTTCCATCCAACTTCATTTAAATTATATAGCTTTCGGACCGACATACCATTTTTATAATTGTTTGTTTATTCGTTTTTTTTCCTTTATTTGTGATAAATAACAAATAATCCATTTATTTGATAAACATCATGGTAATACAAATTTTGAATAATTATCTTTATGTTATAATAAAAAATGTAGTAAGGGTATTTTAGTTAAGAAATTTCAGCACTCAAAAGGAAATGGATGCAAGTTAAGATTTTGGGTTTTTTTAGATATAGTTTAATTATATTTGAGTTTTTCTGATAGGGAAATCATTTTATGAGGTTTTTGAATGTAATTTTTTTTATGAGAGATATTTTAGATTTTTTCCCAAAAGAGAGGAAAGTTTGGTACAATTGAAAAGGCCTTCTTTATTACAAGGTACCGTGTTTAATTTTTAAATTAAAACTTCAATTCCCATAATATACATTTGTATATAGCTCTCCTTTTGACTTGCTATTAAGTATTAACTGGCTAGTGTCCATTATATTTTGAGTAATGTTAGTATATCTTTTTCTTCTTTTTTTTTCAAATTAAAGATCTTAAATGAGGTGATATTTTGGTATTGGATTTAACTATTTAAATTTAAATATCAAAAGTCAAACCTGTAAGTTGATATGCCACATCATTTGAAATATATATGTTGAATTTGAGAAAAAAAAATTGAGACATGTAGCATTATTTTGGCCTTTTGCCAAATGTCATTCCCACATCATTGCCATATCATTTTGGCACTCTTTTTTTTTTTTATGACGAGGAAGCCCGACAAGACCGAGCCATGCAGACCCAATCCTGTCAGGTAAAATCCCAAGTGTTCAAACCGCTTTCATTGACCTGTATACCAAGTAAGATGCGAGCGCGGGATTTGAACCTAGGACGTCCGAGTTGACGGCTCGTCCAAGCCAATCCCAACCAAGTGGGCCACTCGGGTTGGGGTCATTTTGGCATTTTTGGCCTGTTCTGTACTCCAAGCTCCATCATTTAATGCACATTGAATGAACACTTTAATATTTTATTTTGCAAGGAGCCATTTTTAGAATATGATATATGATATATTAAGTGCGTGTTTGGACATCCATGGAAATTAAATGGTTCCATTGATTTTGGCATAGCACTTGAAGCTGCAAATATATCAATCTGAAATGAAAATATTTTAGGAAATTGGAGCTGTCAGTGCAGTTGATGGAATAGGTTTAAGTTTTGGGAATTCTGAAATGCCAATTCCGACGAAATTCCACAATCATTCATGAGGATAGCTACCATTTTCTGTAATGGTCCCGTTATGATTATGAATTTGTAAATAACATGGTGCAGTGAATTTCCTTCCTCTTCAAAATAGTACTAGCTAGTTTAGTTCCCCTGCAAAATCACTTAATAGAGTACCGATAAATTTCCAAGCATTTCCTCAATCTCCTGAAAAATCAATGGAATTCGCTGTTTTTCAGTTTGCGCATCATGCAATTAATTTTAACTGTAGTATTGATGTTTTCTCTGCACCAAACACAAACATTGGTGGGAGTTTCCAGCACCATTTCCTCAATCTCCTGAAAAATCAATGGAATTCGCTGTTTTTCAGTTTGCGCATCATGCAATTAATTTTAACTGTAGTATTGATGTTTTCTCTGCACCAAACACAAACATTGGTGGGAGTTTCCAGCACCATTTCTTGAACTAGCTTTTCTTCAGTACCAAAAATAGTCTTCGCTTTGTCCTTCCATTATTATTCAAATCTAACCCAAGTAACTAGTGTTGTTCTACTAGCTATGTTTTAATTGTAGAGGAACTAAGAGCTTAAATTCCCTCACTCTTCTTCGTTTTTCAGGAGTTGGGATACTGTCAATTCCAGTATGCACCATCATCGGGAGGGTGGTTGAGCTTGATACTTCTTTTCGTCATTGCCATTGCATCTTTCTACACTGGCTTGCTAATTCGAAGATGTATGGACGTAGATTCGAATATAAGAACTTATCCTGATATCGGTGAGCGCGCATTTGGGAACAAGGGAAGAATGGTGGCATCCATTTTTATGTGTATGGAGCTCTACTTAGTTGTGACAGGTTTCCTAATTCTAGAAGGGGATAACTTACATAATTTATTACCCGATGTGGGATTTGAAGTTGCAGGGTTAAGAATTAGTGGGAGGCAAAGCTTCATAATAATTGCGGCCTCTTGTTATTTTACCTTCAGTTTGGTTGGATAACTTGGGCATCCTTTCTTATATATCTGCCAGTGGTGTTTTAGCTTCTTTTGCCATCCTTGGCTCAATTTTTTGGGCTGCTGCATTTGATGGAATTGGATTTCACCAAAAGGGAACAACTCTATTTAACTGGAGCGGAATTCCAACCTCTGTTAGCTTATATGCCTTCTGTTATTGTTCCCATCCGGTCTTCCCTACCCTCTACACTTCTTTGCGAAATAAGCATCAATTCACTAATGTAAGTGTAAGCAAGGTCCTGAAATCTTTAATTATTTTACCCATCTCATCATTTTAATTCAGTCTGTTAATTATGAGAATTAGATTTATGGTTTTTCTATTCGTTCTGATTTAGATGGAATCCAGTTAAATTTCAGTATAATTCAAGTAAAAGATGACAAAGCTCAAAACGAGGTGCTTTAGCTAATGAAGTTTAATTTAGTACTCTATAATAAGTTTTTGTAAGGAAGTTTAGTAGTGCTAAATTATTAGTGGACCCAAAGCTTAAATATTTAGAAAATCTCTCAACTATGTATATCATGCTAATTAATCAACTTTCACAAGCGGCCTCCTCCTAGATATGGGCATATGGAGAAACATATAGAGAGACAATCGATAGACATATGAACTTATGATAGTTTTGTAGGAAAAATATCTTATTCTTTCATAAGGCCTAGGACTTTGGTCCTAAAATGGACAAGAAACAAGAAAGGAGACAAGGATATACACGAAGGGTCTCCCAAATCTCAATACCCAAAAAAAGAAGAAAAAAACACCTTCCCTAATGGCCAATATAGACAGCCCCTAATGCAAACTCGGACCACAGCTCGTACCCAAGAACAACTGAACATCCATACCCCAAACTAACATCTAATAGTGAGTATATAGAAACAGATCCCCACCAACCAAAAAATCCAAACCCTACCCAAGAGTTGTTTATTGTTGTATATGTGGTCAAAATTGAAGTTGAATCTTCATACATTTTGCATATTGTTGATAATTATGCAAAGAGTTTCCGTAACTTTCAGATTTGAAAACATTGTACGTGTATTGTATTTCAGTCATGCAAGAATTCTTGGCACTAGGATTTGGCCATGCGTGATCGAGGTCCAATTATTGTATGAAATCTGCAGCTCCTTATCCTATATATATCAACTTTTGTTCCTTTTTCTTTTCGCTGGCCTTCAACAGGAGATCCAAAAGCTATTCCATGGACACAAGTTTCTCCAATTCGAACCCCTGCTGAGGCATATATGGGCACAGGTCGATATTCAAGATGGGGATATCTTCTGCTTGCTAGCCAACAAATTTAGGGTGGGTGCGTAATGGGACCAACTCTAGCTCTCTATTGGAAATTCGTTCAAGGGTTACATCCCCAATACGTACTTCCTTTAATTTTTCTTCATAGATTTATTTAAATATTCCACTAGTTTTTTTTTTTTTTTTTTTCTTTCTTAATCTATCCTTTGTTTGTTTGTTTATTTATTTATTTTAAAGCAAGTGGCTTTTTTTTTTCTTTTTTTTTTTTCAATGAAAGCGAGAAAAACATATATTAAATTAAAGCATCTAGATACAAAGATAACGAACCAGAACCAAAATAAACCAAAAAAATTAAGGTTGTGTTTGTTAGGGTGGGATAGAGGAAGAAAACTTATTTCATTGATTCAAAAAAGTAGAATGTTTGGTAGGGCCAAGGGATGGAATTGTGATTCCCTACAAGGGCCCATTTCCTTGTATGAACTGTGAAGGAATAGGCACTTCCTCTCCCCACCAAGATGAGTGAGCATTCCTTCTCTGAAGGAATGAAAAAAAATATTAATATATTAATCCGACACTCATTAATCACTCTGCCCCCTACCCTTCTCTCTCTCTCACACTCATTAATCACTCTGCCCCCTACCCTTCTCTCTCTCTCTCTCTCTCTCTCTCTCTCTTTTTTTCTTCTGACTTTGCACATTGTTCTTCACCGTCGTCCCTCTCACACACGAGAAACACTTCCATGTAACTATGATAGGCCAGGTGTTATCACAAGTCAATAAGGATTTTGCAAAGTGAGATTGTCAGTATATTTTTTGCCTTACAATCTTACTTTGCAAGGTCTTTATTTGCTTATGATACCGCCTGACCTATCACAGTTACATGGAACTCTTTCTCCTCACACTCTCTCTCTCTCTCTCTCTCCCCCCCTCTACCCCTTCTCTTTCTTTCTTTTTCTTCTCACTGTACGCAGTGTTCATCCCCATCCTCCATTACAAGGCATACAGCCCATGTTTTGCATCAATCACCGCTTCGCCGAAGACATGAAGATTCATGTCAAGGGAGGTGGCCACACCTCCCAAATCTACAACATTCGCGCCACCTCCCAGATCTACACATACCATCCTCTAGAGCAGCAAGATGATTATGGTGAAAGAGAATGAAAAAAAAAAAAAAAAAAACATTTTAGGTAAAAATTGTAGGTAAATGGGTATGAGATGATGAAGATGATGATACACAGTTTTTTTTCCTGTGAGATGATGAAAAAAAAAAAGAAAAGAAAAAGGCAAAGGAAAATTTTGGGTCAATATACTGGCAATTCGGTACAGGATGATGATTATAAAAGATAAGGAAAATTATTAATTTAACTGAGGCTACTGGGGAATGAAAATCCCTTTCCTTGGTCACACCAAACAGGGATGAAATAGCTAATGGAATAATCATTCGTCTCATTCTTATTTCCATTCCACTCCCAATGTCATTCTATTCCCTTCTAATTTCATTCAAGCATACCAAACGCAGCCTAATAGGCAACTAAAAGGAAAAAACAACCAAGTTAGACCTCAATTACACGACCAACTCCTATTACAAAAGCTTAGACAGAGCAGAACCTTCCCCATATATATATATAGCCATAAGCCCACTGATCGAGCAAGGGGTTTGGACTTAATTTGGATGCAAAATTTTATAATTACATGCAATTTTAAGAAAATGTTTCTTGTCAAATGTGTTGTTGAATTGAGGTGTGTTCTCTTCTTGAACGTTGTTTGGTTGATAGAGACAAAATGTAGTTCAGCCGGTTTTGGCTTATCCCTTGGCTTAATTTTGGTTGATAGAGAGAAATTCGAGACAAAAGGTAGTTCGGCCGGTTCTGGCTTATCCCTAGGCTTAATTTAATGAGAAAGTCTTATCATTATTTTTTTATCAGTAAAAAGGTTTTTTATCAATGATAAAGGAAGCATGACCTAAGCATAACACTTTATAGATTGGACAAATATAAAGTGACAATTTTTTTGCAATTTGGTATTGAGTTAAATATCAACCCATGCAGATCATGCATGAAGAAGCTTTCAATGTCTCTGATGGTGCATGATGTACCTTTGGTTTCTTCAATGGCATATTCCAAACCTGTTATATATAAAATGTTTGTGAAAGCACAAAGCTGCAAGCATCATCCCACATCCAAGGAAGTATGCTACAACCAATGGTAGAGTTAGGAAAATAGTATTGCAGGGTCAAGATTTAAGATTAATGATAAATATTTTAAAAAATAATAATAATAATAATCCTCAGTGATAGATCATAAGGAGATTTTGTTCTTTAGCTTTGTATAAGATGGAAAATTAATAATATAATAAATAATAGCTAAGGTCAAACCCATCAATTTTTTGGGTCAAAACAGTAGTTAGAGGATCAAAATAAATTTTTTTGAGGGGTTAAAAAAAAAAAAGTAGGTAGGATCAAATTTGTAAATACTCATAATTTAATTCAGAAGAAAAAAAAAAAAAAAAAGGTAGAAAGAAAGTCAGTAGGTTCAATTGCCCCACTCACCTAAGAACATTTTCTATACCATGTTTTGTTAATTGTCCCAATCATGATATGGAGGGTGATGTTACATTGCAGATGTGAGGAGGGAAGCCATTAATACGAATAATATTTGTTTATATCTTGAATGAAATGGCAGTTGAATCCCTTTGTACCGTCCATAAACTGTTTTATTTATTTTATTTATTTTTTTTGGTAATATATTTATAAAATACTTGATTACTTAAATGGGAATGAAATTCCGGTAATACTAGTACTTTGACCCAAAGGGGGGAGTGAATGGGTTTTTAAAAATTTACCAAGTAATTAATTTACCCAATATAATTTTCTATAACAGTTAATCATCAAATCATCTAATTGCATGCTAAATATTTAATATATGAAAATATGATGAGTTTGATTAACCTACTTAATTAAATATATCAATGATATATTTTGATTAAGCAAGTTAACAAGACTCAAATCAATTACAAAATACGCAAGCAATTTTTACGTGGAAAACCCTAAAAGGGAAAAACCACGAGACCTCGTCAGTTTGAGCAATCCACTATGAGCAATCAGAGAATACAAGATTTACCCGACACACGACATACCAAGTCTTACTCCACGCGACGCTCCCCGAGTCTTATTCCGTGCAACGCTTCTAATCTTCGATTTATAGCCGCACTTGTCAATTCCCTCGAATCCGCCTCATATGAATCCACTCCCACGAACTCGCAAGTTCGATCTCCGTCGCAACGGCTCCAGGTAAACACCGGCCACACACACTCAAGGTTGTGTTTAGGATGTGGTTTGTGGCATTAGATTATGAATATGAGATGCAACTAGAATGATAGAATCAATAAATAACCTAGTATCAAAGTGATCTAATGCATGAAAGGCATGAGGATAGTATGGAGGCTAGGGTTCCTTCTCAATACTCTTTCTAAGGGTTTTTCTCACTCAAAACCTCTCTCAAAAGTCGTGCTATAAGTCCCCTTAAATAACCTACAAGAATCCCAATTGAATAAGGAAAAAGAGTGGCTGGCAAGTAAACTCGAAATAGGAAATCTGCCGACGACCGTAGGTACGGTTGGCTTAACCGTAGGTACGGTTGAAGGCAAAATGCTAATTATGCAAAACTGCTCCCAACCGTAGGTACGGTTTGCCTGACCATAGGTACGGTTGTATGCAGAGAACTATTTTTGGCTTCCTACAATATTCTACTTCCTTAATCATCTCCAATGGTACCTACCATGAAACACACAAGCTAGAATGATGAGTTATATGCCAAAAACACTTCCAACGGTTAGAGGGACTTCCTACAGTTGATGAAACAAAGAAAATAATGAAGACTAAATGCAACCTAAATATATAGGAATGCTAAATATAAATATGCAATGAATCTAATACCACTTACCATCCCAAACACATGTAAGAATAAAGCATCAATGAAAGTCTTCGAGAATGCACCTTGAGCTTCAATCTTGACAAAATTGAACTTCAACCTTGGGATGAATTCAACTCACTTAAACATTAGCAACTTGACTTCTTTTGGAAACGGAAAAGCCAACACATACAAATTTGGTCTTTACAGGGAACCATGCATTAAAACCACGAGGTGTGGCATAGATAGCTGAGCAGGTTAAAATACCAACCATGAGGTCCTATGGTTAAACCTTATGGCCAGTCTTTCGAGCTGTAATAAGTATAGTAAAAGTTGGTAAGATATATCTCTATTAATAATTCCTAGATCTAGGTGTAAGTATAAATCCCCACTGTTGTGCAAGTCTGTGACTTATTAGTGTGTGTGTGTTGTAGGACCGATGCTGCATTAGGTATCGATTGTGAAATCGTGGAGAACAGGTTGAGGGGATTCATCCTTGTATAAAAAAAAAAAAAAAAAAGAAAAAAAAAGGAAAAAGAACCGTGCATTAAACTGTCTATACCGATTATTTTCTTCAATTTGAAAATGCCTAAAGGACTAAACAAGCTGTACATGCTACAAAATTTATTTAGTCTAAACCTTTTAAAAAATAGTTCATCTTTTTATTTTGGGTTAATAACGTTTTAATATCTTCAACTTTGGGGGTAGTTTCAATTTGGTCCATGATAAGCACAAAATATTCATTAAAACTATTCCCTAATTTATATTTTCTATTTACTTTATTATATTTAATTTGATGTATTTAAAGTGTTTTTGATTTATTGCAGGGCTGTTGAGTATATACCAGAAAAGATGATAATTAGGACTACTTAAGCTAATAAATGCAACTTAAAATGGGTTTCTCACTTGCCTAAAATTTCATAGAGCTGCAACAAGATTTGGGTCAACAATTTTGAAGATTTGAGCAGCTGAAATTCAAAGTTAAGCAAAGAAATTCATGATCCCAAAATCAGCAGCAAATCTGGACAGATTGACCAAGCTTTGGTAATCTGACCATAACTTGTGATTCCCATATCCGATTTGGGTGAAATTTGTGGTTCTAGAAAGAGGACTTAATGAACTACAATTGTTTAGTTTATGGCATTTCCTGATTCAAATGTCTTCCAAGTAAAAAATGAGCAACCAAGAATTCAAAGAAAGTGGGCATTGCTTTTGACTTGTGGGATCAGCTGGATCCTTCCCCCATTTCTTATAAATACCAAGAGAATTCATATAACAAGGGGAGAGGAGGAGGTACAAAGACGGCAAAGGGGAGAAACTAGTTCTTGGTTTCTACATGGCCAACTAATCTTTGTCTTAGGGTGGAGATGAAGCCCTAAGCAAGTATTGTGTATTTTATTGTATTGTGTTGTTGATTTGATTATTTATGTATGAGGATTGCATAACTAGGAGGATTGTATTATTGATACAATTGGTTTTAGTGTTTTTATCTCAAATTGTGTTTAATTTCTGTGATTTTAAATACAATGGTTATGCAATGGTTTTCACTGTACATATATTTGGAGATTAAGATGATTCATGCTTAGACAAGATAAGTCGTGCTCACAAATTAGTTTAGAGTAGAGTAGGTGAGACGGTTCATGCTATATCTTTGATGAGTTATGCCTAATTTATAAATATATGAACCTTTTTTGATGATGTCATTGGGCTTGTAGTTACAATGAATCTTGCTCATACCAAATAATAACTTCTTGAAACACGTTACAATAAGAGCATTTTTATACAAGATTAGTGATGGATTCGAGACCCTAAGTATTTCTTTTCTTGAAGAAAATATAAATTTATTTTGCTTGCATTCCATAGAGTTCAAAACTATAAAAATCATTTTTTTGAATTATTTTAGTATTCAGTTTTCAAAATTAAAATAATCCTAGTACAGTCCTTGTGGTACGACACCCGTACTACCACTATATACAAATTTTTGCATCATACGGGTAATTGATTTTGACACAATTAGTTCATAAACTTAGAATTGTCTCAATTTAGTGACAACTTATCAACTATTGTTGCCATGTGGTCCAAGGCCCAACGTCTGTTAGGTTTATGGACGGAAAACGCACATGCACGGCACATGCGACTGACGTGGATCCTAGGTGGCGTCCACGTGTGCTTCCCTGCCCAATTAGAGACCACGTGCTTAGTACGTGATATCAAGTCTAGCTTTTTTGAAGAATTTTGACTGAAATGCCCCCAAATCAACTTCTCCTTTTCTTCCATCTTCACGAATGGTCTCGGTCGGAACCCTAAATCTTCCCCCAAATCTTCCTGCCATGGCTTCCTCCCTTCTTATCTTCTTCACCTGAGTTTAACCCCAAACCCAATACCCATGACTGCAACTCTACAGCAACCCACAATCAAAACCCATGTCTGCAACTCTACAATCAAAATCCAACATAGAGAAAAAAAAAATTCGGATCCTAGTAACTCCATTTTTTCCAATAGATCTGGTGCTTGAGCCGGTGGAACAATAGGTAAGTTTAAATCCTGATAATATTTCTGTCAAACTTGGGTTTAGCACATTCAACCTTAACTACTAATAGATGTTTGCTAGCAGATGCTGCACGGAGATTGAACAATCAGCTTTATGACATTGCTATAAATTGGGCTAGTGGATTACATCACGCCATGAAGTGTGAGGCATCTGGATTTTGTTACATTAATGACTTGGTTTTGGGGATCTTGGAGCTTCATTTGCTCGATCCGTTTGATTCGATGTGGATCTGGGCAAGGAGGTAGGCAAGGGCAGCTTGCATCTCTTCTCCTAGGCTATCTGCACATCTTATTTGTGAAGAAAAGGCAGCGAGCGGTTCTATGCTTAGTAGAGCTACTGGTCCCCGAACGACAACTGCTTCTTGTTCTCGCCCAACCGCTTCTTTTGATTTATTTATTATTTAGAATCCTAGACTAAAGAAGAAGCTCCTGAATTAGCGCAGGGTGGTCGTAGATCAGCGGGAGAGCTGTAACTGTACTGACCTGCCGTCGGTTTCAGGGCAAACCCATGCCGCTTATTCACCATGGGTTTCTCATTGTCAATAATGACGATGGTTCAGCCATGGGATTTTCATCGTTGCGGGAGGAAAATGGGGATGCTTCTACACCTTTTTCCAACAATTTGCATAAATCTTGCAGTCACCTGTCGCCGTCGATAGCCACTGCCATTGCCGGATAATATAAGATCTCAAATCTGGTCGGTTTCTCAATCACTCATTGATCTATCTCTTCAACAAAAAACTCAAAACTCAGATCACATGAAGATGGATTTCAAAGCTTTGCCATATGACCCTTTTGTCAGATTGAACCAAAACCAAATTCCCTAAATCCAAGAGCTGAGCTGTGTAATTTTTGGTGGATTGGTTGAAACATTTGAGGAATTCCAACGTAGCGATTCCTAGAATTGCTGGGGCTGAAGAACCCAAGTGCGAAGTTTTCTCCACTAGAAACTAAATGGACTGGTTGATTGTGTCAATGGAAGTGCAAGGCTGGAGGAGAAAGAAGAGAAGCAATGAACTCATAAACCTTTGAGCAGCCATAGCGGAAGATTTGGAAGAAGATTTAGGGTTCCGACCAAAACCATTCGTGAAGAAGGAAGAAAAGGAGAAGTTGATTTGGGGGCATTACGGTCAAAATTCCTCAAAAAAGCTGGATTTGATATCATGTGATCTCTAATTGGGCAAGGAAGCACACGTGGACGCCACCTAGGATCCACGTCTGCCACATGTGCCGTGCATGTGCATTTTCCGTCCATAAACCTAACGGACGTTGGGCCCTGGACCACATTGCAACAATAATTGATAAGTTGTCATTAAATTGAAACAATTTTAAGTTTATGGACCAAATTGAAACTAAGCCCAAAGTTGAAAGTATTAAAACGTTATTAACCCTTTTATTTTTAGCCAGCTTGTTTTAGGGTGAGGGAGGTGTTCCCCTTAGTTGGGGTGTGACATGACCTTAAAATACAGGAAACAAAATATAAAAATGTGGCAAATCCAATACCCACACACGAGGCTGGGATTTGCACCTATCGCACGCATGATCGATACAAATAAACGAAGTCAACTTTTTGGATCGTCAAGTCTCTAAATTGGCCGGTCTTAGCTCGATGTCATGTGCACGTGAGGCCCTCACACCACCACATCTTCATCAAATTTCACAATACACATGCCACATTGCCATGCCTTTCTCCCAGCCAAATGTGGAACAAACTGAAAGAGCTAGCGAATGACAAGGGAAACGAGGAATAGAGGAAACTAGAAAGTGAAGGAAAGAAAAGGATGGTATTTTAGAAAAGTATCCATCATTCATTACACACTAAATTACAACATGCACTGCCTTGCCTTTAATTTTTTTCCCCTTTTCTCTTCCCACCACCCACACACCACCCTGCTCGGTGGGTAATTCAGTAATTGGGGAAGGGTAAGTTAGGCCAGCTTTATACATTATGAATGAATGGGCCGGAAAGTGTGGGTGGGGATCCATTTTGGAACGTTGGATATTGACTTTATACTTTTTGAATGGACCAGAAAGTACCTCATGTGAGGGAATGGGAATTACTAATTACGAGTCTCTACTAATGATCGAATTAAATTTACGATAAGATCAGCATTTCCCTTCTATACTAATCCTATCAGCGGGTGGGTGGTGTTCCTGGTTTTGATTTAAATCGTGAACCAAATCAAATTAGAGTAAATTGACTGGTTTGGTTCAGCTTTTTAATTTTTATTATTAATATTAAAAAATCAAATTAATTTGGTTCATTTTTAGTTTGCATGTAAAAAAACCAATCCAGAACCGAAAAATTGAACCGAGTAATATATATAAAAGATTGCCCCACACTCCCACCATTGCGGCCCAGTTGACCCTGACCCCTCAGAACAAATGATAGAAAAGGGCCGAAAAGGGAGAAAGTCTCTAAAAGGTCTTTGGCCCACGAATAAAGATGGGGTTTTGGATCTCACTTCTTACGGGTAATTTTAATCCCAACCTTGAGAATCAATAAGTTAAATGGATTTATTACGCCCTAGAGGCTCATTGCATCGCACACCACAATAATACATGGGCTTTTTTTTTTTTTTTTTTTTTTTTTTCATGGTTCTTAACACATGACACATCAGCAATCACATTGAAGGAATAAAAAAACCTTTATTTGTTACTTTCAAAAGAAGAACACAAAATATTATTGTACGGCAGTTACAAGCTTCAAAGTGGCTTAATTGCAATCCAAACGGGTAGCTCAGCTGGTAGAGAGTTAGTTTGGGATAAGGTTATAAACTCAGACATCCTTGATTCAATTCTTTTGAATATTGTTGTTTAAACTTAAATAATAACTATGATTTACAGGTAATTACAGTTATTTGGAGTTTTATTATAATCCCACAAACAATCAACGAGGTGAGTCTGAGTTCTTTTTAATGAAATTTATTTATTTCCAAAAAAAGAGGTGGGTTTGAGATTTCACGTCATAGAAAAAAGAAAAACAGTGGTTTAATTGCTAAAGATAATCTAAATTGAAAGTCTAAACTACTCTAAAAATAGATTTGATGAATTTTAGAGGGGCCTTTCAAAGTACATCCACAATGATAGACAACCAATCTATGGGCCCTAAATTCTTAGCCCTATGTTTGGTAGAGGGGATTTGTGGGAGGATGGAAAGGGAAGGGGAGAAAAGTGGAGGGAAAAGAGTTAGGGGGTGTGTTTGGTAGGGGGGAAAGGGCTAAAGAGGGAGAGTGAATCCCTCAATTTATCTTTTTTTCATCCCTCCAATATTGGAAGGAAAGGTGGAGGGAAAATAATGTATTTTTGTTAAAATAACCATATTACCCTCATATTTTCACAACTTTTTTTTAACATGTAAGAGTAGAAAAATAAAATTATACCTTTTAATATTTATCTATCCATCTTGCCAAACACAAAAAAAAGAAAAAAAAAAAAAAGAAAACTATCATTCCATTTATCCTACCAAACACATAAAAAAAAAAAAAAAAAAAAAAAAAAAAAATTTCTTATCAAGAGATGAAAGATCCATCATTTTTACATTTATTTTCTCCTATTTTTCCATCCTCCCTGCCGAACATACATAAAGCTATTATGCTTTAGACGAAGTCTTGGATCCTGATGATTGCTGAAGTGTGTCCTCCGATGCTCCTGTCCCTTTCTTTCGTCTTCGAAAAGAAAAACATAAACCTTTGAGGCTTTCAAGTCACCCATGACTCTTTCACGCTTTCTGTCATCTATCACGGTATCACTCGTCCCATGGATTTTCCACACGTGTCCCACTAATGCTCGCATTATTAATCCAAATAAATCAAGGAAGATTAAACACCAACGATTTTGCACCGTTGGTGCTTTACACGCATCAAACTCTTACTGGTCCTGTGTCCTTCGCGTTGTTTTGGAGAATGTTTAAAGAGCCAATTATTTATTCAAATTTACTTAACCAATTAATATAGTAGTCATCACGTTAGTTTATAACCAAACAAATTATTCTCATTATGAGAATTTTAAAAGACTCATCCAATTGCCACATTAATTAGAAAAATAAATTAGGTGACGTTATATAAAAATTATTTTTTTCCTCTTTACTTTAACAGCTCACGTGGCAGACAATAATTTATTAGCCTGTAACTTATATCGGTTAACAACTCTTGTACGAAATTATATTAAGGAAACACTCCATCAAACTTGAGAAAATGTGATTGCGCTTTTGCATCACTATCCTAGAAGGGTTCTACGTATAGTCATTGCTAGAACCATGTATGTTCTTTGTCTTTTAACATTTTATGTCAATTATATGTAATTAAAATGCTAACTAGCTATTAACATGAAGGGAAATTTCAAGTCTCACAAGATGCCAATTGCTGATCACTTCCTTAGGTCATGTTTGTTTGGTTGGAATAGGAATGAGTGGAAATGAAATTTAATTGCATGTTTAAAATAGTTTGGAATAAAATAAGATTGATAAAAAGACATTGCGGAATGAATATTATTATAATTTACTATTATTATTTGATTTTATTCCTATTTAATTATCTCATCCAAATATGTTATATGAAATGAATTAAAATATAATTTTATTTTATTTATTTTATCCCAACCAAATATACATGACATTAGTAGAGAAAGAGTCTCCAGAAGGAAACTAATTAGTAGTAGTGATGAGGAAGCATTTGACCCTTCAAGAAGTGGATTGGAAAAGTCAAAGATTTATCTCTTATGTCCTTTCCAAATAAATTCAAATCCAATTTTGATACGAACTCAAGCATGTCTGCTCAACATTGACTAGTTCAACACGGAATGATTAATACGCTCACTAACCAACAAAACATTGCTGGGAATGCTCCATACGACGACACAATGGCTGATTATCAAGTTGGATTAGATTGAATATATAATGAAGGGATCAGCTATTGCAACTCCACTTTTTTATCACATCCTCTTGTGTTTTTTAGGTTTTTAAGGTTTTATTAAAATATATAAGGATTTTACAAAAACCGATGGTGTTATTGACCAGAAAACATTATTTTGAACAATTTTATAGAGGAAAAGTTTTTTCAAAATCTACCGTTTAAGTAAACTTTTTAACTTTTTATAATATTTATTTTATTTTTTGCCAAAAAATCTATTTAAATGATAGATTTTAAAAAAACTTTATCCTGTAAAATTATTCAAAATAATGTTTTCTAATGAACCACGCGTCTGTTTTTATAAAAACCTTTTATATTTTGCATAAACTTTAAAAAACCAAAACAAAAGAGGGGTTTGATAAAAAAGTAAGGTCACAATAGTCGTTCCCTATAATGAAATCTGGCATGGGCCACGGGGCAATTTGGATTATTGAAAGGGTAAATTACATTAAGACCACTTCTAAAATCTGACAATTACAAATAGACCCCCTCATGTTTCTGAAATTACATTAAGACCCCTCCCTCTAACTTCCGTCCATAATCCGTTAAATCACTTTCAATTTTTTTTCAAAATATCCTAATTACCCTTATTGGATGACAACTTCCATACTTAATGCATATAACTCATCAATCCAACACATTCATCTAGTACATTTGATTGATTTATTTATTTATTGATAAACAACTAAAATATTATATATATATATATAAAAGAAAAATGCCAAAGAGTTTAAATTTTTGTCCAACTAATGTGGTAGCCATCAGATTTGCTCATTAGAAACAATTATCTATTTAATTGATGTGTAAAAAAAAAAAAAAAAAAAAATTGATTTGCCTAGTTGCCACCTCTATACGTGCATCTCCATTTTAATAATTATTTTTATTTATTTTTACATATGAGTAATGCTACATAGCCTTTTTTTTTTTTTACTCAAATCTACTTACTCAAATGAGGTGGCAACTTAGCAAATCAATTTTTTTTTTTTTAATTTTGCAAATCAATTAAAAATTTAATTAAATAAATAATTGTTTCTAAATAGCAAATTTGACAGCTGCCACATCAGTTGGACAGAAAATTTAAATTGTTTTTAGCATTTTTCTTATATATATATATATATATATATTATCTTTTAGTTGTTTATCAATAATAATTAAAAAATTCAAAAGTATTAGATGAACTATTAGACTGGTGAGTTATATGCATTTAACATGGAAGTTATCATCCACTAAGGGTATTTAGGGTATTTTGAAAAAAATTTGAATATAATTTAACGGATTAATGGATGGAAGTTAGAAGGAGGGGTCTCTTTGTAGTTTATTTTGTAAAGCAGGGAGTATCAGTGTAATTTTAAAAACGTGAGGAGGTGTATATGTAATAGTCAGATTTTAGAAAGGGTCTTATTGTAATTTACCCTTATTGAAAAATGTTGCGACAATATTGTCAGTGGGTCCTTGGCTGATGTGTGGGTGTGGACCACTTGAATGTGTGGTGCTGGTACCACTGTAGTATTTTTTATTTTCTTATGAGAGGAACTTCACTCACACATCAAAAGGGTACACAACTTTTAGAGGCGTTGAGAACCCTAATAAAGAACACACAGCCCCCCTTCCCAACCGATGTGGATTGACACACATGTATTTTTTGATTAGAAGAACTCCACACGCACACGTGTGTGTCAGGATGGGTTTAGTAAGCTTTTCATAAATGAATTTGAGTTTATTTGGTTTTTAGTATCATCATCATCATCTTCTTCTTCTTTCTTCTTTCTTCTTTCTTTCTTTCTTTCTTTCTTTCTTTTTTTTTTTTTTTTTTTTCCTCAAAAATAATAATAAAAAAAAAGAAATGAAGCAAGAACTTTATCAAAGAGAAGAAAAAAAGGGGAAACTCCTTTACACTATACAGGATCGTAGTGGAACATGTATCATTATTGATAATCATCCTGTCTGGGTACAATTGCTTCTTGGAGGAAAAATCTATCCTCATATTTGGCATTAACATATTCAATATGAAGCAATGAATTTTTATTTATTTATTTATTTTTGGAGTGTTTACAATAAGATTGTGTGTGAATGTTGAAAAGGCCAAGGGAAAGGAAATGAAAATGGTGACTTAGAAATTGATTTGTTTTTCCAGCAGTTTTGAGCTTTTCCCTCTCCTTTCCGTCAACTTTTTTAAGATCCACATTAAGTGATCTTGATTAGTGACTAATCCTTCTAGTAACAAGTTAGATACCCACACAATCATCGCCATAAAAGTATTTATGGATGGAACCAACTAAGTTGACACAACTCTACCCAGCCATCTATTGTAGCCATCCTCACTGCTTTCTCAAGTCCAATCCCTCGATCTTGAGTTTATTGCAATAATTTTATAAACTAAAAAAATTAATTGACAACAACCTTACACAAATTTCTATATTTTTTCCTAATTAACTATAATACCCATCAAAGGAAAATTTTGAACTATTACAAAAATTAAAACACAATTTTTGATTAATAATATTTCTAGTCAAGAAATCAGTCCTCGACATTTTTTGTATTTTAAAAGCATTGAATATTAAGCTCCTTATCTACTACTTGCATTGGAAAGAGGGTCTTGAATTAGGTGAAGTTAAATAATAAAATATAAACTATAAAGGGAATAAGGGTGGGAAAGCAATGTTTTGATAGGAGCAAGTCTATAAATATCTATAATTTATGAAAAATTATAAGGGACCACGGGCCCCACTTGGCCCTACCTGGCTTCGCTTGTGGACTGAACGATCACCTAGTTGTTGGATTCTTTCGTTAAATTGATGATGAGGGGCAGGCGGGATCTGTCTATTCATTTATTAATTAATATATGAAGTGAAGCATATCAATTTAATTTAATTTTTAAAATTTTAAATCTTTTGGGTAGAAGAAACAGAGAGGTCTGTCAATTGCATGTGTAGTCAAACGGATTCTGTAGCACGTGCAGTGCACGACTATCAAGGGGAAGGGGAAAACATAAAATATAAAAATGTCCAGGGGAGGCAGGAGTTTGGCTGTCGGCACCTTTAAAATGTGTTACTAAAAAAACCACTAAGCTATGCATCAAAAAAGGTTACTTAATAGTACAATGATAAAAGTGTATTTTATGATAAAAAAATACCTTCATATAACTGTAATATGGGTAGATGATATCATAAATAAATCAGGTTCAAGTAAAATAAGAAAATGAACTAACAAGTACACTAATATTTTTATTTTATTTAAACCTGATTGACTTGTGATACCACCTAATTCTCTCACAATAATATAGAAGTTTACTCGTTTTATGCATCTCTCCCTCTCTCTCTCATGCTCTCTCCTTTTAAATACATGTCCATGGTTTCCCTCTTAATTGGTTCTCTTATTGACTTGCCTCTCCCCCTCTCTCTCTCTCTCTCTCTCTCTCTCTCTCTCTCACACACAGTGCACATGGAGGCTGAACCACGTGATGAGTTCTCCCTTAGCATACCTCTCCTTGATGATGCGAAGCAACAGAAGCTCGAGGGAGTAGAGTCAAACAGTCGCCTCCCCAGTAGCACAGGCACCACCTCTTTCTTTAAGACCTGTTTCAATGGACTCAACAGTCTCTCAGGTTCTTTTCTTTCCCTTTTAAAATTTTTTTTTTTCAAGGTTAATAGATATCATCATAGAAATTAGATCAGACCCTGTTGTTCCAAGGGGATTAGTTATCTAACTCTTTTAATTATTATTTTGGTTTATTATATTTAGTTAGTGAATATCTACCAGTTAAATTATTTTTAATTAAAACAATGACACACACTCTCTATCTAATTAGTACCCTTAGACTAGTCACTAGGATTGTTAACTAGTTATCTTTTAAAAAATATCATTTTACTAGTAGTTAAAAAATAGTTAGTGCCATTGAAAATACTCTAAGGAGAAAGCTTTGGTTTGAACCAAACATATGCATTAGTGTCTTCTTACTTAAGGTAGTTTGATGTACATAAAAGAAAAAAAGAAAAAGGTAAATATCCAAAATATCCGGCATAAAAATAATTATATCCAAAAACCCCATAAAATAATTTTTCTATCCGAAAAAACCTAAAAAGGATTAAAATATATCCAAAAAACCCAACACCCTAACTTCCATCCAACTTCATTTAAATTATATAGCTTTCGGACTAACATACCGTTTTTATAATTGTTTGTCTATTAGTTTTTTTTTTTCTTTATTTGTGATAAATAACAAATAATCCATTTATTGGATAAACATGATGGTAATACAAATTTTGAATAATTATCTTTATATTTCAATAAAAAATGTAGTAAGGGTATTTTAGTTAAGAAATTTCATCACTCAAAAGGAATTGGATGCAAGTTAAGATTTTGGGTTTTTCAGATATAGTTTAATCATATTTGAGTTTTTCTGATAGGAAAATTATTTTATGAGGTTTCTGAATATAATTTTTTTTATGAGAGATATTTTAGATTTTTTCCAAAAGAGAGGAAAGTTTGGTACAATTGAAAAGGCCTTCTTTATTACAAGGTACGGTGTTTAATTTTTAAATTAAAACTTCAATTCACATAATATACATTTGTATATAGCTCTCCTTTTGACTTGCTATTAAGTATTAACTGGCTAGTGTCCATTATATTTTGAGTAATGTTAGTATATCTTTCTCTTTTTTTTTTTTTTTTTTCAAATTAAAGATCTTAAATGAGGTGATATTTTGGTATTGGATTTAACTATTTAAATTTAAATATCAAAAGTCAAACCTGTAAGTTGATATGCCACATCATTTGAAATATATATGTTGAATTTGAGAAAAAAAAATTGAGACATGTAGCATTATTTTGGCATTTTGCCAAATGTCTTTCCCACATCATTGCCATATCATTTTGGCACTTTTTTTTTATGACGAGGAAGCCCGATAAGACCGAGCCATGCAGATCCAACCCTGCCAGGTAAAATCTCAGGTATACAAACCGCCTTAATTGACCTGTACATCAAATGAGACACAAGCACGGATATTGTACCCAAGACGTCTGAGTTGAGTTGACGATCCAAGCCAATCCCAACCAAGTGGGCTACCCGGGTTGGGGTCATTTTGGCATTTTTGGCTTGTTCTGAACTCCAAGCTCCATCATTTAATGCACATTGAATGAACACTTTAATATTTTATTTTGCAAGGAGCCATTTTTAGAATATGATATATTAAGTGCCTGTTTGGACATCCATGGAAATTAAATGGTTCCATTGATTTTGGCATAGCACTTGAAGCTGCAAATATATCAAATCTGAAATGAAAATATTTTAGGAAATTGGAGCTATCAGTGCAGTTGATGGAATAGGTTTAAGTTTTGGGAATTCTGAAATGCCAATTCCGACGAAATTCCACAATCATTCATGAGGATAGCTACCATTTTCTGTAATGGTCCCATTAGGATCATGAATTTGTAAATAACATGGTGCAGTGAATTTCCTTACTCTTCAAAATAGTACTAGCTAGTTTAGTTCCCCTGCAAAATCACTTAAAAGAGTACCGATGAATTTCCAAGCATTTCCTCAATCTCCTAAAAAACCAATGGAATTCGCTGTTTTTCAGTTTGCGGATCATGCAATTAATTTTAACTGCAGTATTGATGTCTTCTGTGCACCAAACACAAACATTGGTGGGAGTCTCCAGCACCATTTCTGGGACTTGCTTTTCTTCAGTACCAAAAATAGTCTTTGCTTTGTCCTTCCATTATTATTCAAATCTGACCCAAGTAACTAGTGTTGTTCTAATAGCTATGTTTTAATTGTAGAGGAACTAAGAGCTTAAATTCCCTCACTCTTCTTCGTTTTTCAGGAGTTGGGATACTGTCAATTCCATATGCACTATCATCGGGAGGGTGGTTGAGCTTGATACTTCTTTTCGTCATTGCCATTGCATCTTTCTACACTGGCTTGCTAATTCGAAGATGTATGGACGTAGATTCGAATATAAGAACTTATCCTGATATCGGTGAGCGCGCATTTGGGAACAAGGGAAGAATGGTGGTTTCCATTTTTATGTGTATGGAGCTCTACTTAGTTGTGACAGGTTTCCTAATTCTAGAAGGGGATAACTTACATAATTTATTACCCGATGTGGGATTTGAAGTTGCAGGGTTAAGAATTAGGTGGGAGGCAAAGCTTCATAATAATTGCGGCCCTTGTTATTTTACCTTCAGTTTGGTTGGATAACTTGGGCATCCTTTCTTATATATCTGCCAGTGGTGTTTTAGCTTCTTTTGTCATCCTTGGCTCAATTTTTTGGACTGCTGCATTTGATGGAATTGGATTTCACGGAAAAGGGAACAACTCTATTTAACTGGAGCGGAATTCCAACCTCTGTTAGCTTATATGCCTTCTGTTATTGTTCCCATCCGGTCTTCCCTACCCTCTACACTTCTTTGCGAAATAAGCATCAATTCACTAATGTAAGTGTAAGCAAGGTCTTGAAATCTTTAATTATTTTACCCATCTCATCATTTTAATTCAGTCTGTTAATTATGAGAATTAGATTTATGGTTTTTCTATTCGTTCTGATTTAGATGAAATCGAGTTAAATTTCAGTATAATTCAAGTAAAAGATGACAAAGCTCAAAACGAGGTGCTTTAGCTAATGAAGTTGATAGTTTCACTTTGTTGTTCTTCATTGCAGGTTTTGATTCTATGCTTTCTGCTCTGCACCTTCACCTATGCATCAATGGCAGTTTTGGGGTACTCAATGTTTGGGTCAGAGATACAATCCCAGATAACTCTAAACCTCCCAACCGATAAACTTAGCTCAAAAGTTGCCATATACACCACCCTGGTTAATCCTTTATCTAAATATGCATTGATGATGACACCAGTGGTGAATGCTATTGGGAATTGGTTTCCATGCTACTACAACAAAAGGTCCTTCAACCTCCTAATCAGAACCATAGTGGTGATTAGCCACTGTCATTGTAGCCCTGGCTATCCCCTTTTTTGGAGACCTCATGTCACTGGTCGGAGCATTTTTAAGTGTCACAGCTTCAATTTTGTTGCCGTGCCTATGCTACTTGAAGATTTCGGGTGCTTATCGGATATTTGGATTTGAATTGGTGATTATAGGGGGCATCATGTTAATGGGTATTTTGTTTATAATAACTGGTACTTACACATCTCTGCTACAAATAGTAAGGCATTTGTAAGCTTTATATTTCGTCTAGGTTATTGGTGAAATTTTAGCTTTGTGATACACTAGAGGTTATCAAGCAGGTATGGTCAGTTTAGTTTTATGTCAATTTGTATAATGTTGAAGAGAGAAAAAGGAAAAAAAAAAAAAAAAACAAATGGTCAGGCTGATTTTTGTATGAAAACTTGTCTGTTATTTTCATTATTATTATTAATTTTTGATGTACAATGCCCCTGCATTTCTTCAAATTGCCCTTTACTCTTTTGTTTGCTGCGCGTTGAAAAGAGGAGGGCATAGAGTAATTTAGGAGATTTATGGCTGCGAAGAGGGTGGAACTAATGCCAATGACAAGCACTCCTGTGGATTTGCACGCTCAAAGCATTAGTTTTTTCACTTTTTGATACAACTTGGAGCATGCGTATGGATGTGCTATTAGTTTCTCAATTTTATTCTGATTGATTAATAAACAGTTGAAACTGAGAGATACTGCTCTGAGCTTGCAAGGGTTCAGGGTGAATTAGAACCCTGGGAAAAACAATTGATTGAGCACAAGGGAAAACTTGAAGTTGCATGTACTGAAAGAAAGCTTTTGAATGAGAAGGTGAGGTTCATATTTAAATTGTCTTGCAAACTAATTGTGGAGGAGGATTTATAACAACACTCATAATTTTCGTATGCCCTTATAATCACATTTTATTTTCTTTCCTCTTGATAGGACAGAAATTTTTTTATTTTGCTTTTCTGCTATGGAATTAGTTTACATTTGAAAAATCACTTGGAGTTTGTTTAGCTTGTAACATTTCTACATTTTCGTTGGCCAAATTTTTCCCTAGTATGTCCTGTTTTCAAATATTTTTGTGCAAATCTTTTTCCTAACTATTCAGATGGAATCTGTTCTTAATTTTTCTCACCAATGTGGACAGAAGCAGCATCATCGATGTCTTTGACTAACTTCACTGCTGTCACAAGTTGTCGAAATGTTTTTTATAATATTTTTCTACTTAACAAATGGATCCAACGAAAATGGAATGAACCCGGAGTTTTATGAGGGGAATGCAACAATGCAAAAAAACTATGAAATTTGATTAACTGTCGAAATGTTTTTTGTAATATTTTTCTACTTAACAAATGGATCCAACGAAAATGGAATGAACCCTGAGTTTTATGAGGGGAATGCAACAGTGCAAAAAAACTATGAAATTTAATCAACTGGTGCAGCACAAGCATGTGCTGAGCTACTTCGGAGGAAGAACCTCCGGTGTTGCAACTTTCATGATATTGGTATGAACTTTCATGATATTGGTATGAACTGTGTTTTGAGTGGTTCTCGACACTTCACCTGTTGAATTTGTGTTGATACTGTACTAACATTAATATTAGTGTGCTGAGCACGTACCATACTGAAGTTGGGATTTGGGTGATAGCTCAGTCCACTTGGACCTAGAAAAATTCAACTGAAACAAGTGAGCACAGGCCCATGAAACCATCTTAAAGTTGAACTTCTTCAGTTGGCTGATTCTGTGGCTTGAGTGTAACAGTTTCCTTTTCTTATTCACCTTGTCAAAGCTTTTATCAGTTTTTTGATAATGTCTTGCTTGTTTGATCGCTTAGTTGGCTTTCAAAATGATTAGGTAATAAGAGAGATTGTGGTAAATCAAAGTAAAGAAAATAAAGTTTTCGATAATGTCTACCTTTTCCCTTGTGCTTTGGCCTTTTGTGTTCACTCCATAATCAATATAGTTATACTTGTTGCAGATGATCACGCTAGGAGGTGATGCAGAACTTGAACTTGTGGATTCTTTGGATCCTTTCTCTGAATGTGTTGTTTTCAGTGTCAGACCGCCAAAGAAGAGCTGGAAGAACATTGCAAACTTATCCGGGGGTGAAAAGGTAACTCTCAAAACTACTTATGGCACCCATTATTTGGGGCTCCAATATTTTGTATGCTGAGCATACTTCCTCCGTTAAGTCCCCACACTCGCTATTAGTTGGTTTGCTAATGTTGGTCGATCTTATTGCTTTCAGACTCTCAGCTCATTGGCTCTTGTTTTTGCACTTCATCACTACAAACCTACCCCACTATATGTAATGGATGAGATCGATGCTGCTTTGGGTACTTTCTTAAATTCATGAACTTTATTCTTTTGAATGACTTTTATATTTATTGTCTATTTTATGTGCTCCGTTGGTCTTCATTCGCTTCTGTTGTTCATATGGTTTGGCAGACTTCAAGAATGTCTCAATTGTGGAACATTATGTGAAGGATCATATGAAGGATGCACGGTTTATCATCATCAGGTAGATTGTATGCCAATGGATATTAGGTATGCTTACTGATGTAATATACACTTAGGCTGTTATTTATGTTTGTTTATGAACCTACAGCCTTAGAAACAACATGTTCGAATTAGCAGATCGGCTTGTTGGGATCTACAAAACTGATAATTGCACTAAGAGCATTACCATCAATCCAGGGAGTTTTGTGGTTTGCGAAAATGTTGCTCAAGGAGGCATGCCTACATTTTGTTGATAAGCGTTGTGGTTCCTTCCAAGCGATGAACATTTTCTTATCTATAAGCGCACAAGTTGCCATAAAATATGTGGAGCTTGCAAATATTGAGCATATATTTATTGTATGACACTGTCATATGTAATTATATTGATAATGTATTAGAAGTCTTGTTGAGTGATCAATATCTGAAGGATTAGTTACACGAACATATTGGTTTTGATTCTAACTGTTCAGTTATTTCTGGGAGAATTCATTGTTATGTTCCATAGGTTAATCTGTTAGTTTGTGCTTGAAAAAGCAACTTGAAGCAAAAATGACTCCAGATTGAAAATTTTATTGTACCTTTCACTCTGCAACTATGATACATCATACAAAGAGGTACATTTAGAAGGAAAATCTCAAAAATGGTTCAAAAATACACATGGGATTGCTCCTCTTAACTGTTGTTTATGGAATCAGTCCTTTTACAGGGAATCCAAAGGATCTTTGTTGGCAACTTGCTCATCATTGCTCCTTGTCCGGCGAGAATGCAAGGAACGTGAATGTGAGGAAATTGCCTGGGCTGGCTTATCTGTTTTCCGAATCAGATTGTAGGACCATGCCCCAAGTAGTGTTCCTGTTACTGGTCCAACCAGGTACACCCAAATTGCCTTATAATGTGAACTGGCTAGTGCTGGGCCTAGAGTCCTTGCTGGGTTCATCGATCCGCCTGATACTGGTCTGGAAATAACAATGCAACTAGTTACTTAACTGGGCTTCAAAACCTGGGCCTTTGAAAAAACCCTTTGGGCCTTTTGCTACGCCCCACCAAGGTTTAGGCCATATTTGACATTATGATTACTATTATGTGGTTGGGTAGTTAGACCTATGTAAGTTAATTTCAAGTTCATAAATTAAATATATGGAATTCCTCAGTCGAAAAAGAAAAAGAAAAAGGTAAAAAAAGACTATAATGTTAGGTTTCACTTAGGTTGAGTATAGGGCGCATTTTTTTTTTTTTTTCCTCGACAATCGATAGAATTTATCCTTACTTCCAAAACTCCCTGATACCAACAAATGGGTATTAGTGTTTTTTTGTAAACTTGAATCTAAGATTACTCATTACTCACTCAACAAATGAGGACAATGTCATTAGGCTATCATATCATTGGCAATTGACTATAGTTGTTAGCTTAGTTATAGTTTTTGTGATTTCAAAACGGATGACATGATGAGTTTAATTTTATCTAATGACAAAAATGTTTCTGACCTAATAAAAGAAAAAAGAAAACTTACCCAGCCAAAATGGAAGTGATGCACACTGCAGAACCGACTGCCAAACCTGCCAGCTCTCCTACCTGTTAAAAAAAAAACAAAAAGGGAAAAGCAGGGTAAATAGTAGATAATTATAAGAACCTACACAGAGAGTGGGTAAATTTGGTTGAGCGGAATTTTACAGCTTTGGTATCGGTTGCCACAGCTGAAGCGACAAACATCATTGTAAATGTTACGACAATCTCCATGACCAAAGCTTGAAAATCTGATCCAGCAGGTGATGTAGTTCCTATAAGTTTTATTGGGTGCAAGAGAACGCGCAGCGTAAATGCAGCAAAAATTGCTCCTGTGAATTGAGAAGCTGCGTAAAATGGAACCTGCAAGAGAATTCAGCTCTTTATGTCTTCATTTTCTGTGGTTTGCTATAGGTGCATTTTTTTGCTCGGACATGAAAATGGGACCATGAACGAGAAGTGAGATACAAAATTGGCCTTATATTTTCTTTATTTCTTAGAGGATCTGGGCCCATCTGAATGGGCCCATAAGAAGCCAACAAAAGAAAAAAACAAAAACACGTCCAACTTTATTTGGTAATTATATTACATCGTATGCAAAACCAGCGGGCCTTATGGAATTTAATTCACAAATTTCCAAGTAAAATTACTTTTGGGCTGGACCTGTACTCGGCCGAATTGCCACCTAGCATGTAACCCTACTGGCCTACTGCATCATTATACTTGCAAGAACGGTAACAATTTTTTATGTGTTTATATCTGCTCCATGCATGAGGTTGTACTGTCGTCCATTAAATCTATTTATCCCATAACTCATTAATGCACAAAATACAATCATCAATATATGTGTAATTGTATTAGCAAGTAGCACATTCTTATTTGACCACCATCATACATATATATTAGTAAATAATTGATTTTGTCATTATGCATTGAATATATAATGGATCCAGCATATTGTGTTTTATCCTTGAAAAAACAATTTGTTTAAATAGTTTGGCTATTTGATAGACCTTTTCTTCTTGACATTGAAATTTAGCCATTGTCTAGATAACTTTATTAATTAATGGTTAATATCTTTTGCTCACCACCAAAAAAGAAAAAAAAAAAAAGAAAGAAAGAAAGAAAGAAAGAAAGAAAGATGAGAAAAGAAAAGTAAATCAAGGCAAAGGAAAGGAAATTCTAAGTTTCTAACATCATTCATTGAGCTGGTTATTTTGTAGATATATATACTTGGTAGGAGCTACGAGCTAAATGAAGGTGGGCTCAGTTCATGAAACCTTTATAGGTTAAGACAGAAGGGTGGGTCCAATTGAGCCATGGACCCAACCACACATCATTATTTTGCCACCGCCCTCACGTGGGTGTCTGCTTCTAGCGTCCTACCACCAGGTTTGCATGGCCATCACACATCCTCTATCGTAGTATCGTAGAAGTTTAAATTTTTTTGTTAAAACCTATAATTTTTTTTTTAAAATTTTTTTCTGATTTGGGGAACATAGAAGTTTCATAAGCACATATATATATACCTGTTTCCAAGGAAAATGTCTAGCGGCGGCAAAAGCTATAGTGACAGCAGGGTTCATGTGTGCACCAGAGATATGTCCTACCGCATAGATCATAACGGTCACAACGAGGCCACCTGCGACCGAAGCTCCCAGTTGTGAGACTCTCTGTTCATTACTTGCATTCAGAGCAGCAGAGCCACATGTTACGAAGACCAGTAGATAGGTTGCTATTAGTCTCTGCAATCACCTGTCAAAACATTCAACGTGAAATTACTGTTACATGCATGGTTTAAAATTTCGGACTCGGTCCACGTTTCGTCTCAGTCTTAGTCATCTCAGTTTCGTCTAATCTGTCGCATCTCGAATGAGATGCAACTTTAAGCACGGAAAAGTGTTCAAAAAAATCTAAAAAAATCATAGAAATTTTTTTTAAAATATGATGATTATGTTGATACTATCAAATAAGCAAATTAATGAACTTAAGGGACATAGTATGTTCAAAAACATAAAAATAGGGCATTAGCGTGTTACTGTAATATTTTTTCAAACAACTTTTATAAATTAATTATGCGTATATGTTACCCAACCACTCATCTGAGATTCATGGCTATCCATACAATTTTGTTTTTCTTAAGTTCTTTTTATAAGAATCAAAAAATTTGAAATTAAAAAAAAAAAAGAAAAATATGTTTTCAAAATTAGTTTGGGAAGCAATTTTCTTTTCTAAAAAATTTGTATTTCGAAATTTAAAAAATTATCATTTTTAGAAAGATAAAAAAAATTGGTGTACAATTCATTATCTTTTAAAAAAAAAAAAAGAAAAAAAGAAAAAAAAAACAAATGTATAGTCATATAGGTTCATAGGTTCATTAAAATTAGGGTGGGGTGCGGTGGGGGAAAAGAAAAAACCCACGTATCAAAGGAAAGAAAAGAAAAGTAAAAATAAAAAAATAAAAGGAAAAAAACAAAAAAAACCAAAAAAAATAAGTGAGCTCGTAACTCACTACTGTAGTGGGGTGGCCTGGGTGCGGTGGGGGGAAAGAGAAAAAACCACGTACCAAAGGAAAGAAAAGAAAAGTAAAAATAAAATAAAAAGGAAAAAAACAAAAAAAATAAAATAAAATAAGTGAGCTCGTAACTCACTACTTGAGAGTGTGAGAGAGAGAGAGAGAGAGAGACTCGTGCAACCAAGACGACCAGCCACTGCCGACGACTCCGGGAGGCAAGGATCACCGCCGACACCAGATCTGAAGGAGACGAGCCCAGACGAGTCGAAGGAGACGAACACCTCGTCATTTCCAACCAAGGAGAAGAACCAGATCTGAGAGAGAAGGGAAGCCAGAGATGCACTCGAACTGACGATGCAAACCGTAAGGAGTTCCCTGTGCCTTCTCCATCTTCTTTTTCAAATTCAAGCGTCTTTGTAGCCATCGCATGGGGCGTATCGGGTTGGGTGATCAGAAAAAGAAAAATCTCGTGCGAATTGCACGAGATTTCGACCGAGAACAGTCGGGTGAACGAGACCACCGAGACTTCGAATATAACTTATATGCCACTAACACTCTGTTTGTATCCATGGAAACAATTTTCCCAGGAAAAAAAAGAGAAAGAAATGATGCATGTGAACAGAATTTGGAAAAAAAAGAGAGGAGGCAAATTAAGTGAGAAGAGATATGTATGTATATTATGTGAGGCAGAGCTAGGGATTGGTTGTAATACCTTTCTGGGAAAATCAGGAGGGTAATGCACTTGAAAGAATCTCCAAACATGACGTAGGCTTGGGGTTTCCACTGAGACAAACTGGTTTGTGTCACTTAAATCCACTGAGACAAACTGGTTTGTGTCAATTAAATCGTTGTTATCTGGCTGTATGGTCGCCATTTTCTGATTTCCCAAACAACCCGCAAAAATTACAGACGAATTGAAGGAGAGAGAAGTGGTGTACTGTGCTTTTAAGTGCCGAAGTTGCTGGAGCTCACACCTCTTTAAATAGCCAATCTCTCTCCCCCCCCCCCCCCTCCCCGCCTCTCTCTCTCTCTCACTCTCTCCCGATCGGTCGATCGAATTTTTGATTTGGGGTTGAGAAATCAGCCAATGAGAAGAGATGTACGTAGATCCTAAACAACGTCAGATTTACAATACTGGCTGACGTGTCATGCATCCAAACCAAGTGCAAAGCAAGGGTGTTAGGCTAGCCACAGAATCTCTCCTTCTTCATCTCTCTGTTTTAGTAGAAATTTTTTTTTTCAAAAAAAAAAAAAAAAATGTAACATTGCTCTCTCTTTCTATGTACTAAAATTTTTAATTCTCTCACCATTTAATTTGATATCAATTGGCGAGTTCAATGTTTTAAGTCAACTAATTTTAAAATAAAATCATAATTTGTAGCATTACATAAATGTGATTGTTTTTAATTTCTGATCAATTTGAAAATTGAAAAATATGGTTGATATTACATGAAGGGATAATGTGCTGAGATCTAATAAAACAAGTGTCATAATGAAAAGTTATTAAATTAATGGTGTAAGAATAAAAAGTTCCACAATATGGAGTAATTCTTCTTCTTCTTCTTCCTTTTTTTTTTTTTTTTTTTAATTTTGTTTTTAAATTTTTTCTTAACATGGTATATGGATCTTCAACTCGACTAGCTCCCTAAACCTATATGGATAAGCTAGGCCATTGCCCATTTCTTATCAATTATTTGATTGTTGGCTAATCCTAAGAAAGAGTAGAAAAATCAAATATAGATCATTTGCTTCTTGAATTGTAAGTCTTAAAAACTATTGATCCGCATTTCTTAGAAAATCATCATGTGTAAATTGGTCTTATCTCTCTCTCACACACACACATGGAATTAAGATCAGAGAACACTATATTTTTATGTAATTTTCAATGTAAACTGATTTGTCAGACAATAAGTGAAGTTTAGTCAAGTCAATAGGTCTTCAAAAATCGTTAGATCTTATCAATCTACTTAATATAAGAATACTATAAAAAATTATATCATCGATTGTGACTTATTTAAATGTATAATATATAATATTTGAGGGATCCGATGACAATCAATCATCTTATGAATCTACTTAATTCAAGAATAGTATAAAAAATTATATCATTGATTGTGACTTATTTAAATGCATAATATATAACATTTGAGGGATGCTATGATCATCAATCATCACAACTTGATCGACACGTGCATGACATGGGACATAGGATCCTCATATATGTGCCATGCACACACCAATCATACCATTATGATGGTATGGGGGAGAGGATTCAGTGCTGAGTTTGGAAAACTCAGCACTGTGCCGAGTTCATCTCGGCCGTCTATCTCGGTTTTGGACGGTTGAGATTGAAAGATGATAAAATTACTAAAATGCCCTTATAAAGTAACTTTTTTATCTTTCAATCTCAGTCGTCCAAAACCGAGATGGACGGCCGAGATGAGCTCGGCACGGTGCTAAGTTTTCCAAACTCAGCACTGAATCCAAGCCCATGGTATGGGACTTTGAGCAATTGGCCATAAAACTTTTCATAATATTTATGGATTGATGTACCTTTGGATTGAATGGAGGCGTCAAATTCTAAACAGCTTGCATTCTGTGGTTTCACTTTATATAATAAAAACTTAGGGCTAGATATAAATACTATTGGGTCTACATAGTTGGTTAATTTTCAAAATAATCAGGCCCTATCACTTAGATGGGGACTCATTATGAAATGTTTCTCATTAAATAGATTAATTAAATAGGGGTAGACTTGAATCCTATTGGTTAATTCAGGACATGCCAAAAGGAAAGATGAAATGGGGACTCATTATCAAATATGTCTCATTAAATAGATCAAATATATTACCAACCTAGGAAAAAAGAAAGATTAAATGTGTTAAAATTAAATTTATTTAATAATTTTAATATTAGATTCAAATTGTATGACACGTAAGTTTTTTAACCGTTTTTGAAAAAAAAAAGTTTTGAAATCAATTTCTCCTTTTGGAAATACATATATGCATCACAAGCTAATTTATAAAGTACAACTACATGATAATTTAATTAGGATTTGGAACCATGTACCTGTCCGTCCGTCTGTCTTTTTCTTCCATCTGGCAATGGTGAAGCACTTGACAAACTGTAATCATAGAACTGTATGCGAGTTAAAGCCTCTCATTTCAATGTTCCCCCTATTTTTTTCAATTTGACAATGATTAAGGACTTAACAAACTGTAGTGCAGAAGTGTACGCAAGTCCAAGCCTTTACCCTTTTTCTTTCTTCCCAAAAGGGGGATGCTAATCACCCCGGGCGTCCATTTAGGTAGTATTATGGTATTAATGACAGCATGACGATCTAACTATGATAATTGTCATTAGCATTTTTTTATTTTTAATGAAAATGTTTTCTAATGCATACATCATACGTATTAGTCACGACACAACTGTCCAGTCATTGCATGTATTTGTGATAAGTAAATCTTTTTTTTCTTGGGGTGGGAAATGCTTCCCTTTGAATCTTCCCTTTACTCTTTTTTATATTGTTGGAAAAAAGGTTGAAGATCCCTTTATCTCCCCCACCCGCTGTGTGTGCGCGCGCGCAGTGAGAAAGGGCAAGTTAGGCGAGTCAAACACTTTTGGAATGGACCAGAAAGTGGGGTGGGGATCGGATAGGAAAGCTTGAAGGGCCTATACCTTCTGAATGGACCAGAATATACCAGGAGTGAATGGACAATAAGACACCTGGAGTTCTGGCAGGATTGCGTTTTAGGTTGTGTTTGGTTTAGATTATCCAAATTGTTTTTGATTTTTGGGAAAACAATTATTTAAGAATCATCTAAAATTTAAACATTTTGATAAGTACTTCTGATTGGTTAGCTTATTAAAAAAAAAAAATATTTGTTTTCTCAAGTAAATAGAAAACATCAAACAAATTGATTATGACATTAGACTGCTGTGAACTTTAAGAAAAAAAACCTTAAGAAAAAGTTGTTATCACAAATTCCAATATTTATATACTCCTTCCTGTCCCTAAAAGATAGGTCAAGTTTGACCAAACACGCAAATTAAGAAAACTTAATAAATGCATTGACTAAATTTTGTTTTCCATAAATACCTTCTTTTATGAAATGAAATTGAAATGATAAAGTAATTTTTAACAAAACAAAGGGTATAATAGGAAAGTTAAATAATTTTATGGTTTGACTTTTCAAAATGGCCTATCATTTTGGGACATAAAAAGTTGGGAATTTGGCCTATATTTTAGGGACTGGAGGGAGTATTATTTATTAGTATTATAAAGAGGAGATGGAATCTGATCTTCGTTTTTTTTCATGTATAGATCTTATATTTAGATAGAGAAGGAAAAGACAAATACTTATTATCCCTTTTATGGCATGTGTGTGTGTATATATATATATTTACATTTCCTCTATATACAATATAGCCATAAAAAAATATATAA
This sequence comes from Liquidambar formosana, assembly GCA_039720395.1. Lineage (NCBI taxonomy): Eukaryota > Viridiplantae > Streptophyta > Magnoliopsida > Saxifragales > Altingiaceae > Liquidambar > Liquidambar formosana. The sequence continues at coordinate 6,728,621 of CM077832.1, forward strand.
GGTACAACAAAGCATGTAACAGATGGAGAAGAGATACTTTCGCTCTCTTGAATGTGCACATGCAATAGTGACGAAACTGAGGCTGGGACGGTGCAAAAGACCAATGTTTAAAAGGGAGATTGAGAGGGACAAGGAGAGGAAGCGAGAGAGGTGGAGGAGGTCAGTACTATGACAAGCACTTTTCATGAAAGAGAAGAGAGATCCATCGGATTTTTCACGGCATAAAAGTATGAATAGCGTTTGATTTTTACATGAGATTTTAGGTGGAATCGTTTTCATAGCTGCCCCGCTTAAAATAAAAATAGGCTCCCACTCGATTTTGTTTTAATCAATTTTTCTCTCTTAAATGGTTTTGGTAAAATCAATTCTTTCCTTAACCAAACACTCTTTTTATGGATAAAATTTGATTTAATCAGTTTTTTCTGATTTAAGGAGTAAATAATTAAAAACCAAACCAAACACGCACTTAATGAATCATTATTTTTCTTTTTAGGTCAAAAGAAAAATTGGCGGGCTTGCCAAGAGACCTAGCACCCAACTTCGTACCCATGTTGTATCTACATTATTTTATGTGTGAAAAATAAATTTTTTAATATTTAATTTCGTATTATGACATGATGATAGTGATGTAATTTTTGAAAAGATGATGACCCTTTATCCCATCTGTCATGTTTTTGACTCTTGTGCTAGATTTATTTTTATTAATTATTTTTTTGGGTATAAGATTTTTGTTTTCGATTCCTGTTCTAGATTTTTTTTTTTGGGTGAGAAATTAGGCGAAAAGCCTGAAACATAAAACATTAAAAAAAAAAAAATTATTTGAATAAATTACATGAACCTCTTGAGGTTTGTTGCCACCGAAAAACAAAGAACAGAAAAAAAATAAATAAATGAAAATAATAAAAAAATAATAATAATAATTTGAGACCTGGAACTCCTAGATTTTTCTCACTTTTTGCTGGTGAAGCCTGAAGGGTTTAACAATGGAGGTGCGGTTTAATTTAGTACTCCATAATAAGTTTTTGCAAGGAAGTTTAATTGTGTTAAATTATTAGTGGACCCAAAAGTTTAAATTGTTAGAAAATCTGTCAACTATGTATATCATGCTAATAATCAACTTTCACAAGCGGCCTCCTCCTAGATATGGGCATATGGAGAAACATATAGAGACATAATCGATAACATATAAACTTATGATAGCTTTGTAGGAAAAATCTCTTATTCTTTCGTAAGGCGTAGGGGGGAATGGCTCCTCTCCATTAGTAAAAAAATACTGGAACTCCAATACTCAAGCGGACGAGGGACACGTCACACACTCGTTCGATCCAATGGTTGAGTTCGCTATTCTTGATAAAGATCACCTAAACGGAGTTGTTTGGATCTTTAAATGTTTGGTTAACGGTGTGAAGTAGATTTCTTACTCTCATACTCTATCTTCTACCTGTGTTCTACATGTATACGCACACAGTTTGTTAAAGCTAGCCATGGCAGCCAGCGGTGGCATCATCCAAGGGCTCTAATCAGGATGGTAGTCCCCTTTCATATTTGCCGACTCATATTCATGAGCGGATGAACCTAGTGCAATCATCAATTTAGTAATACGACACCGCGTCATCGATGCACACGATGGCTCGCACCGCTGCCACCAGAAAAGCAAAACCCCAGCATCTCAAGTGCTCACTGGTCAAATGGAATCATCTTTGTCACTCCATTAATCTCATCATTAAAAAAAAAGAAAAAAAAAAGGAGGAAAAGAAAAGGAGAGAAATTTCAATTATATATTAAGATGGGGCAAACAATACCAACTCAAGATGAAACTGGTTTTGATACTTCTGAATCTCGTCTCAAGGTATAAGGTTGAGGAAGAGACGATTGACGGGATCTAATTTTGACGCCGTTTGTGGACATTTTAAAAACAAAACGATGCCGTATGATGACCCTATCATTGATTAGAATGCTAAACCATTAGATCAAGCAAATGTGTGAGGTGTCCCTCATCCGCTCAAGTACTGGAGGTCCAATATTCTTTGAGCAATGGAGAAGAGCCGCTCCCGACGTAGGGCTTAGGCCCTAAAATGGACAAGAAACAAGAAAGGAAACAAGGATATACACAAAGGGTCTCCTGAATCCCAATCTATATCTATACTACTTATAAAAAGATTAATAATATTTTGTTAAGAATTCATATATAATCTCTGATTTTTGAAAATAATCAAGTCAAATAACCAGGAAAAAGAAGAGAATCAAAGACGATTCAATTAAAGGAAAATTAAAAAAGAAGCAGGCTTGAACAAAAACAAAACAAAACCTCCCAAAAAAGAAAAAAAAAAATCCATTAACGAATGCACAAGAAAAAAAGAAAATAAAAAGGGAAGGTCTAATGAACCACCAAAAAAAATCCTTATCAAATTGTGAGATTCCTGAAACTTTGCAATATCTACCTACAAACCCAAAATACCAAACTAAACAAAACAAAAACTAAATAAATAAATAAAAAAAAAAAAAAAAAACTTAGATCACAACCCCAAAAAAAAAAGAAAAAAAAAGTTCAAAATCATTTCTAAAAAAAAATGTACAGGCCCAAAAAAAAAAAATCACAAGCAGCGATCCATCATGCATCGACGAAGAAAATATCTATATATATATATATATATATATATATATATCAAAATCAAATCATATCAAAGAACCTATGTATAATGAAATTTCATAGATAATTTTAAGCACTATGATTTGGGAAAGATAATGAAAAAAAAAATCGTAATCATATCAAAAGAAGTAAAGGATTGAGTAATCAAAGTACTTCCATCTTATGCAAAGGCATGATAAAATTATTAAATTTAAAAAATTATTATCATTAATGAAAAAAATAATTTAATTCAAAAAATTCATGTGCAACGCACGTGTGCACCAACTAGTACCCAAAAAAGGAAAAAGAAAAAAGCACCTCCCCTAATGGCCAAAACAGGCAACCCTTAATGCAAACCCGAACCACAGCTCGCACCCAAGAACAACTGAACACCCATATCCCAAACTAACAACTAATAGTGAGTACATAGAAACAGATCCCCACGAACGAAAAAATCCAAACCCTACCCAAGAGTTGTTTATTGTTGTATATGTGGTCAGAATTGAAGTTGAATCTTCATACATTTTGCATATTGTTGATAATTATACAAAGAGTTTCCATAACTTTCAGACTTGAAAACATTGTACGTGTATTATATTTCAGTCATGCCAGAATTCTTGGCACTAGGATTTGGCCATGCGTGATCGAGGTCCAATTATTCTATGAAATCTGCAGCTCCTTATCCTATCTATATCAACTTTTGCTCCCTTGTCTTTTCGCTGGCCTTCAACAGGAGATCCAAAAGCTATTCCATGGACACAAGTATCTCCAATTCGAACTCCTGCTGAGGCATATATGGGCACAGGTCGATATTCAAGTTGGGGATATCTTCAGCTCGCTAGCCCACAAATTTAGGGTGGGTGCGTGATGGGACCAACTCTAGCTCTCTATAGGAAATTCGTTCAAGGGTTACATCCCCAATACGTACTTCCTTTAATTTTTCTTCCTAGCTTATTAAAATATTCCACTAGGTTTTTTTTTTTTTTTTCAAATGAAAGCGAGAACAACATTTATTTAATTAAAGCATTTAGATACAAAGATAACCAACCAGAACCAAAATAAACCAAAAAAACTAAAGACAACTAGGAGGAAAAAACAACCAAGCTAGACCTCAACTACACGACCAACTCCTATTACAAAAGCTTAGACAGAACAAAACCTTTCCCATATATATAGCCATAAGCCCACTGATTGAGCAAGGGGTTTGGACTTAATTTGGATGCAAAATTTTATAATTACATGCAATTTTAAGAAAATGTTTCTTGTCAAATGTGTTGTTGAATTGAGGTGTGTTTTCTTCTTGAACATTGTTTGGTTGATAGAGAGAAATTCGAGACAAAATGTAGTCCGGCCGGTTTTGGCTTTTCCCTTAGCTTAATTTAATGAGAAAGTCTTATCATTATTTTTTTATCAGTAATAAGGTAATTTATCAATGATAAGAAGCATAACACTTTATAGATTGGACAAATATAAAGTGACAACTTTTTTTCAATTCGGTATTGAGTTAAATATCAACCCATGCAGTTCATGCATGGAGAAGCTTTCAATGTCTCTGATGGTGAATGACGTACCTTTGGTTTCTTCAATGGCATATTCCAAACCCGTTATATATAAAATGTTTGTGAAAGCACAAAGCTGCAAGCATCAAATAAAATAATCCTCAGCCACAGATCATAAGGAGATTTTGTTATTTAGCTTGGTATAAGGTGGAAAATTAATAATATAATAAATAATAGCCAAGGTCAAACCCATCAATTTTTTGGGTCAAAATAGCAGCTAGAGGGTCAAAATAAATATTTTTGAGGGGTTAGAAAAAAAGTTGGTAGGATCAAATTTGTAAATACTCATAATTTAATTCAATAAAAAAAAAAAAGGGAAAAAAAAAGAAGATAGAAAGTCAGTAGGCTCAACTGCCCCACTCACCTAAGAACATTTTCTATACCACGTTTTGCTAATTGTCCCAATCATGATATGGAGGGTGATGTTACATTGCAGATGTGAGGAGGGAAACCATTAATACTTGTTTATATCTTGAATGAAATGGCAGCTGAATCCCTTTGTACCGTCCATAAACTTTATTTATTTATTTATTTTTTTGTGTGTAATACATTTATAAGATACTTGGTTACTTAAATGGGAACCGTGCATTAAAACCACAAGGTATGCACAGATGGTTGGGTGGTTGGAATACCAATCATAAGGTCCTATGTTTAAACCTTGTGGTCAGCCCTTCGAGTTGTAATAAGCATAGTAATGGTTAGTAGGACATATCTTCATTGACAAGTAACCAATTCCTCGATCTGGGTGTAAGTATAAATCTCCACCATTATGCAAGTCCATGGCTTATTGGTGTGTGTGTTGTAGGGCTGGTGCACACATCCAAAGTTTGCTTCTTTGTTCTACTTCAATTAGCGGCAGATTGTCTATACCGATTATTTTCTTCAATTTAAAAATGCCTAAAGGACTTGACAAGCTGTACATGCAGCTACAAAATTTATTTAGTCTAAACCTTTTCAAACATAGTTCATCCTTTTATTTTTGGCCGGTTTGTTTTAGGGTGGGGGTGGTGTTCCCCTTAGTAGGGGTGTGACATGACCTTAAAATACAGGAAACAAAAAATAAAAATGTGGCAAATCCAATACCCACACACGAGGTTGGGATTTGCACCCATCCCACGCATAGATTGGCAGGCCTTTCTCCTAGCCAGATGTGGAACAAAGTGAGAGAGCTAGCGAACGACAAGGGAAATGAGGAATAAAGGAAACTAGAAAGTGAAGGAAAGAAAAGGATGGTATTTTAGAAAAGTATCCATCATTCATTACACACTAAATTACAACATGCACTGCCTTGCCTTCAATTTTTTTTCCCCCTTTCTCTTCCCACCACCCACACACCACCCTGCTGGGTGGGTAATTCAGTAATCGGGGAGGTGAAAGTTAGGCCAGCTTTATACATTATGAATGAATGGGCCGGAAAGTGTGGGTGGGGATCCTTTTTGGAACATTGGATATTGAGTTTATACTTCTTGAATGGAACAGAAAGTACCTCATGTGAGGGAATGGGAATTACTAATTACGAGTCTCCACTAATGATCGAATTAAATTTACGGTAAGATCAGCATTTCCCTTCTATACTAATCCTATCAGTGGGTGGTGTTCCTGGTTTTGATTTAAATCGTGAACCAAATCAAATCAGAGCAAATTGAATGGTTTGGTTCAGCTTTTTTATTTTTATTTTTAATATTAAAAAATCAAATTAATTTGGTTTATTTTTAGTTTGCATGTTAAAAAACCAAACCAAAACCAAAAAATTGAACCAAGTAATATATAAAAGATTGTCCCACCATTGCCGAACAGTTGACCCTAACGCCCACAGAACAAACGGAACGGCTATTGCAACCCCCCATTTTTATCACCCACCCCTCATCCTTTAGGTTTTTAAGCTAGGTTTTATACAAAATATAAAAGGTTTTTATGAAAACCGGCTGTGTTGTCCACTAGAAAACATCATTTTGAACAACTTTGTAGAATAAAGTTTTTCATAAATCTATTGTTTAAATATACTTTTTAAGCCATTTATAGCCTTTATTTCATTTCTTTCCAAAAAGTCTACCTAAACAGTAAATTTTGGAAAAACTTTCTTTTGTAAAATTGTTCAAAATGATGTTTTCTAGTGGACTAAGTGACCGGTTTTTGTAAAAACTTTTTACATTTTTCATGAAATCTTAATAAATAAAAAAAAAAAAGAGGGTAAGATGATAAAAATGGAGGGTTGCAATAGCAATTCCCCATAACAAATTGCAGAAAAAGGCTGAAAAGGGAGAAAGTCCCTAAAAGGTTTTTGGCCCGCGAATAAAGATGAGGTTTTGGATCTCACTTCTTATGGGTAAGTTTAAACCCAACCTTGAGAATCAATAAGAAAGTTCTTTCCTTTCCTAGCGTTGTTGGTATTCTCTGGAATCAAAATGATTTTAGATGCCTATAGATTTTTGGTATTTTTGTGAAAATATAGGTCGATTTCGTGGAAGGTGTACAATTGGTTAAATGGATTTATTACACCCTAGAGGCTCATTGCATTGCACACCACAATAATACATGTTCCCCCCCCCCCACCCCACCCCTGGTTATTAACACATGCCACATCCACAACCACAATGAAGGAATAAACAAAACTTTATTTGTTGCTTCCGAAAGAAGAATACAAAATATTATTGTACGGCGGTTACAAGCTTCAAAGTGGGTTCATTGCAATCCAAATGGGTAGCTCAGTTGGTAGACAGTTAGTTTGGGATAAGTTGTAAACTCAGACATCCTTGATTCAATTCTTTTGAGTGTTGTTGTTCAAACTTAACTGATAACTATAATTTACAGGTAATTATAGTTATCCGGGGTTTTATTATAATCCCACAAACAATCAACAAGGTGGGTCTAAATTCTTTTTAATGAATTTTATTTGTTTCCAAAAAACGGGGTGGGTTTGAGATTCCACGTCATAGAAAAAGGAAAAATAGTGGTTTAATTGCTAAAGATAATCTAAATCGAAAGTCTAAACTACTCTAAAATAAATTTGATGAATTTTAGAGGGCCTTTCAAAATACAACCACAATGAAAGACAACCAATCCATGGGCCCTAAATTTTTAACCTTCTGTTTGGTAGAGGGGATTTGTGGGAGAATGGAAACGAGAGGAGAGAAAAGTGGAGGAAAAAGAGTTAGGGGGTGTGTTTGGTAGGAGGCAAAGGGGAGGAGGGAGAGTGCATCCCTCAATTTATCTTTTTTTTTTATCTCTCCAATATTGAAAGGAAAGGTGGAGGGAAAGAATGTATTTTTATTAAAATGATTATATTACCTTCACGTTTTCATAACTTTTCTTACATGTGAGGGTAAAAAAATAAAATCATACTTTTTAATATTCATCAATCCATCCATACTACCAAGTACAAAGGAAGAAAAAGAAAAGAAAAAAAAACCTATCATTCCATCCATCTTAACAAACACAGAAAGAAAAAAAAAAGAATTTTTCTTTTCAAGAGATGAAAATTCATCCTTCCTGCATTTCATTTCTCCTATTTTTTCATCCTCCCTTCCAAACATAGCATAAAGCTATTACGCTTTAAACGAAGTCTTGGATTCTGATGATTGCTGAAGTGTGTCCTCCCAATGCTCCTGGCCCTTTCTTTCGTTTTCGAAAAGAAAAAAATAAACCTTTGGGGCTTTCAAGTCACCCATGACTTTTTCGTGCTTTCTGTCATCTATCACAGTATCACTCGTCCCATGGATTTTCCACACGTGTCCCACTAACTCTTGCATTATTAATCCAAATAAATTAAGCAAGATTAAACACCAACGTTGAGCTTTACACGCGTCAAACTTTCACTGGACCTGTGTCCTTCGCGTTGCTTCGGAGAATGTTTAAAGAACCAATTATTTATTCAAATCTACTCAACAATTTTTTATTTTATTTTATTTTTATGAGGAAATTTTAAATGCTTTGCACCTGATTAATCTCTTTGGGTACATACAATAATTCTGTCTTACATGTATCAAACAATTACAGAACCAAAATCATAGAAATACCTTGAGGGGGAGTGATGAGATTGGAACTTAAGACCTCTTAAACCAATTAATATAGTAGTCATTACGTTAGTTTATAACCAAACAAATTATTCTCATTATGAGAATTTTAAAAGATTCATCCAATTGCCACATTAATTAGAAAAATAAATTTGGAAAAATGAATTAGGTAACATTATATAAAAATTATTTTTTTCCTCTTCACTTTAACGCTCACGTGGCAAACAATAATTTATTAGCTTGTGATTTATATCGGTTAACAACTCTTGTATGAAATTATATTAAAAAAACACTCCATCAAATTTGAGAAAATGTAATTGCGCTTTGCATCACTACCCTAGAAGGGTTCTACGTATAGTTATTGCTAGAACCATGTATGTTCTTTATCTTTTAACATTTTATATATGTCAATTATATGTAATTAAAACGCTAATCAACTATTAACATGAAGGAAATTTCAAGTCTCACAAGATGCCAATCGCTAATCACTCCTTAGGTCATGTTTGTTTGATTGGAGTGGAATGAGTGGAAATAAAATCTGATTGTATATGTAAAATAGTTTAGAATAAAACAAGATTAATAAAAAACATTATGAAATAAATATTATTACAATTTATTACTACTATTTGATTTCATTTTTATTTAATTATCTCATCTAAACATATTGTTTAAAATAAATTAAAATTTATTTTATTTTATTTATTTTATTCCAATCAAATAAACATGACATTATTAGAGAAAGAGCCTCCAAAAGAAAACTAATTTGTACTCCGTAGTAGAGAAGAGGAAGCAGTTTGACACTTCGAGAAGTGGATTGGAAAAGTCAAAGATTTATCTCTTGTGTCCTTTCCAAATAAATTCAAATCCAATTTTGACACGAACTCAAGCATGTCTGCTCAACATTGACTAATAGGCTCACTAATAGTCTCACTAACATTGCTTAATACGCAATGATTAATAGGCTCACTAACCGACAAAACATTGCTGGGAATGCGTCATACGACGACACATGGGCTGATTATCAAGTTGGATTAGATTGAATGTACAATGGCTATTGCAACTTCACTTTTTTATCATATCCCCTCCTATCTTTTAGGTTTTTAAGGTTTTATGTAAAATATATAATATTTTTATAAAAATTGATTATATTATTTATTAAAAAAACATTATTTTGAATAATTTTATAAAAAATGGTTTTTTTAAAATCTATCGTTTAAATAGATTTTTTAATTATTTATAATATTTATTTTATTTTTTTATCAAAAAATCTACTTAAACGATAGATTTTTCAAAAACTTTATCTTATAAAGTTATTCAAAATAATGTTTTCTAATAGATTTTGCGTCTATTTTTATAAAAATCTTTTATATTTTGTGTAAAATTTAGAAACCAAAACGAAAAAAAGGGTTTGATAAAAAAGTGAGATCACAGTAGCTGTTCCTTATAATGAAATCTGGCATGGGCCATGGGGCAATTTGGATTATTGAAAAATGTTGGGACAATATTGTCAGTGGGTCCTTGGCCGATGTGTGGGTGTGGAGCACTTGAATGTGTGGTGCTGGTACCACTGTATTTTTTTTTATTTTTTCTTAGAGGAGCACCATACACACACAAAAAATATGCACGACTTTTGGAGGTGTTGAGGACCCTAATACAGAACACACACCCCTCCTTCCCAACCGATGAGGATTGGCACACATGTATTTTTTGATTAAAGGAATTCCACACACACACGTGTGTGTCAGGATGGGTCTAGTAAACTTGTCATAAATGAATTTGAGTTTATTTGGTTTTTAGTATCTTCTTCTTCTATTTTTTTTTCTAAAAAATAAGGAAAAAAAAAAAAAAAAAAAAAAGGAAATGAAGCAAGAACTTTATCAGAGAGAAGAAGACAAGGGGAAAACTCCTTTACACTATACAGGATCCTAGTGGAACATGTTATCATTATTGAAAATCATCCTGTCCGGGTATAATTGCTTTTGGGAGAAAAAATCTGTCCTCGTATTTAGCATTAACATATTCAATATGAAGCAATGAATTTTTAATTATTTATTTATTTATTTTGGAGTGTTTACAATAAGACCGTGTGTGAATCTTGAAAAGGCCAAGGGAAAGGAAATGATAATGGTGACTTAGAAATCGATTTGTTTTTCTAGCCGTTTTGAGCTTTTCCCTCTCCTTTCCCTCAACATTTTTAAGATCCACATTAAGCGATCTTGATTAGTGATTACAATTAATCAGCTTCATGTCCAAGCAAGGACAGAACCATATGGTGGTTAGGGTGGGTAGGCGTCACACTTGACCAAATTTTTTTGATCAATTTTATACCCTTAACTTTGTTAAATTTGAAATTTGCCCAACCTAATTTTTTAAAAAGCCATTTATTTTTCTTTTATACCCCTCTCTTTTTGTTAATTTTCCTTCCTATAAGACCTCTTGATTTTTCTTTCATTCCCGCCGCTTAATTTTCCTTTCCAGCTCCGTCACTATGTCTAATCCTTCTAGTAATAGGTTAGATACCCTCACAATCATCGCCATAAAAGTATTTATGGATGGAACCAATTAAGTCGACACAACTCTACCAGCCATCTATTGTAACCATACTCACATTTCCTGCTTTCTCAAGTCCAATCTCTTGATCTTGAGTTTATTGCAATAATTTTATAAACTAAAGAAATTAATTGACAACAACCTTACACAAATTTCTATATTTTTTCCGAATTAACTATAATACCCATCAAAGAAAAATTTTGAAGTATCACAAAAATTAAAACTCAATTTTTGATTAATAATATTTCTAGTCAAGAAATCAAGACATCTACACATTATCCTCAACATTTTTTATATTTTGAAAGCAATGAATAATAAGCTCGTTATCTACTACTTGCATTGGAAAAAGGGTCTTGAATTAGGTGAAGTTAAATAATAAAATATAAACTATTAAGGGAATAAGGGTGGAAAAACAATATATTTTGACAGGAGCAAGTCTATAAATATCTATAATTTATGAAAAATTATAAGGGGCGACGGGCCCCACTTGGCCCTACCTGGCTTCGCTTGTGGACTGAAAGATCACCTAGTTGTTGGATTCTTTCGTTAAATTGATGATGAGGGGGAGGCGGGATCTGTCTATTCATTTATTAATTAATATATGAAGTGAAGCATATCAATTTAATTTAATTTTTAAAATTTTAAATCTTTTGGGTAGAAAAAACAGAGAGGCCTGTCAATTGCATGTGTAGTCAAACGGATTCTGTAGCACGTGCAGTGCACGACTATCTAGGGGAAGGGGAAAACATAAAATAAAAAAATGTCCAGGGGAGGCAGGAGTTTGGTTGTCGCCACCTTTAAAATGTGTTTTACTAAAAAAACACTAAGCTATGCATCAAAAAAGGTTACTTAATAGTACAATAATAAAAGTGTATTATATGGCCAAAAAACCTTTCATGTTGCTGAGATATAATTAGATGGAATCATAAGTAAGTCAGGTTTAAGTAAGATAAGAAAATGAACAGCTTTGTCCTAAATATGAATGTTTTATATAACATCTTTGAAATTTAAGAACAATAAAAGCATCAGCTTTCTTGGCCAAATATCAAATAAATCCGCCACTTTGAGGGTTATTGATGAAACCCCTACAAAAAAGGAAAAAAAAAAAAAAAACATCCATCACGGGCGAACTCCATTTTTTCCGGCGAAATTGAGGCGAGATCTTTGAAATACCTTTGATCTGGTTCAACATGTCGTCGCCTTCAACCCCAAATACCCACTAGCGGCACTTGCAACATCACCCAAAAACAAGATCATCCCAACTCATGTTGTTTGTTTCTCGAGAAAATCGATTGGAAAATGAGGAAGTGAGAAAGAACAAGGGTGGCTGCTGGGAGTTGTCAATCAACAATTAGTTTGAATCTGGGCCGAAAGGGAAAGAGGAAGAGAAGAGACCAGAAGAAAGAGAAGCAGATGGAAATGAGAGAAAAGGCAAGGCTAGTTTGTTGTATGATTTTGACTCTTTCTGAGAAGGGCAAAATGGTCAATTCAACTTTAATTACTCTGGAAGAAGCGAATTAAGTTGTGGCAATAACGTGACCCAAAAAAGAAAAAGCTTAAAAACATAAAGCTTCTCGAAGAAGCTGGAATCCCCAACCCCTTCTATTTCTCCTTTTTTTTTTTTTGGTAAACCCTTCTATTGCTCTCTCCCCTCTCTCCTCTCTCTCCATACCCATACCCAAACAAACGGTACACCCACACCCAAACCACGTCACCGGCGATCTCACTGACATCATTTATTCTTTTAACCCTGTCGACTATGGTTGATGGTGGGGGAGAAGAAGGGTTCAAGGTTATTTCAACCATCTCGACCACCACCGACAGTAACTGCGGATGAAGTTGGTGACATCATTGATCTTGCTCATGCGATGGTAAAATGGTTGTGGTGGTGACTGGTGTGACGAGGAGCTAGCTTATGGTTGGGCGAAATCAGACCAAATCTAGTCTGAGTTCCGTTCAAGAAATCGTTGAATTCCACCAATTTGCCCACTGCCATTTTTTGTACCGCTATGTGATGGTGTTGTCGTTTGGTCCTGGCTGGTTCTTCCTCTTATTCTTGGCCTCCTCTTTTTTATTTTTATTTTATTTCTTTTGTGTGTGTGTGTGTTTTGTGCGTGTGTGCTGCTTCTTGGGATAACCGGATTTTTTCCCAAAGCAAGATAACATCATGAAAATTAGGATAATTAGGATAACATCATGAAAATCATGATAATTATCTTGGAAAAAATGAAGATAATTTTTCTGAAAATTAGGATAACTTTGCCCGCTGTTATGCCGTTTTAGATAAATCTCCCACGACCAATGTTATGCTGTTTTAGATAACCCGTTTCAGATAAACTGAGTAATTTTGCTGGTGAAGAAGAAGAGGATTCTTGAATGAGAAGAATGAAGGTGTGGAACGGTTTGAGCAAAAACCCTTTGCTCTTGTTTTAGATAACTCTCCCACGACCACTTTTATGCCATTTAAGATAACCCGTTTCAGATAAACAGAGGTTAATTTGCCGGTGAATAAGAAGATGACTCTTGAGTGTTGACGAATGAAGCCGTGGAACGATTTGAGCAAAAAACCTTCTCTCCCGTTTCAGATAAATGCGGAATGTATCCAAGAGAATCGCGAAAATAAGGGATATCCTTTTTTTGAATGAGTTTTGGGGGGTGTTAACGGGATTTGGATTTGGTGCAGTTTGGACCTTTTAACTGCATGGTGCAGTAGTCGGTCGATCGCCGCCACGTGGCAATGACTAGAAAAGAACGACTCAGCTGCAAGACGCAATGTATTTGCGTCGTTTCATGGGACTTCCTTAAACGTTAACGCCGTTTGCAAGCAGGTTTAAAGAAATGGTCAAAACGCTGCGTTTGGCCTAGCTCTCCCTTTCCTCTCTCTCTCTCTTCTCTCCTCTCTTCTCTCTCGGCGTTACCGGTAGCCGTCGATAACCCCGCGCACCGTCGGGTTTCAGTGTTCCCTTGCACGACTAGACGGCACACCCCGCTCACTGTCGGCACCACACTCACCGTCGGCAACCGGCACATCAAACTCTAATGATTCAAGTGTCTGCAATGAGTACCCAAAAAAAAAAAAAAAAAAAAAAAAAACCCACAGAGAAACCATGATAAGCAATCTACATCGATTCACAAGTACATGCTTAAACTCATAATCTGCAAGAAACTCCAATTTTCCATCATTCAATTCCGCTAGACATAGCAATCCAAACTTCTCTGTATCTCACATCAAACATCAAAGAAGAATATGAATATATATTACATATATATATATATATATATATAGAGAGAGAGAGAGAGAGAGAGAGAGAGAGAGAGAGAGAGAGAGAGAAAGAGAGAGGAGACACTATTTTGTGAAGGTTACCTTCATTTTCAGTGGTCGTAGAAGAAGAAGAAACAGAGCCATTTGTGGCTTTACCGCCATCTTCTGCAGCAACAGCGTTGACAGTGACGAGATTGCTAAACCTAGAGGCAGCCATTGCTGTGGTCTTGACGGATTGATGTGCCGACTGTGGAGATGGCGGTGGTCTTGACGGATTGATGTGCCGCCATCTTCTTGGGATGATTTTGTCTTTATAGAGGCAGCTATGGCGGTGGGATCAGAGAAATCTGCAACCTGATTCAAGCCGCTGCCCTCACTACCACAGAGAACCTCCGGCGACGAGGAGTTCTATCAAACAACGAACCGTAATGGGATTGGACAAATCTGGAGCTTGAGGTCATAATTCCCAGGCGATGCCCAACTCCATCATCTCCAACCCTTTAATTAAATAATCCAACCCAATTTTATATTCCTCATCATCAACCACCCATTTTTTCCCCTCGAAGATGCATTTCCCCAAATTAATTTTATTTTTTCTTCTTTTCCTTTGGCTTAGGGTTAATGATAATTCATGACCATGGAAGCAAGGTGCAATGGCCGGCGGCGACCGAGGAAATAAGACCCCGCCCTTTTTTTGGAACAAATCTAGGCACATAACCCATTAAAAAGAAGAAAAAAATCAAACAGATCTGGGAAAAAAATCAAACAAAACCCCCTCCCCCTTCGATCGCGATGATGGATGATGGCCTTCTTTGGAGTATAGCCATTTTACCTATTGACTTGCACATCAGCGGCACCGTCGGGCAACTCCTTTTCCAGCCAATTGTATTTTTCTTCTTTTTTTTTTTTTACTTTAATCAAACACCGTAAGCAAAAACCCAATTTTTTCCCTTTTATTTCATACCCAAAAACAAAAGCCTTTAACCAAATTGAAGGAACAGATCTGGTCTAAGGGTTGTCGGAGATAACTGTTTGAGGAAAAAAGACGACTGGAGTTGAGGAAAAAAAAAAAAAAAGAAGAAGAAAGAAAGAAATAAAGAAGAAGAAGAAGAAGAAGAAGAAGAGAAGATGGTTGTCGCCTCGCCGTTGTCGGAGATGGTGAAAAGGTCACCGACAGCTACCGCCAACGCCGAGAGAGAGAGAGGAGAGAAGGAGGGCAAGCGGGGGTTTCAGATCTAGGCCAAACGCAGCGTTTGGATCCTTTCTTTGAACCTGCTTGCAAATGGCGTTAATTTTGAGGATGTCCCATGAAACGACGCAAACATGTTGCGTCTTGGAGCTGAGCCGTTCCTTTTTGGTCATTGCCACGCGGCGGCGATCAACCGGCTACTGTACCATGCAGTTAAAAGGTCCAAACTGCACCAAATCCAAATCCGGTGTTAACGGTGTTAATGGAAACTCACCAATCAGGTTCAATTGAAGCCTTTCGTCCCATGTTCGTCCTCTCAAGGTCGGCCCACCTATGACTACTCTAAATTTTTTTGTGAGAGATATTTTAGATTTTTTCCCAAAAATGATGGAAGTTTGGTACAATTGAAAAGGCCTTCTTTATTACAAGGTACGGTGTTTAATTTTTAAATTAAAACTTCAATTCCCATAATATACGTTTGTATATAGGTCTCCTTTTGACTTGCTATTAAGTATTAACTGGCTAGTGTCCATTATATTTTGAGTAATGTTAGTATATCTTTTTCTTCTTTTTTTTTTTTTTTTTTCGAATTAAAGATCTTAAATGAGGTGATATTTTGGTATTGGATTTAACTATTTAAATTTAAATATCAGAAGTCAAACCTGTAAGTTGATATGCCACATCATTTGAAATATATATGTTGAATTTGAGAAAAAAAAAAAATTGAGACATGTAGCATTATTTTGGCATTTTGACAAATGTCTTTCCCACATCATTGCCATATCATTTTGGCACTTTTATTTATTTATTTATTATTTTTATTTTTATGACGAGGGAACCCGACAAGACCAATATGTGCAGACCCAACTTTGCTAAGTAAAATCTCGAGTGTATAAACCACCCTAACTGACTTGTTCACCAAGTGAGACGCGAGCGTGGGAATCAAACCTAGGATGTTCTGAGTTGACAGTTCGTCCAAGCCAATCCCAACCAACTGGGCTACCTGGGTTGGGGTCATTTTGGCATTTTTGGTTTGTTCTGAACTCCAAGCTGCATCATCTAATGCACATTGAATGAACACTTTAATATTTTATTTTGCAAGGAGCCATTTTTAGAATATGATATATTAAGTGCGTGTTTGAACATCCATGGAAATTAAATGGTTCCATTGATTTTGGTATAGCACTTGAAGCTGCAAATATATCAATCTGAAATGAAAGTATTTTAGGAAATTGGAGCTATCAGTGCAGATGATGGAATAGGTTTAAGTTTTGGGAATTCTGAAATGCCAATTCCGACGAAATTCCACAATCATTCATGAGGATAGCTACCATTTTCTGTAGTGGTCCCATTATGATTATGAATTTGTAAATAACATGGTGCAGTGAATTTCCTTCCTCTTCAAAATAGTACTAGCTAGTTTAGTTCCCCTGCAAAATCACTTAAAAGAGTACCGATGAATTTCCAAGCATTTCCTCAATCTCCTAAAAAACCAATGGAATTCGCAGTTTTTCAGTTTGCGGATCATGCAATTAATTTTAACTGTAGTATTGATGTCTTCTGTGCACCAAACACAAACATTGGTGGGAGTCTCCAGCACCATTTCTTGAACTTGCTTTTCTTCAGTACCAAAAATAGTCTTTGCTTTGTCCTTCCATTATTATTCAAATCTAACCCAAGTAACTAGTGTTGTTCTAATAGCTATGTTTTAATTGTAGAGGAACTAAGAGCTTAAATTCCCTCACTCTTCTTCGTTTTTCAGGAGTTGGGATACTGTCAATTCCATATGCACTATCATCGGGAGGGTAGTTGAGCTTGATACTTCTTTTCGTCATTGCCATTGCATCTTTCTACACTGGCTTGCTAATTCGAAGATGTTTGGACGTAGATTCGAATATAAGAACTTATCCTGATATCGGTGAGCGCGCATTTGGGAACAAGGGAAGAATGGTGGTATCCATTTTTATGTGTATGGAGCTCTACTTAGTTGTGACAGGTTTCCTAATTCTAGAAGGGGATAACTTGCATAATTTATTACCCGATGTGGGATTTGAAGTTGCAGGGTTAAGAACTAGTGGGAGGCAAAGCTTCATAATAATTGCGGCCCTTGTTTTTTTACCTTCAGTTTGGTTGGATAACTTGGGCATCCTTTCTCATATATCTGCCAGTGGTGTTTTAGCTTCTTTTGTCATCCTTGGCTCAATTTTTTGGGCTGCTGCATTTGATGGAATTGGATTTCACCAATAGGGAACAACTCTATTTAACTGGAGCGGAATTCCAACCTCTGTTGGCTTATATGCCTTCTGTTATTGTTCCCATCCGGTCTTCCCTACCCTCTACACTTCTTTGCGAAATAAGCATCAATTCACTAATGTAAGTGTAAGCAAGGTCTTGAAATCTTTAATTATTTTACCCATCTCATCATTTTAATTCAGTCTGTTAATTATGAGAATTAGATTTATGGTTTTTCTATTCGTTCTGATTTAGATGGAATCGAGTTAAATTTCAGTATAATTCGAGTAAAAGATGACAAAGCTCAAAACGAGGTGCTTTAGCTAATGAAGTTGATAGTTTCACTTTGTTGTTCTTCATTGCAGGTTTTGATTCTATGCTTTCTGCTCTGCACCTTCACCTATGCATCAATGGCAGTTTTTGGGTACTCAATGTTTGGGTCAGAGATACAATCCCAGATAACTTTAAACCTCCCAACTGATAAACTTAGCTCAAAAGTTGCCATATACACCACCCTGGTTAATCCTATATCTAAATATGCATTGATGATGACACCAGTGGTGAATGCTATTGGGAATTGGTTTCATGCTACTACAACGTCAACCTCCTAATCAGAACCATATTGGTGATTAGCACTGTCATTGTAGTCCCTGGCTATCCCCTTTTTTGGAGACCTCATGTCACTGGTCAGAGCATTTTTAAGTGTCACAGCTTCAATTTTGTTGCCGTGCCTATGCTACTTGAAGATTTTGGGTGCTTATCGGATATTTGGATTTGAATTGGTGATTATAGGGGGCATCATGTTAATGGGTATTTTGTTTATAATAACTGGTACTTGCACATCTCTGCTACAAATAGTAAGGCATTTGTAAGCTTTATATTTCTTCTAGCTTATTGGTGAAATTTCAGCTTTGTAATACACTAGAGAGTTATCAAGCAGGCATGGTTAGTTTTGTTTTATGTCAATTTGTATAATGTTGAAGAGGGAAAAAACAAAACAAAACAAATGGTCAGGCTGATTTTTGTATGAAAACTTGTCTGTTATTTTCATTATTATTATTATTATTAAGGTAAATTATACTTAAGGGTTCAGAGTTTGGGGTAAGCTTCACTTTAGGCTCTCAAATTTTAATTGTGTCAATTTGGTACCCAACATCAGTTTTGACAAAAAATCAGAGACGGGCGTTAATAGCCATTCTAAAATGACTGTAATGCGCCGCCCCTACCCTCAAAAAACGATGTCGTTTAGCCCGTGCTCTCAAACCCACACCATTTTCTCTCTCATCATCGTCTCCGTTCTCTCGCCTTTGTCGTCTCTTTCTGTCTCTGTTCTTCTCCCTCCACGCCCCACGCCTCCGTCCTTCTCCTTCCAAACCCTCGCCATCGCCGTCTAATTTGAACCTGATGGCAAATAGCGTTGATCTCTCCCTAAACACTTCCCCTCTCTCCACTTTCACCACAGCTGTGTTTTCCACCCAAAACAACCCACGATTGGCTCGACAACCGACTTTTGAATATAGAGGTGTGGGTTTTAAAATTGGGTTTTCAGTGGTTGTGGATCTGAAAATGTAGGAGGAAGTGATGGTTATGCGGTGGCCAAATTTGAGGAGGAGATGAGGGTTTCTTTTTCTTTTTTTCCTGCACGAAAATGGATGGGGATCATGGTATGGGTAAGGAAGGGTCAACGACGGAGATTGATCTTCACTGCCATCGACGGTTGGGTTTGCGATTTCAATCTTTGTGGCCTTTGATGTGGTTGCTGTGTTGTTTTTGTATTTTTTTTGTAATTTTTTTTGTAATTTTTTTTTTTTTTTGGCTTCATCGCCGGAAAAAATGGTGTGCCATGGCAATACTCCCAAATCAATGGTGTTATCGGCGGCCAGAGAATAAAAGCGAGCGTCAGCGGCAGACGTGGATGACGGTCCGTGGTTGGGGATGAAGCCGTCATCGGTGTGTCGTTGTCGGTGAGAGGGAATGGTTGCAGGCGAGATTGATTTTGAGGCGATGGAGAAATCGCCGGAGAATGGTTGGTTTTTCCCATTTCTGTTCATTATGTGGCTTCTGTTTCATTTTTCTTTTTATTTTTTGGTTGCTTCATGACCGGAAAAATGGTGTGCCGGCGGGTGGCGTAGGTAATCTATTTAGACCACATACTTCAGAGTATTTTATGTTTTAAGATAGCCTTTACATTATGCAGTTCAATTTCTTTCAATTTGCCAATGATTGGGAACTTCTTGGCAGGCTTGATGAGAGGAAACGCAGGAAGGATTTTATCTCCCTAATGGATTTTATCTCGCTAGCAGAAATCATGGCTGTTCCTCTGCTCAGACGAGAAAACTCACCGTTATCTCCCCAATGGATTTAAGGCAATGTTTGTTTAGCTGGAATGGAATGGATGGAATGAATCTCATTCCAATTCATTCTAAACAACATGTTTGGATGGGGTAATTTGAATGGGAATGAAATCAAATAGTGTGTTTAAACAGCCATTTCAAATCCATTTTCATTCCAGACTACTTCAAGCATGGAATCACATTCCATTCTCATCCATTCCATTCCAGCTAAACAAACATGGCCTAAGGGTGAGGGGTAATATGATTTTAATTTAGTCACATGCACATCATGTGCAAAATTTCCGTCTAGTCAACTAACGGTTTTGACGTCAAACCCTAAATTGAAACTCAACTAATAATTTAGGGGGAGTATTGGCATGAGTTGCCAGATAAGAATCAAATAAAAAAATTATAGGGCACAAGCCATAATTGTCACCGATGATTCTAGCTGTAAGATATGTATAGCTAAGGATAGTTTATCAAATCTCTCTATATATATGTACACAATATCCGTGTAAATTAAAAATACCGTGAATACAATGAAAGTCAGTTTGACAGGCAATACGTGTTGCCTAAAATAATTTGAAGCAAATGCATTTTCTTTAGTTGCCAAAGCAAAATAAGCTTTGATGGGAAACGTACTATGAACAAATAAGCCCCACAATTTTAATTTTTAATTCAAATATGGTGACGAATTTATAGGAGCCATCAGCAGGAGCAGATTAACAAATATTAATCACTCATTGACCATTAAACTTGAGAAGTGTAAAATAAAAAAATACAATAAAAAAAGCTCGAGGTTGACAGGGATAAATGCTCATGCATTACAATTCTGGAGCTTCCTGTTGCCCTCGAAGCTTTCTATTTAACCCATACAAAGAAAAGAAAAAAACAAAGAATATGAAGCAAACAAAAAATGGATCTACATGATCAATATCTTTTTAGCTGCAACAGTGTTTCCCAGAGCTGCAAAGAAAGGATGAGCTTGATAGGCTGGAGGAGCTCAAGAAAATTATATCTGTAGAAGAAAAGGAGATTGATAGACTTGTACAGGGGGTCTAAACAGCTGAAGGAACAGGTGGGTCAGTCGGTGGATTATTTATCATTGCTCTTGTTATTCGGTAATTTTTGGAAACCAACAGTACAAAAATAGAGACTGGTCACATCTCTGGCTTCTGGCTTATGTCCTGGTTCACTTGCTAATCCATTCTGTGGAGATCGCTTAAATGTGTACTTCAATGAAAATAGTATTCACAGAATTTTATGCCTTTTGGATTGATAACACAATTTGCCCGATTTTTCCCTACTCTGTTTTTAGGCCTTGGAGCTTCAGAGTAAAATAAAAAATGCTGGTGGTGATAAATTGAAGATGCAAAAATCAAAAGTGTATTGACTCAGTCTGTAAGTATATGGCATTACTTGGAAAATATTGAATTCTGTGAAAGAATATTTCTAGTAATTCATGCTACCCACTTGTTAAGGATATCGATAAAAACAGCTCTGAGATCAATCGTCACAAAGTTCAAATGGAGACGGGTCAAAAAATGATGAAGAAATTGACAAAGGGGATTGAGGAATCGAAGAAAGAGAAAGAACGACTTGCTGGAAAGAAGGAAAAGTTGCTTTTCACATTCAAAGAGATAGAACAGAGGCCTTCACAGTTCAAGAAAATTATAAAAAAACGCAACGAGGTTTTGCTTTTCTTTGTTTTATTTTGTCCTTCTTAAAACATATTTTTCTTTTTATTTATGATATATAAATTACATAAGGAGTTGCTTTTGTATGCAATGTATGATCTGTTATTGTTTTCTGTACAACAGCTGATTGATCAACATAGAGATGTTCTGAATAAAGCAAAATCCGACTACCACGATCTGAAGAAAACTGTGGATTCATTGCGTGCATCTGAGGTTTTTTTTTTCTTTTACTTATCCTAAAAAATAAAAAAAAAAAACCTTCTTTATTGCTTCCTGCCACATGGTTTTGTCAATTTAATTTAAAATTATGTTGAAAATCTATTGGTGATCACATTGGTCGATGCCGACTACAAATTACAAGACATGAAGAAGGTTTTTAAGGAGTTGGAAATGAAGGGGAAGAGGTACAAGAAGAGGCTTGAGGATCTGCAAATTGCTCTTACAAAGCATATGGAACAGTATCGGAGAAAGGTGTCGTTGTATAATGAACGAGTGGGGGATCTTAACGTGGTCACTCAACAGCGTGATGATATAAAGAAGCAATATGATGAATGGAGAAAGAAAAGGCAATTCTCTCTCTTGATATGTTTTAGATTTCGTGTGTTTTATAAATTGTTCCATCACAATTAACTAATCGTATGCAACTATATTGTTATAACTCTTAGGCCATGTTTGTTTGGTTGGAATGGAATGGATGGGAATGGAATGTGATTCCATGCTCAAAATAGTCTGGAATGAAAATGAAATTGAAATAAACATTGCATAATGAATATCATTATAATTTACTACTATTGTTTGATTCCATTCCCATTTAATTACCTCATCCAAACATGTTGTTTGGAATGAATTGGAATGAGATTCCATTCCATCCATTCCATTTCAATCAAACAAACATGGCATTAGGCCATGTTTGTTTGATTGGAATGGAATGGGTGGGAATGGAATCCGATTCCATGCTCAAAATAGTCTGGAATGAAATGAGATTGAAATAAATATTGTAGAATGAATATCATTATAATTCACTATTACTATTTGATTCCATTCCGATATAATTACTTCATCCAAACATGTTGTTTGGAATGAAATTCCATTCCATCCATTCCATTCCAACCAAACAAACATGGCCTTAGGTTGGATGAGTTTATGGCAGGATTCAACACAATATCTTTGAAATTGAAGGAAATGTATCAGGTTTGTTAACTGACTGATTTTTAATCTTTCTTCCTCTCTCTCTCTATAAACACCCACCCACACACAAATATATATATATATATATGCTTGCCTGTGTGTGTTGTAAGGTGTCTTGCATTCTATTGTTACTGGAATCCAAGAGGCACAGCAGTAGGGCCTTCTCAGAGGATGGAGGGCCCTTAGGCTTGGAAGAAAGGCCCCGCTATCTACCTCAAGCCTAATACAGGGGTTTGAGGCAGCGCCCACGAGTTGAATTTCTTTTGGGTATATGTATATTGTATTTTTGGGTTGGTTTTGGTTTGCTTCGTGCTCTCTAGAGTTTGTTGGGGAGAGAAGAGAGGTTGAGAGTTCTTGTAACCTAATCCTTATTGTTGATAGTAGAGTTTATCTTCCTCTTGTTTGTGGATATAGGAATCTTGCAAAACCAAATAAATTTGGTGTTTTTGATTACTGTGATTTACTAACTATGATTTTGCCCTGTCAAATAACACTGAACCACCCACCCACACTCCCTCTATCTCTCTCTCTCCTTCTCTCTCCTCCTCCCCACTTCCTTTCTCTTGGCTTGAACTGGTTATGAAAATTGCGTGAAAATTGTGGCTGCTGTGATTTGTATGATGGCCCTGATTGGTGCTAACTGCTAAGCCATTTCCAGCCTTTACCTCTGTTTTCACTAAGTGGCCTTCTTGCTATTTATTGGGAAAGTTCTACTTCCATTGCTTTACTACTTGTTAATGGTGCTTGTAGTTGGGATATCTCTTTATATTGTTTTAGTCATGTTGCTACCTTTTCCCTTGCGCTTTGGCCTTTTGTGTTCACTTCATAATCAATATAGTTATACTTGTTGCAGATGATCACGCTAGGAGGTGATGCAGAACTTGAACTTGTGGATTCTTTGGATCCTTTCTCTGAAGGTGTTGTTTTCAGTGTCAGACCGCCAAAGAAAAGCGGGAAGAACATTGCAAACTTATCCGGGGGTGAAACTCTCAAAACTACTTATGGCACCCATTATTTGGGGCTCCAATATTTTGTATGCTGAGCATACCTCCTCCATTAAGTCCCCACACTTCGCTATTAGTTGGTTTGCTAATGTTGGTCGATCTTATTGCCTTCAGACCCTCAGCTCATTGGATCTTGTTTTTGCACTTTATCACTACAATCCTATCCCACTGTATGTAATGGATGAGATCGATGCTGCTTTGGGTACCTTCTAAAATTCATGAACTTTATTCTTTTGAATGACTTTTATATTTATTGTCTCTTAAAATTTTGATTTAGTTTATTTTATGTGCTCTGTTGGTCTTCATTCGCTTCTGTTGTTCATATGGTGTGACAGACTTCAAGAATGTCTCAATTGTGAGACATTATGTGAAAAATCGTACGAAAAATGCACAGTTTATCATCATCAGGTAGGTTGGATGCCAGTGGATATTAGGTATGCTTACTAATGTAATATACACTCGGGCTATTATTTATGTTTGTTTATGAACCCTGCAGCCTTAGAAACAACATGTTCAAGTTAGCAGTTCGGCTTGTTGGGATCTACAAAACTGATAATTGCACTAAGAGCATTACCATCAATCTAGGGTGTTTTATGGTTTGTGAAAATGTTGCTTAAGGAGGCATGCCTACATTTTATCGATAAGCATTGTGGTTCTTCTAAGCGATGAACATTTTCTTGTCTATAAATGCACAAGTTGCCACAAAATATGTAGAGCTTGCAAATATCAAGTATATATTCTGCAACTATGATACATCATACAAAAAGGTACATTTAGAAGGAAAATCACAAAAGTGGTTCAAAAATACACACATGGGATTGCTCCTCTTAACTGTTGTTTATGGAATCAGTCCTTTTACAGAGTATCCAAAGGATTTTTGTTGGCAACTTGCTCATCATTGCTCCTTGTCCGTCAAAATTGTAAGTAACAGGAATGTGGGGAAATTTCCTGGGCTGGCCCATCTGTCATCCGAATCACATTGTAGGACCATGCCCCAAGTAGTGTTCCTGCTACTGGTCCAACCAGGTACACCCAAATTGCCTTATAATATGAACTGGCTATTGCTGGGCCTAGAGTCCTTGCTGGGTTCATCGATCCGCCTGATATTGGTCTGGAAATAACTAGGCAACTAGTTACTTAACTGGGCTTCAAAACCTGGGCCTTTGAAAAAACCCTCTGGGCCTTTTGCTACGCCCCCACCAAGGTTTAGGCCTTATTTTTTGACATTATGACTACTATTACGTGGTTGGGTAGTTAGACCTATGTAAGTTAATTTCAAGTTCATAAATTAAATATATGGAATTCCTCACAAGAAAAAGAAAAAAACAAAGGTAAAAAAAGACTATAATGTTAGGTATCACTTAGGTTGAGTATAGGCTGGCTTATTTTATTTTATTTTTTTCGACAATCGATAGAATCTACATTACTTCTAAAACCTCCTAATACCAACAAATGGGTATTAGTGTTTCTTTGTAAGCTTGAATCTAAGATCACTCATTACTCACTCAACAAATGAGGAGAATGCCATTAGGCTATCATGTTATCGGCAATTGACTATAATTGTAAGCTTAGTTATAATTTTTGTGGTATCAAATCGAATGACATGAGTTTAATTTTACCTAATGATAAAAATGTTTCTAACCTAATAAAAGAAAAAGAAAACTTACCCAGCCAAAATGGAAGTGATGCACACTGCAGAACCGACTGCCAAACCTGCTAGCTCTCCTATCTGTTATAAAAAAAAGCAGGGTAAATAGTAGATAAATTATAAGATCCTACAGAGAGAGTGGGTAAATTCGGTTGAGCTGAATTTTACAGCTTTGGTATCGGTTGCCACAGCTGAAGCGACAAACATCATTGAAAATGTTACGACAATCTCCATGACCAAAGCTTGAAGATCTGATCCAGCAGGTGATGTAGTTCCTATAAGTTTTATTGGGTGCAAGAGAACGCGCAGCGTAAATGCAGCAGAAATTGCTCCTGTGAATTGAGAAGCTGCGTAAAATGGAACCTGCAAGAGAATTCAGCTCTTTATGTCTTCATTTTCTCTGCTTTGCTATAGGTTCATTTTTTTGCTTGGACATGAAAATGGGAACATGAAAGACAAGTGAGGTACAAAATTGGCCTTATGTTTTCTTTATTTCTTAGAGGGCCTGGGCCCATCTGAACTCCATAAGAAGCCAACAAAAAAAAAAAAAAAAAAAAAAACATGTCCAACTTTATTTAGTAATTATGTTACATCTTATGCAAAACCAGCGGGTCTTATGGAATTTAATTCACAAATTTCCAAGTAAAATTACTTTTGTGCTGTACCCTCGTCTATTAAATCTATTTATTCCATAATTCACTAATGCATAGGATACAACCCTCAATACAGGTATAATTGTATTAACAAGTGGCACATTCTTACTTGACCGCCATCATACATACATACATATATATATATATATATATAAAAGTAAATAAATGATCTTGTCATTATGCATTGAATATATAATGTATCCAGCATAGTGTGTTTTATCCGTTAAAAAACAATTTGTTTGAATGGTTTGGTTATTTGATCGACTTTTTCTTCTTGACATTGAAATTTAGCCATTGTCTAGATAACTTTATTAATGAATCGTTAATATCTTTTTATCACCACCAAAAAGGAAAAAAAAAGAAAAAAAGAAAGAAAGGAAAGAAAAGAAAAGAAAAGTATATTAAGGCAAAAGAAAGGAAATTCTAGCATCATTCATTGAGTTGGTTTTTTTTTTTTTTTTTTTGGTAGATGTATTATAATACTTGGTAGGAGCTATGGGCTAAATGAAGGGTGGGTCCATTGAGCCATGGACTCAACCCCACATCATTATTTTGTCACCGCACTCACGTGGGTGTCCTGCTTCTGGCGTCCTATCACCAGGTATGCGTGTCATCACACATTCTCTATCGTAGTATCGTTTATATCTAAAAACTCACACCATTAATTATGGTAAATTAAGAATTCACATCCTCTACTTGTTTAAAGTTGGTTGGAATTCTGCTTAATTGCATCATAACATGCCAAGTCGTCAAACAGAGCATAAAACACATTTAAAAAAAAAAAAAAACAGGAAGAAAAAAATAAAAAAGTAGAACGCTAGATCATTTTGAGTGTACCTTATGCTGTTTATGTTGGCACCGTTTGGTTGCACTTTTTAAAAGATCTATTTTTAAGTAGAAAAAGTCGTTTTTTACCTTTTTGTTTTTTGTTTTTAAGTAGAAGCAACAAAAGCAAAACGCGTTTGGTAAAATTGATTTCGTCGGTAATCTTTTGGATGTAATGAAAAACTCTACCAAATCATCGTTACCCAAATGGAAGTCTAAGATAGGCACAAATTCTCTTGATCGTAAATTTTTTGACTTAAGGTCAAGCTCATTTGAAAGATAAAAATGATTTTTAAAAGCAAATATTCATTATTTTTGCTTAAAATCAAATATTTTGCTTTTTAGAAGTTATTTTTAATTCCTTTAACCAGATAGCGTTTTTTGCTTTTACTACTTTTTGCTTTCAGAAGTACAAAAAGATCTTAAAATAAGTGCAACCAAATGGTGCTGTTGTCTTATTCATTGCACTTCCTCTATTCCTATTTTACTGTCATCTCTTCTTATTTTGGATGTTCTAAAATTATTACTTACTTCAAAAAATCAATGGCTCTTTTTGATTGATTTCCTAGAATATCCTTATCATAAGTATTTTAACTTTTTCTAATGTTTTTGCAAACTTAAGGGCACAATTGAAATGTTTAAATACATGTAGTGATGTGAAAGCATTTAGAAGGATTATATTTCTAGAAAAGGGGTAGTAGACATGATAAGGAGTATTGTAATGCAAAGTCAAAAAAAAAAAAAAAAAAAAAAAACCCCAACAAGATCATATTGTTACCCACAAACTGATCCACAATCCCAAGGCACACTTTAGTTAAAACCTATAATATTTTTTTTTTTGGTCTCCGGTTGGGGAACATGGAAAGTTTCAGAAGCACATATCTATATACTATATATATATATATACATATATATATAATGGAGGAAATGAGCCCTGGTGATGCCACGTGTCAAATTTATAAATTTTCATTTTTTTTTCCCAAATCACATGCTGAACAGTAGAACATATCGGAGGGAAAAAGCACATATTATATTTTAGTGTCCCCTTTCTAACCTAATACCAAAAAAGGATAATACCTGTCAATTTGCTATAAATTAACTGTATACTTGCGTCAAAATAACTATCAATTTTCTTTATTTTGTATTAAGTTGGGAAATATTCACTCAAAAGTAATTTCCCAAAAAGCAAGTTACTTTGTGACTTTTGAGGAAATTACTTTTTTAGTGAGCACTTTCCAACTTAATACCAAAGAAAGAATATTATTTGTCAACTTATTACAAATTGACTGTATATGTGATTCAAAAGGACTACTAATTTTCTTTGTTTGGTTAAGTTGGGAAGTGATCACCAAAAGGTTATTTCTCCAGGTAATTTCTCCATTTTTTTTTTTTTTTGGTTTTCACTGCTCTTTTTTTCACGCGGTATAAATAGGTTGATGTTTGAGGTATACTACATATCTCTTTGTTTTCATGTGGGAGAATTGGAAAACCTACACTGTACAATGTTCAATCCAAACTTAGTAGATTGTACCATATTTTTTTTTTATTTTCTTTATGCCTATTCATTTTTTCTCCCAAAAATTGAACATATGAAACTAAAAATAGTTATAATCAGAAAGAGAGACAAATAAAGACAACGATGATTAAAAAAGAAAATGCGATATACCGGAATATGTACTAACATATCAAAACTATGATCATGGGATGGACTAAGCTCTAAAAAGTCTTAATCTTTTTCCACCAAATACCATAACGTGTCACTTCTTTCAATTTTTTACAAGCTTCCATCGTTAAATTATTTTTTTTTCTAAATAATTTATCCTTTTTAGAAGTATACATAAATTTTGTGTAATATATTACGTTAATATTACACTAAATACATTTTTTCACAAGTTTCCACTATTAAAGTAATTTATTTTTGTCTATATTTTTAAAATTTAATTGATATATTATATTAACAAATGCATTTTACTATTTTAAAAAATAAATATTCTACTCCCTCTATCTCATTAAGATAGGCCATTTTTGCTACTTTTTTTTGTCTCTAAATGTTTATCCACTTTGAAAAGTCAAATAATTATTTTTTGAAGTTTCCTATACTACCTTTTGTTATTTCAATAATTACTTTTAACACAAAACCCAATACAAAAAATGTTTGAGGGCATTTTTGAAAAGATGAACTTTAATTAATGACAAGTCAATGCAATGATGATGATTTCTTAAATTCTGTATTTTGTCAAACATGACCTATCTTTGGGGGATGAAAGAAGTATTAAAATTTTAATTTTCTAATAATATTATTTTTATAAATAAATTTATGCATCCCACGGGTTTTGAATCTAATATATATATAAATATGTGTATTGCACGGATTTAGAAACTAGTATATACCTGCTTCCAAGGAAAATGTCTAACGGCGGCAAAAGCTATAGTAACAGCAGGGTTCATGTGTGCACCAGAGATATGTCCTACTGCATAGATCATAACGGTCACAATGAGGCCACCTGCGACCGAAGCTCCCAGTTTTGAGACTTTCTGTTCATCAATCGCACTCAGAGCAGCGGAGCCACATGTTACGAAGACCAATAGATAGGTTGCTATTATCTCTGCAATTACCTGCCAAAATATTCCACGTGAAATTACTGGTATATGCCTCTAACACTCTGTTTGTATCCATGGAAACAATTTTCCCAGGAAAAAAAGAGAAAGAAATGATGCATATATGTGAACAGAATTTGGAAAAAAAAGAGAGGAGGCAAATTAAGTGAGAAGAGACATGTATGTATATTATGTGAGGCAGAGCTAGGGATTGGTTGTGATTCCTTTCTGGGAAAATCTGGAGGGGTCAAAATATTCCACGTGAAATTACTGGTATATGCCACTAACACTCTGTTTGTATCCATGGAAACAATTTTCCCAGGAAAAAAACGAGAAAGAAATGATGAATGTGAACAGAATTTGGAAAAAAAAAAGAGAGGAGGCAAATTAAGTGAGAAGAAGATATGTATGTATATTATGTGAGGCAGAGCTAGGGATTGGTTGTGATACCTTTCTGGGAAAATCAGGAGGGTAATGCACTTGAAAGAATCTGCAAACATGACGTCGGCTTGGGTTTTCCACTGAGACCAAATGGTTTGTGTCACTTAAATCGTTGTTATTTGGATCTATGGTCGCCATTTTCTGATTTCTCAAACAAACCTAAAAAATTAACAGACGAATTGAAGGAGAGAGTAATGGTGTACTGTGCTTTTAAGTTCCAAAGTTGCAGGAGGCTCACAGCTCTAAAAATAGCCAATCTCTCTTCCCCTCTCTCTCTCTCTCTCTCTCTCTCTCTCTCTCGATTTTTTGATTTGGGGTTGAGAAATCAGCCAATGAGAAGGAGATGTACGTAGATCCTAAACAACGTCAGATTTACAATACTGGCTGACGTGTCACGCATCCAAACTAAGTGCCAAGCACGTGTTAGGCTAGCCACAGAATCCCTCCTTCTTCATCTCTCTGTTTTAGTAGATATTTTTTTTTCAAAAAAAAAAAAAAGGAAAAAAATTCTGACATTGCCCTCTCTTTCTATGTACTAAAGAAAATTTAATTCTCTCACCATTTAATTTGATATCGATCAATTGGCAAGTTCAATGTTTTAAGTCAACTAATTTTAAAATAAAATATTAAGGGTAAATATCCAAAACCACCCTTAAAAAATAAAACCATATCTAAAAATCTCATTAAATATTTTATCTATCCATCAAATCCAAATGAAGCAAAATCATATCAATTAACCCCAATTTGTTAACTTTCCATCTGCTTCTGTTGAAAAAAGGGAGAAATATCTAAAGACTCCCTAAAAAATTAAATCATATCCAAAAACCGCATTATTTATTTTATCTATTCATCTAATCCAACATTAAAAAAAAATCATATCCTTTAACCTCAATCTGTTAACCTTCCACCTTTTCCTGTTAAAAAAAATAATGATAGGACTAAAATAC
Organism: Liquidambar formosana; assembly: GCA_039720395.1. Taxonomy (NCBI): domain Eukaryota; kingdom Viridiplantae; phylum Streptophyta; class Magnoliopsida; order Saxifragales; family Altingiaceae; genus Liquidambar; species Liquidambar formosana. The sequence goes on from CM077832.1 coordinate 6,759,389, forward strand.
CCCCGTGATGCTAATGTGTTTAATGACTAAAATTACCCATTTTGTTAATTACACTCTTACCCCCCTTCCCATTCTTAGTACGTGCTCCCCCTCCTCTCTTTTCGATGTGCTGCTACATATGATTTGTGAATCTTCTTTTTGCAAAGTAGGAGATTGGTTTTAACCAAAAAAAACAAAGAAGAAAAAAACGAGATTAGACAATGGAACTTCTCCAAATGGGCTCTCAAGAAAAATTTATTTGGGCAAGAGAGAATTCTTTCTTGGGTTATTGAGTGTAAGAGCAAGGCATTTACTGTCGAGCTTTCCAGGCATGGTGGCATGGTTTTCACGAGCACACTTAAATGCTCGGTTCTGTAAGGGAATAAGAATTTCAGAAACTCTAAGACAAATGTTGAGGCAATCATGCTTCTATTGCTTGCTCTTCCCAAACTGCTTGAATCAATGGGAAGTGTACTCCATATGTTTGTAAAAAGGTTTGAAAGACAATAAGAGAAATATACGTGGAGGTAGTCTCTTCTTCTTCATTTTTTTTTTCTTCTAATAAATATTTTGTACTACAATTTATATTTTTCTTTATCCATTTTACCCACTTTGACGTATTCTTTACGAGAATTAAAAATAAAAGATAAAAAATCATTGTGTAATATATCATGGAGGATTGGAATTTAAAACGAGTAGCCATTGTGTAATACTACAATGAGGGCTTATCATGTGCGGGATATCTCAAAGTATCCCGTTCAATCATGGCCGTCTATGAGCGACACACGTGCATTCACACCCGCACGCGTGTTGCTCACGGATGGTCGTGATTGAAGAGGATATCCCGCATATAATCAAAGCTAATACTACAAGATATCATGTTGGCATGTTTTGGAACTTAAAATGTTCTATTGTTGGGATATGGGGGGCACGCATATGGGGGAGGAGAAGGATAAGAGAGAGTACTTCGATGGACATGAGAGGCGACATAGAGGACATGCCTTCTTTGTTTAATCTAGAGTTTTCTTTTGTGTAGAGTGGAAAAGGGGTATTTAGTCCATCATTAATTTTTTTTAGGGTAAATATCTAAAACCTCCCTAAAAAATAAAACCATATCTAAAAACCCTATAAAATATTTTATCTATCCATCAAATCCAAATGAAGCAAAATCATATCAATTAACCCCAATCTGTTAACTTTCCATTTGCTTCTGTTAAAAAAAATTAATGATGGACTAAAATACCCCTTTTCTACTCTACACAGAAGAAAACTCTAGATTAAACAAAGAAGGCATGTCCTCTATGCCACTTCTCACGTCCATCGAAGTACTCTCTCTTATCCTTCTCCAGCCCCACATACGTGCCCCACATATCCTAGCAATAGAACATTTTAAGTTCCAAAACATGCCAACATGATATATTGTAGTATTAGCTTTGATCATATGCGGGATATCCTGTTCAATCACGATCATTCGTGAGTGACATGCACGCGGGCATGAATTCACATGTGTCGTTCACAGACGGCCATGATCAAACAGGATACTCTGGGATATCCCGCACATGATCAGCCCTCATTGTAGTATTACACATTGGCTACTCGTTTTAAATTCCAATCCTCCATGATATATTACACAATGATTTTTTATCTTTTATTTTTAATTCTCGTAAAGAATACATCAAAGTGGGTAAAATAGATAAAGAAAAATATAAATTGTAGTACAAAATATTTATTAGAAAAAAAAATAAATAAGAAGAAGAAGAATATCCCTCCACGTATATTTCTCTTATTGTCTTTCAAACCTTTTTACAAACATATGGAGTACACTTCCCATTGATTCAAGCAGTTTGGGAAGAGCAAGTAATAGAAGCATGATTGCCTCAACATTTGTCTTAGAGTTTCTAAAATGCTTATTCCCTTACAGAACCGAGCATTTCAGTGTGCTTGTGAAAACCATGCCACCATGCCTTGAAAGCTCGACAGTAAATGCCTTGCTCTTACACTCAATAACATAAGAAGGAATTCGCTCTTGCCTGGATAAATTTTTCTTGAGAGCCCATTTGGAGAAGTTCCATTGTCTAATCTTGTTTTTTTCTTCTTTGTTTTTTTTGGTTAAAGATTCACAAATCATATGTAGCAGCACATCGAGAAGAGAGGATGGGGAGCACGTACTAAGAATGGGAATGGGGGGTAAGAGTGTAATTAACAAAATGGGTCATTTTAGTCATTAAACACATTAGCATCACGGGGGTATTTTAGTCCTATCATTATTTTTTTTAACAGGAGAAGGTAGAAGGTTAACGGATTGGGATTAAAGGATATGATTTTTTTTTTTAATGTTGGATTAGATGGATAGATAAAATAAATAATGGGGTTTTTGGATATGATTTAATTCTTTAGGGAAGTTTTAGATATTTCCCCAAATATTAATTTGTAGCGTTACATAAATGTGATTGTTTTTAATTTCTGATTAATTTGAAATTTGAAAAATATGATTGATATGACATGAAGGGATAATGTGCTGGGATCTAATAAGGACAAGTGTCATAATGAAAAGTTATTAAATTAATGGTGTAAGAATAAAAAGTGCCACATTATAGAGTAATTCTTCTTCTTCTTCCTTTTTTATTTTATTTTTGTATTTGTATTTTATTTTTTAAATTTTTTCCTAACATGGTATATGGATCTTCAACTCGACTAGTTTCCTTAAACATATATGGTGTAGACACCCCATTTTCATCCCTATGAGTTCATGAACTCATTTTATGAGTTTTGAAGCATTTAGAAGTCTCTAAACCTTGAAAGACATTTTTGCTCTTTTAAGCTTATGAAGATAGTTCATTATTGCATGCATATTTTTGTCTCATTGTTGAGTCCTATCAATTGCATTTAGTTTTTAAGATCATCTAGGATATGTGTGTCAAATTTGGTTCAATTCCAGATACATTTAGATAGGTAATTAGAACTTTTGCGACTTGGAGGGCAATTTTGTCTTTTATTTCATATATTTTTCAATTGACTCCGAAACTTGTTCCGGATTATTCCATTCATCTTAAAATGATGAAATGAGTCTAATTGAAGTGCCAATTTAATTATTGAATAGTTTTTGGATTGATTTATCATATTACCCTATGACTAATTGACCTTTTTTTCGGTTAATCGCCTTGTTAAAACCCAGCCACTTAATTGTGGTCAAGGATTTTTGGTCTAAGAATATCATAACATTCTACATTGAATCCTTGAAATTTTGGCTTTTGAATCACTCAAATCGGAGTTAAATTGACCAAGATATGACCATTTGAAGATAGGAGTTCGGATTAAGCAAGAAATCCCAAAATATGAGGAAACCTGAGCTTGCTCTCGGGTGACTGGTTGGCCCAATGGGTCACTCGACGACTCTATATTTATTTGCCTTATTTTGTAGTTTTGACGGTTTTGAACTCTTTTACACAGAATTTCCTTCTTCCAAAAGTGTTTTAAACCTATTAAGAAGTGATTTTAAGTTGTCCAATATCTAGGGGAGTTAATAATAGCGTTAGATTAGTTTTATGGTAAACTAATCTCAACCATTGGTTCATATGGTTAGTTGGCTATAAATAAAAAGTCATTTATCAGCATTAAGGACTTTTTGACACTTCATATTCATAAGAGAGAGAGGGGGAATGAATTTGCACACATTCATATCACTTGGAGAGAGCATTCTACTACAATTTTAAAGAGGGACTAGAAGGTAATCAAGTCCAAGAAGAAGGAAGAACGCAGCCACTACAACAAAAGTGGCTTTCTACAACGTGCAAAGCACATTGTGAAAGGCCTTTTACGACGCGTAGGCATATGTCATGCATCGAAGGGTCATGGAAAGTCCGGACACATTTACGATGTGCAATGTGTGTCGTAAAAACTTTTTAATGGCGTGCACTACGCGTTGTAAATAGTTATTAATGACGTGTACTACGCGTCGTAAAAAACATATCAACGGTATGCGTACAGTTTTAAGGACGTGCAATGTACATCATATTAAGTTTTTTAACAACGCGCAATGAATGTCGTGAAAAATGTTTTAACGACGTACAGCGTACGTCGTATTAAGTGTTTTAAAGACGCACGTTGCGCGTCGTGAAAAAATTATAACCGGTATATTAAGTTTATTAATGACGTGCATTGTGCGTTGTTAAAACACCTAATACGACGTATGCTGTACGTTGTAATAAATTATTATTATTATTTTAATAAATTATTTATTTATTTATTATTAATTTTTTTTAATAACTTATTGTCTATAACCTGTTTCCTGCTTTGCTTATCAAATGCCAACAATACATTTATATATCTTCTATCATCGCCCAAGATAACACAACTCAAAAATCATAACAAATATATCATTCATCAAAATCAATTTTTTTTTTAAGTGCATTAATCCACAATTAATATCAACTCCTAACCATCTATATCTGTAATTTCAACCCAATTCAAAAAACATTCATACATCCATAAAGTTTAAGTACATGTTTATAAATTGGACTATCAAAATTTATATATAGAATGTCAAAATAAAGTTAAAAAAGGGAGAATGACATGTATAACAACAAAACATCTATCTGACACTACTGCATTCTCCCACTAACCCCCTCAATCTCAAAAACTAGAAGACCTTCTAAAATGCCTCAACCAAATGTTCTTGAAATGGAAAACAACAAAATAATTTATTATTAGTAAGAAGAAATACTTTGAATAATAAACTAGCTAGTGAACATCAAACAAAAAAGGATTGGTTTGAGCAAATGAGAGAATTCTATATGCTACGTACATTGGGAAAATAATCAGTTAAACAAAATCAAATAAAAGAAGTAAATAAAAAATACGTAAATGATTAATTGAATTATAGAAGTACAACAAGAAAGATAACTACAGCTGTATAGCAAAATATTCAATTAATTTGGGTTCAAATATACATAGTTAATTAGAATTTGGATCAGAAACTTAAAGCAAATTGAATGTACCATTGAAAGCCAAGAGAGGTGTATATGTGGCTTTGCAATTGCTGCTACATAAATGAAGAAAAATAGAGCATGATGCTAAAAAACAGGGGCTGTTGTTAACGTGGAGAAAAATAAGGTGAGGGCAGTTGAAGAAGTTACGGGTAATGGCTGCAATCGTGGGGCAAATATGGAGCATAGAGGAGTTACAAGCATAAGTGGAGCAAGCCTAAATCGTGGGTAGATGAAGGCTAATTTTTCTGCAAGTGTGGAGCAATTGCTAGAGAAGTTAGAAGAAAGAAACCTCCAATCGGTTGAGGATAAGCTAGATTTCTATAAAGAGCAGAATTGAAAACTGATTAAGGGTTCCACAACCAACAATCCTTCTCAGGATCTCTCTATCATAGGAGTAGTTTTAAGTTAGAATAGCTTTCAAACTCTTTCCAACAAACAATTTCCTTTCAATCTCGTTTTGTAATTGCTTAAGTTCGTGTTTAAAGTTCAAGTTTTTGTGGATTGCTTTTCCAAATCATGTTTGGTAATGTATTTCCTTTTCTTTTCATTTTAGTTTAATGCTTACATGTGTATTTGTTTTTCTTTTGTGATATTTACGCCAGAACCTTGAGGAAAGTACCCCTTTTCCTTATTCAATCGCCTGAAATTTTAAGCATCAATTTATAAGGGGTTGTGTATGCACAACTTCGGGCTAAACTTGGCCCTGGCACGCCCGCAAAATCCATCGACCTAGGAAGACCACTTTTAGTGCTTACACCATTTTGGCACGCTTGGTAGAACCGAAGGTGTCAATGTCGAAAAGAAACACTCGTGCAACTGGAAGCGCCTTGGAAGGACAACAACCTTTTGAGGAGGAATCCCCTCTTGAAGATGTCCCAGTTAGGGAATTTTCTATGTTAGCATAATTGGACAATTCTATCAAAGATATGTCCAAGGATTTGTCCGAGGCTATGCAAGGCCTTGTGACTTCAATTAAGAGAAATTCTGATGAGCAGACTGGAGCTCTTCGTAAATTGTCTGAGGCCGTGCAAGGCCTTGTGATTTCAATAAAGAATCTACTAAGAGCAATGAAGTTTCAATGGCTAAGAATGAATGGGCAATTGGTTCCCTGACCAATGCTATTCAAGCACTTTTAAACAAAGAAAAAAGGAATGAGAGTCCAACGAACTCAAGCCAAGAAAAGACGAGTGGGGTGAATATTGTCAATCCTTCTTCAGGGTCACCACTTCCTTGACCTGATGAAGTTTATGTGCCTCCACCTTTTAGGGCTAGTCAAGTAGACCAACCAGTGACTGAGACTTCCCAGTGGAGGAGGGGGCTAGATAAATGGTAACTTTAACGGCCAAGAAATTGTAGGCCAAACAAATGGCCGAAGCCCTACATCTGTGCAAGTTCTTAAAGGGAAAGAAGTTGTTGAAAGGGTGAAAAATCCTTTGTTTGAAAATAAACCTAGGCCATATAGAATTTAGACTCCACCAGACTCTGCTGTAGGCCAAGACAATAAGCAGTCTTCTAGTGTTGTACCAAATGGTGGCCACTTTAGGCCAATAGAGCCAGTTCCTAATAATTACCATATGTCTATTGTAGAATATACAGGCCAGAGAGTTGGCAAAAGAAACTATGGAAATCCTTAGAAGCTTGACCGTAATGAAGTTATGAATATAATCAAGTAGTATGTTGGCCACTATCCAAATAGAAGAATTCGTAGGCCAATGTATAGAAAACCTTATCCAGAGTGGATAGACCAATGTAATGAATTTCCTAGAGGCTTTAGATGTCATGATTTTTCTTTGGTCTCTGGAGAAGAACGTTGTTCTACTGTTGAACATGTTGGCAGATTTACAATTCAATGCGGAGAGTTAGCAAATAATGAGTTTTATGAACTTAGGCCGTTTAGGAATTCCTTGACTGGCCCTACTTTTGTTTGGTATATTAACTTGCCTCCAAATTTTATTTATTCTTAGGGGGGAAATAGAGGAGAGTTTTCATATGCAATTCTATCAATCTGAACCTGAGGTGACTATGGCAGATTTGTCTCGGTTTAGGCAAATGCCAGGGGAAACATCTGAAACAATATATTTCTCGTTTCAAGAGGGCTAGAATAAAATGTATGATACCATTACCAGAGCCCGAATTTGTTAGGCTGTCTCAAAACGGCTTGAACTTTGATCTCAGGAAGAAATTTGAGGGTGTAGACTTTGAGGATCTATTTAAATTATCAACCAGGACCTCGAGATATGAAAGATTGTTAAAAGAAGTTGATCAATATAACAGCTTTTCTTATGGAACTTATTTTCAGGATCCTAACTATGAGGTTGATCTTATAGAAATTATTGGCCAGAGGCTAATGGTATGCCTAGCCTTGCAAAGAAAAGATGTTGAGGTGCCTCCACTGACTACAACAATGGCTAGGAGTAACCCAATGGATGTGGGGGAAAAAAAAATACACTTTTGATATCTCAAAAGCAAGTGATATATTTGATCATTTGTTGGTAGGGAAATACCTTAAAGTGCTGGAAGGTCATATAGTTCCAATTAAAGAAGCCGAACACTACCTGCAAGTGGCACAGGGTGAAATCTCATACTACCAACACCTGTGTAGTGTTTCGGAATCTTGTTTAAGATGGTATTAACTGTGGGATGTTGAAGTTTCCAGAAAAGAAAGATGATATGGTAATAACTTTAGATCCTTTTCTAGAAGTGAATGTAGCCTTAACTGACCTGAGGAATTTCAGGAATCACGAAATCTATGGTGTAAGAATTCCTCCAAGGCCTGAATATAGCTAGAGGCCTACGATGAATAGGCCAAGAAATCAACCTCAGATGTGTGTTCAATGCCAATAGCAGTTTAGGCCTCATTACAATCGGTCTAACTTCTATGTTAGTAGGAATCCGCAGCCTTATGTTCCTGTGAGACCAATGCCTCAGGTTGATAAGAGGAATTGGTCATGGCATTGGAAACCTTTGGAGTCCAAACCCCAGATTAACAATGTTTTGTAGGTGACTGCTGATGAGGGTGAAAGTTCCAAGCCTACCAGAACAGTAAAGCCTCCAGTGACCAGAGAAAGGAGTCTAGGACAAGGCTGTAACATCCCAAATTTCCACAACCTCCTTCTAGAAGTCAGAAAAGAAGGATGTAGCGCCAGTAGAACCTCAAAATGAAGGGAAAGAGAAGGCCAAGGAAAAGATGGGAAAATAATGGTTGACAGAGTTGAGTCAAAGGCAAAGATTGGGATTTTGTCTGTTATAGAAAAAATTGAACTAGATTCTCGGCTTGGAGAAGGAAAAGTCAAAGGGGTGGTAATGGGAGAAAATAAAGTTGAAGATGAAGACAGTGTTGAGGAGTCGTTTACTATTCAGTTTGGCTCTTTACCTCCTGTTGTTGGTTGTAGTATGGTTTTTACTTTGCCAGTCTCTTTTTAGGCCAAGCCAGATCAAAATGAGTATATGGCTGGAGATGTGGTTAATGCTTAGGCCCTAGTAGCCTTATTAAGTTCAATTTTGTCAAAAGAAAAGAAAGAAAAAGAAGGAATAGAAAGGATGGTTTTTGAAAAGCCATCTAAAGATATGACACAGCATTTAAGGCCGTTATACATTAATATTCATATGAATGGCAGCCCTGTTCCACATGTCTTAGTGGATAATGGGGCAGCTGTTAATATTTTTCCCTTAAATATGCTTAAGACTTTGGGGAAAACTAAAAAAGATTTGATCCCTTCGGAAGTTACAGTGGAGAATTTTTCTGGTGGAATAACCAAGACAAAAGGAGTACTTCCAGTATACTTAGCTGTTGGAAACAAGGAGTCCCTGTCGGCCTTCTTTGTAGTAGATTCAACTTCTTCTTATAATGCTTTGCTTGGTCATGATTGGATACATTCCAATTATTGTTTTCCATCATCTTTGCACCAGTTTCAAATTTTTTGGAATGGTGACAAGGTAGAGGTCGTGAAGGCATATCAGAAACCTTTTATGGCCGGATCAAACTGAGCAGAACCATATCTCCTATGGTGAGGAGGTTGGTCCAATCAAGTTCGTAGGGACTAACAAGTATGGAAATCCAAAGAAGATGAATACAAGAGTGAATCCTTTTCCTTTTGAGTCTGTAGAAAAGGTGATGAAAGAGATTCACCTGGCCTAATGTTATAATTCCTTATAGACCGATGCAAAAATGCATTATTGAGGAGATTCCATGAATAGTACAACCAAGGAGAGTGAGCAGGAAGGGTGTTTGGTAGCTCTTTCTCAAAGATTGTTCGTATATGCCAAAGAACATAGTTTGTTCGATGTTTCTAAAGCCGAATGTGTTACAGAGGTTGATGAAGGAAAACAAGAAGAGGAAATCATCTTAGATGAACTGGAATTGGCACCAGCCAAACTTGATGATCTTAAGGTCGATGTTCAAGACCCGTTAGAGGAAGTTGATTTGGGGGAGAATGGTGAGAAAAGACCCATGTTTATCAGCCAGCTATTAAATGATGGCTTTAAGGTGGAGTTGATTGCCCTGTTGAAGAATTTAAAGATTGCTTTACTTGGGACTATCACGAAATGCCCGGGCTAGATCACAAACTAGTGGAGCACCAGTTACCAATCAAGCTAGGTTTCAGGCCATTCAAAAAACTACTAAGGCGTATGACAGCTGAAGTTACTTTAAAGGTTAAAGAAGAAGTGGAGCAGCTTCTGAAAGCAGAATTCATTGTACTAATCATGTATGCTGAATGGGTATCAAATATAGTTCCTGTTGTTAAGAAAAATGGCAAGTTAAGAGTGTGTGTGGACTTTAGACATCTGAATTTAGCAACTCCTAAGGATGAGTATCCCATGCCGATGGCTAAAGTTTTAGTTGATCAGGGCTGTCAGGGCATGAGATTTTCTCTTTCATGGATGACCATTCTGGGTATAACCAAATTTTTATTGATGAAGATGATTTACCAAAAACGGCCTTTAGATGTCTAGGAGCTATAGGAATGTTCGCTTGGAGAGTAATGCCCTTCGGCTTGAGAAATGCCGGGGCGACTTACCAACGGGCTATGAATTCAATATTTCATGACATGATAGGTAAGTTTTTGGAAGTGTATATTGATGATGTTATTGTTAAGTCCAAAGGAAATAAATGCCATTTAGAAGATTTGAAAAAGGCCTTTGTCAGAATGAGAAAACATCAATTAAAATTTAATCCTTTAAAGTGTGCCTTTGGAGTGAAGGCAGGAAACTTTTTAGGATTTTTGGTTCATCAAAGAGGAATTGAGGTAAATAAAAACAAGGCCAGGGTTATTATGGAAGCAAAGCCTCCTCAAAATAAGAAGGAATTGCAAAGATTTTTGGAACAAATTAATTATTTGCGAAGATTTATTTCTAATCTTGCAGGCAAAATAGGAGTGTTTTCGCTGTTGCTGAAATTATGGGCGACGGAAGAATTCATTTGGGAGAAAGAACATTAAGAGGCTTTTGATCGGGTTAAGCAATATCTAACAAGTCCGCTAGTCTTAATTCCACATTTTCTAGGCCGTGGGCTTAGACACTATGTTTCAGCGGCCAAGAAGTCTATTGGTTCAATGTTGGCACAAGTCAATGATAGGGGACAACAGCAAGCTATTTATTACCTTAGCAAGACTTTAACAAGCGTTAAGCAAAATTACAATTTTATTGAAAAGTCTTGTTTTGTAATTTTCCATATTATCATGAAGTTACAACATTACTTTGCTAATCATAAAGTTTCTTTATATCTAAAAATGATTTGGTGAAGTATATGTTGTCTAAGCCTTTATCTAGAAATAGAATAGGCCGTTGGTCTTTTGCAATCTCAGGGTATGCGTTGAGGCATATACCTCAAAAATCTGTAAAAAGTCAGGTGGTGCTAGTAGACTTTTCAGCCGATCATCCTTTAGACATTGAAGAGAAAGAAATCGAATTGGATCTAGGGTATACAGATTCATCGGCTTGGACATTGGAGTTTGATGGTTCTAAGACTGAGAAAATGTGTGGAGTAGGAATTTTCATTATCTTTCCAAGTGGCCAAAGGTATGAATATGCTTTTCAATTAGATTTTGAATGCAATAATAACTAGGCCGAATATGAAGCATTAATCATAGGCCTGGAGATTATGAAAGAGATGAATGTGGTGAATGTGGAAATAGTGGGGGACAGCCAATTGGTCATAAACCAGTTGGCTGGTACTTTTAAATGTAACAATTGGGCATTATCACCTTATTTTGCCATTGCTTCTCAGTTACTAGATCTGTTTGATGATGTAGTTTTAAAATTCAAACCAAGGGATCTTAATAAGGAGGCTAACGAGTTAGCTCAATTGGCTTCAGGTTTGAAAATAAGAGATGGTTTAGGCCAATGAACCGTTGTGGTAGAAAAAAGGGTTTTGCCATCTATTCGTGATAGAGGTTTAGATTTGGAGATGATGGCAATTGATTCAGATTATGGTGATTGGAGAACGCTGATTATGATTAGATTGGTGAATCTAGGTGGTGTGAAGGATAGAAAGTTGAGGTTGCTAGCTACTCAATTTGTGATGTATGAAGGGGAATTATATTAAAAGAGTAGTGATGGTTCGCTACTTAGATGCCTTGGGAAAGGATGAGGCAATGTTAGTTATGACTGAGGTCCATGAGGGAATTTGTGGTGCTCATTAGGCTGGGATAAAAATGAAATGGTTAATAAGAAGACATGGTTATTATTGGCCATTGATTTTGAAAGATTGTATAGAATATGCTAAGGAGTGTAGTGCTTGTCAGAAATATGGCCCAGTACATTATAAAGCCATGGCCTTTTAGAGGTTGGGCAACTGATGTCATAGGCAAGATTCATCCTCCTTCTTCAGGCTAACATAATTTTGTGATTATGCCACTGATTATTTTACAAAATGGGTTGAGGCCATGCCAAAAAATTCAGTAGATCAAATGGCTATAATTAGTTTTATAAAAGAACATATTGTCCATAGGTTTGGTTTGCCTGAAACTATCAACACTGATCAGGCAAAGTCTTTTTGTGGGGAGCAAGTTAAGGCCTTTGTAGCGGAGTATGGTATAAAGCTTACAAATTTCACTCCTTATTATGCTCAAGCCAATGGTCAGGTAGAGACTATAAACAAAGCGTTAAAAAATATATTGAGCAAAATGATGGTGGATAAGCCTCGAACTTGGCATTTGCAGTTGTCTAAAGTTTTGTGGGCTTATAGGACTTCATACAAAGAAAGTATTAAGACAACCCCTTTTGCCTTAACCTTTGGGCATAATGCAGTCCTACCTTTAGAAGTCACTATCCCTTCTTTAAGAGTGGCTTTTCAAGAGAAATTATTGCCTTCTGAATATAAGGAGGCGATGATTGTGGATTTAGAAAATTTGGATGCTAAAAGGCTTAGGGCCTTAAATTCTATTGAGGTGGAGAAAAAGAAAATTGCAAGGGATTATAATAAAAAGGTCAAGCTCAAATCGTTTGTTGTTGGTGATTTGGTTTGGAAAGTAATTTTGCCTTTGGGTTTTAAAGATCCAATATTTAGTAAGTGGTCCCCAACTTGGGAAGGACCATTTAGAGTTAAAGTTATGATACCTGGAAGTGCCTATGTACTTGAAGATATGGTTTCAAGTAAAGAGTTTAGTTCAATTAACGGACGGTATTTGAAAAAATATTTGGGAAATTGTACAACAAGAAGAGTAGTTATATAAAAAAAAGGCCTGATTAAATTAAGCAGTTCCAAAAAACACAAGACATTGTCCAAAAAGAGAAACAACTATAAAGTACTTAAAGAAAATGATCGGCCTAAAAAAAGAAGCCTTTAGGAAGGTGATCGTGTCAAAATCAATTACCCGTAGGATGCAAAAATTTATATATAGTAGTAGTACGGGTGTCGTACCACAGGGACTGTACTAGGATTATTTTAATTTTGAAAACTGAATAATAAAATAATTCAAAAAGATAATTTTTGTAGTTTTGAACTCTATGGAATGCAAGTAAAATAAATTTATATTTTCTTCAAGAAAAGAAATACTTAGGGTCTCGAATCTACCACTAATCTTGTATAAAAATGCTCTTATTGTAACGTGTTTCAAGAAATTATTATTTTGTATGAGCAAGACTTATTGTAGCTACAAGCCCAATGACATCATCAAGAAAGGTTCATATATTTGTAAATTGGGCATAACTCATCAAAGATATAGCATGAACCGTCTCACCTACTCTACTCTAAACTAATTTGTGAGCACGACTCATCTTGTCTAAGCATGAATCATCTTAATCTCTAAATATATATACAGTGAAAACCATTGCATAACCATTGTATTTAAAATCACAGAAATTAAACACAATTTGAGATAAAAACACTAAAAACAATTGTATCAATAATACAATCCTCCTAGTTATGCAATCCTCATACACAAATAATAAAATCCACAACACAATACAATAAAATACACAATACTTGATTAGGGCTTCATCTCCACCCTAAGACAAAGATTAGTTGGCCATGTAGAAACCAAGAACTAGTTTCTCTCCTTTGCCATCTTTGTACCTCATCTGCTTTTTTCTCTTGTTATGTGAATTCCCTTGGTATTTATAGGAGATGGGGGAAGAATCCAGATGATCCCACAAGTCAAAAGCAATGCCCACTTTCATTGAATTCTTGGCTGCCCATGTTCTCACTTTGACAAATGCTGCCAGATTCAGATTTTTGCAAATAAGTCCACTTCCAGCTCATTTTTTACTTGGAAGACGTTTGAATCAGGAAATTCCATAAACTAAACAATTGTAATTCTTTAAGTCCTCTTTCCCGAGCCACAAATTTCACCCAAATCGGATATGGGAATCACAAGTTATGGCCAGATTACCAAAACTTGGTCAATTTGTCCAGATTTGCTGCTGATTTTGGGATCATGAATTTCTTTGCTTAACTTTGAATTTCAGCTGCTCAAATCTTCAAAATTGTTGACCCAACTCTTGTTGCAGCTCCATGAAATTTTAGGTAAGTGAGAAACCCATTTCAAGTTGCATTTATTAGCTTAAGTAGTCCTGATTGTCATCTTTTCTGGTATAAACTCAACAGCCCTGCAATAAATCAAGAACACTTTAAACACACCAAATTAAATACAATAAAATAACTAGAAAATATAAATTAGGGAGTAGTTTCAATGAATATTTTGTGCTTATCAGAAGGCTTGACTGAGCTGAAGTCCAATTTCTCTGAAGGTGGTCCATTTCTACCTCAGCATCTTTCTTTTCCTTCTCCCAAACTAGAGCTTGTGCACTGGAAACCTGATAAGGAGTCTTCAACTTGGTGATAGCAGCAAATTCCACAGCCTGAGCAAACTTCTTTGCTTTCAGCTGAGTCGTTTCAGTTTCCAGCTCTGAGGCCATTTTGTTCTTTTTCTCTTGAAGCTGTAGGATTTCCTTCTCAATTTTTGCAATGGTGGTGGATTTTGTTTTGATGTTGGCAAACAAGGTTTGAACTTCCTTCTGCACTGCTAGCATCTTGATTTTGGTAGACTCCATTATAGCCTTGGTGTTTTTTCTATCCTTGAGTCTATTTTCTGATTTATTCTTTTTGGAAGAAGTGTTGGAGAATTCAGCCAGAAGATCTTTCAAACTGGCAGTGGTGGCATTGAGTTTTTCTTTTTCTGAGTCCTCAGTAGTACAAGAAGAGAGGAAGGTCCTTGCAGATTCAAACTCAGCATGTAAATCTGCAGTAAAGTCAGAAAGCTTTAAGGCCATCAGTTCCAGAAATCTATACTTAATTTTTTCAAGTTCAGTATTTGAAGAAATAGAAGCAGAAGCAGGAGCATCTTCTAGGAGAACAGTGGTTGGTTCGAGGTCCTCTAATGTTGCAAACCATTCTTCAAGATCATCTAGAATTTTAATAGCACTTGTTGCTAAGGTATCTTGGTGTGGAGTTGTCTTTTCAGTTTCAATTGGGCTGGTTTCTTGTAATTTTTCTTCAAGCTGTTCAACTTTAATTTTCTTGGAGAGAGGAGAGTTTGAAGACCCTGAGGCCTCCATGCTATCATCAAGGATTTTTACTGGGCTAGAGCCAGGACTTTCACTTGTAGTAGGTAAAGGGTTCAATAGGCTAAAAGATCTAAACGCAATTGGCCTCTTGGCAAGAACAGTTTTGGTTATCTTTGGTTTGGGTGGTTTGTCTTGTTCTGGGGGAGGAGTTGGCAAAGAGCTTTCAATGGAGTCTTCTGCAGCGTCATCTAAGCTGGATAAAGTCTTACCAAGAGGCAGAGGTTGAACAGTTACTGCACAAAAATACAAATTAGGCCACTGTTACAGTTAGGGGTGCAACTCGGTCCGGGACGGTCCGGGACAGGGGTATATCCGTCCCGTCCCGAAGTAATTCGGGACTTGAAAATCAATACCGGAACCGAACCGAATTTACTATTGTCCCGTCCCGTCCCGTCCCGAAAAATACCGGGACGGAACGGTCCGGTTCTCGGTATTTATCAGTTTGTTTTCCCTGAATTAAAAATTAAAAATAACTACTTCCAATTAAAAATTGTCAACCTGATTAGCCACAAAATGAGTTAAATATACTTGCTTTTCCACAAAATAGGCTACATAAAATCATAAATACATAATCATTAATTATAATTCATTCATTCATTCATAGTAGTGAACTAGTGATAGCACAATAAACTAATAAGTCCACTTGTTCATTAGCATTATTTTACAACCAAACATAATTATACATTTATACTCAAGAAAGTCATAATTCAAAACCAAAATATTAGTAATATATAATTATATATTATATATTATATATATAAAAAAATATATATAATATTATATTTAATCGGTACTCGGTCCGAGAATTCGGTACGGGAATTCGGTACGGGACGGTACTGAACACCCCTAAACCGAGTCCCGTCCCGAAAAAATTCGGTTTTTAAAAATTTGTCCCGAGTCCCGTCCCGGACACTGTTTGTCCCGTCCCGTCCCGGACCGAATTGCTCGGAACGGTCCGGTCCCCGGAATTCCCGAACCAAGTTGCACCCCTAGTTACAGTAGAGCAAAAGAAGTAGCAGGAAATTATACCTATGGGTATTGGTTGGCTAGGGATAATGTGATCAGCTTCTTTGTTGGGCTCAATGTCATGGGGAATGGAGTAGAATCCGGAGAATTTAACTCCATTTCTTTGTCTTGGAGGCTTCAATAGATCTGGAATAGCAAAGGGTGCAGTGGGTATGGTTGTGAGCGCAAGCGGGAGTCGCCACCCAATTTAGCTTTGGGAACTGTATTTTTGGTTAAATTCAAGGTCCAGAGATTCAAGTCCGGAGCTAGGGTACATTATTGGGAAGGTATTAGGCACCCAAAATTGCCCGGTCGAAACCAACTCCCGTGAATAATTGTTGGCTTTAATTAATCAAGGTATTTAATCAAATTTAAGCCTAAGCATGCAAAAATGCAACAATATGCCAAGCACGCGAATGATTATGCAAATAAGAAAATGATCAAATGGAGAAATGGTTAGTAGCACATGGCATGGCAGAATATACAAGAGATAATAACTCACAGAAAGCAAAAATAAATAAACAGATAAACCTAATCTATTTTAATCAAAACTAGAATAAACAATATAACACCCATACGTACTCACATTAAACCTATGCATATAATATTAAAATTAATTATTCTAACATTAAACTAATGAATGATAATAATCAAAATAATTCTCTACCTGAAGAAGTGGTGCATATGCATCACGAAGTGGTGCGTACGTACCAACTTAGCTCAAATGATGAACGGTCAAAGTTGGTCAAACTATGATCAAAATGACCAACCAAAGGTCCCACATGATAGGTCTCAACAAGACGAATCCATCTATCAAATTTGGAGTCAATCGGGCCAACCTAGGGTCTTTAAATGCTAGGGAACACGGTACCTGTGGGTGGGTACGCCCACACTGGATCACTGCCCACTATGATCAAAATGACCAACCAAAGGTCCCGCATGATAGGTCTCAACAAGATGAATCCATATGTCAAATTTGGAGTCAATCGGGCCAACCTAGGGTCTTCAAATGCTAGGGAACACGGTACCTGTGGGTGGGTACGCCCACACTGGATCACTGCCCACTATGATCAAAATGACCAACCAAAGGTCCCACATGATAGGTCTCAACAAAATGAATCCATCTGTCAAATTTGGAGTCAATCGGGCTAACCTAGGGTCTTCAAATGCTAGGGAACACGGTACCTGTGGGTGGGTACGCCCACACTGGATCACTACCCCACTATGATCAAAATGACCAACCAAAGGTCCCACATGATAGGTCTCAACAAGATGAATCCATCTGTCAAATTTGGAGTCAATCGGGCCAACCTCTTCAAATGCTAGGGAACACGGTACCTGTGGGTGGGTACGCCTACATTGGATCACTGCCCACTATGATCAAAATGACCAACCAAAGGTCCCACATGATAGGTCTCAACAAGATGAATCCATCTGTCAAATTTGGAGTCAATCGGGCCAACCTAAGGTCTTCAAATGCTAGGGAACACGGTACCTGTGGGTGGGTACGCCCACACTGGATCACTGTCCACTTCACCTTCAACCTCAGAACGGGTTGAAGCTGAAAAATGCAGTATTGAGTTTTGTCCCGTGCTAACTTCTCCCTAACTTATCTTACTCATTTCTTAACCAAATTTAATGATTCAAAAACCAAATTGAAACTCTTGCAGAGCACTACAGGCGTGCATAAATCGTTCATCCAAAAACTTGCAGAATCATGATTATTTTTTGGATCAAAGTCTTGAGTTTATAACCTGAAAACCCGTCAATTCAAGAATTCATGTCACAGCTATTTTCCTTCAAATCTAACATTACCAATGATTTTCTTGACCTTAACAGTGTAACATGGCATCATTATATTAAACAATAACTCATAGAAACAAATATGCAGTATAAATTCACAGTGCATACATATATGTGTATTTGTGATACGTACCCCTCAGGTTTGAATGCTTCCAATATCAACGCAGCAATTCCCTTCTCGCGGCTTTGGATTATAACATTCAACACTCTTTTCTCTCTTCTGGTTTTCTGGTGTTTTGATGGGTATTTGGTTTCTCTCACTCTCTCTTTTTGGCCGTTCTCTCTTCAGCCTCTCTCCCCCTAGCCCAAGACCCACAGCCTCAGACCTCAAGCAAGAAGCAGCCCCCTGCCAAGACGCCCCTTTTCCTGTCCCATTAGTAGAGTATAAATAGGGTTCAATTAGGTTTTGAAAACCATCTCCTGACATGGCCCATCCCCTACCCATACTGGGAACACCCGTGGGAATCTCTCCACTCCCCAAACTCTACCCCATACTCTCATGTTTATCTCCACTCCCCAAACTCTACCCCATACTCTCATGTTTAGTGGGGGACAGATCTGAAGATTCCTGAAAAAGGCATAGGATGCGTACGCATGGCAACATGGTGCGTACGCACCACCCATTGGTGTGTACGCATGAAATGTAAAAAGGCAGTATTTTCCTGTTGTAATCTTGACTACTCGTCGGGAATTGCTTTGTCATTATCTCAAAACATACAATAAACCTCATCATTGGGTTTCTAAAATATCTGATTTCAAATTAATTAGGTAGTACAAAATGGGGTGTCTACAATGGTAGGAATTCTTTTCCCAAGTGGTTTGAGGTACTTAGTTGGGTTTGCAGGCCGCCCAGTTCCTAGTTTGTTGGGCTGCGTTTTGTTTGAAAAATAGGCTAATTGTGAATTTTGTATCATTTCAAATAGGGCTGTGGCTATCTCTTTGGCCATGACATTTTTGGGGTCTTATGGGTTCCACTTTATTTTGAAAAACTTTTCAAATCTTTTAATTTCCCTAACTTAATAGAAGTTACCTTTCTTCTAAGCTTTTTGGGATGTCTTGGCTTGTGATTGAGTGCCAAGCTTCCTGGCTTTCATAGTGGAAAGAGGAGAAAGCCTTTTCAAATAGTCTTCATTGGTGTCAGTTATCATAGCAGAGTAGCATTTGGTCCACCAATTCTTGAAGTAGGCAGTGTCAACAGGGGTATTAACGAGCTCTAGTTTCAGGGTGGTTATTCTCTGCATAGAGGCCAAATCCATCTTGGCTAGGGTTTTGGGTTTCTTGATCAATTTTCTTTCTGTGGGGGGATAGTTTGTGGAAAAAATATGAGATGGGATGGGAAGATGCTGGGTGAAACCGAACTACCTGCAAACCAGGTTTGGGCTATATATCTCAACCCCACATTTCAAAAATCTGTTCTCAATGTTCCCAGCAAAATGCAAGTCTCTCATAATAAAGTAAGATCCCCATACTTCTTTTTTATGATCATTGACTTCTTCTTGCAAATTCATTTCAACAGTATACCAATCTGGGCCGAATCTACAGCTACCAAAAGGGAAAAAATGGTTGTCTAACCTATCAATGGAAAGACCACAGAAGAAAGAAAAGTAGTTTTGGAAGGAAGAACAGAGAATGGTCTCCTGCATCCATTTTTGCCCATTACAGTTCAGATTTTTCTTTTTGGAGGAGAAAGTGAATTTTTTAGGGAAGTACTCATACAACCAAAGTTGGAAGATCCAAAAGGGACCTCCAATAATCTTCAGGTTGTCTTTAGTCACTTCAAAAAGACCTTTGTAAAGATGGGAAAGAAGAAAAGGGGCTAAGGCCAATTTACTGCCTGAAGTAAGGGCTATAGTGATTTTATGATATTCTTGGGTCATTTGACCTGAGGAACAACAAGTCACAAACCTGCAAAGCCACATAAGAAGAAAAGCATAGTGTTCTTGGTCACTGGCTGGTTTTGAATCATCATGTTCTATATTAATGCAACTACCCTAGGCTACAGAAGCAGCTTTTTCTTTGAATTTGATGGGTGAATCAGGGGAGTAAGCTGCACTAGGAATGTCTCCAGTACAAGGAAAGGCCAATTAAAGAACAGATGTCAAAGATGGTAGGAGTCATGGGTCCACATGGAAAGAAGAAGGCGTTGGAGGTTGTAGACCAAAAGCAAAAAACAGCGGCCAAAAGAGGTTTATCCATGGCTAATGTGTGTCTACAAAGTTGCAGAAAGTTGTAAATCCTAATAGATTTCCATACATGGCCATAGGAGGGTTCTAAGAAGTCCATCCAGCCGATCCAATTCTCAGTGGCTGTACGCCATGAGCGATTAAATTTATCTTTCATCCAAGTTTCCCAGTTCAGAGATGGAGCATTCATCATTAATGATTCTTGATGGGCTAGAGGGAAATATGGTTCTAAGGCTGAAGGGAAGGAATTTTGCAGTAAACATGGACCTATGGAGTTAGAAGCAGAAATTACCTCATTTGAGATGCTCTTCTTGGGCAGATTTGCAACGATGGGGATGGTTGGGCTCAATGTTTCCTTTCTCTGCACACCTTTGCTGGAATTTCGAAGTCTTGGTGGATTTAGAGGATGAAGGGGAGTTGGTATTAGCTATCGCCGTTTTGGTTTTCTTGCTTGAATGGTGTGAGTGGTTAGCTTTTGGAAGAATTGAAGTGACGGTGGTAATGATGCTTTATGGGAAACGTAAGATAGTTGATGGCCGTGTTAAATGAGGAGTTTGGTGTTGGTTAGGAGTTAATTACTCCTCAGATAGGTGGGAATCCCAGGGGACTTTATCTCTAAATCTTGAATGTTTTCAAAAATAGAGATAAAGGGGGGCAAAGTGTTTTCGTTAAAATTTGAAACTTGGTAGGAGACCATGGGATTGGTTCGCGTGGCTAGCAGCTGGGTTTTGCTGACTGGGATTCATAGCCTGTAGATAAATGACAAGTGGCAAGAAAGGTGCATATGTGGCTTTGCAATTGCTGCTGCATAAATGAAGAAAAACAGAGCATGATGCTAAAAAATAGGGGCTGTTGTTAACGTAGAGAAAAATAAGGTGAGGGCAGTTGAAGAAGTTACGGGTGATGGTTGCAATCGTGGGGCAAATATGGAGCATAGAGGAGTTACAAGCATAAGTGGAGCAAGCCCAAATCGTGGGTAGATGAAGGCTGATTTTTCTGCAAGTGTGGAGCAATTGCTGAAGTAGTTAGAAGAAAGAAACCTCCAATCGGTTGAGGATATGCCAGATTTCTATGAAAGGCAGAATTGAAAACTGATTGAGGGTTCCACAACCAATAATCCTTCTGAGGATCTCTCTATCATAGGAGTAGTTTTAAGTTAGAATAGCTTTCAAACTCTTTCCAGCAAACAATTTCCTTTCAATCTCATTTTGTAATTGCTTAAGTTCGTGTTTGAAGTTCAAGCTTTTGTGGATTGCTTTTCCAAATCATGTTTGGTAATGTATTTCCTTCTCTTTTTCATTTCAGTTTAATGCTTACATGTGTATTTGGTTTTCTTTTGTGATATTCACGCCAGAACCTTGAGGAAAGTACCCCTTTTCCTTATTCAATCACCTGAAATTTTAAGCATCAATTCGTAAGGAGTTGTGTACGCACAACTTCGAGCTAAACTTGGCCCTGGCACTCCCGCAAAATCCATTGACCTAAGAATACCACTTTTAGTGCGAACAGATATCATGTAAAGTTTTACAATAAAAAAGTTTTAAACTATTAGGTGGACTGTCCAAAATGCGGAACATGGGACTACCAATATTTTTCTAGGTGGACGGTCCAAAATGCGGAACGTGGGACTTTCAATAGCTTTCTTTCTCTTGTCATTTAAAAAATATCCAAATGGAGCCGTGATGTAGATGTTATGATCGAAGCTAGAGTGAGCAATTATCACTATCACAAGCTCTCCCCAGTT
Organism: Liquidambar formosana; assembly: GCA_039720395.1. Taxonomy (NCBI): domain Eukaryota; kingdom Viridiplantae; phylum Streptophyta; class Magnoliopsida; order Saxifragales; family Altingiaceae; genus Liquidambar; species Liquidambar formosana. Next base: position 6,781,096 of record CM077832.1, read on the forward strand.
TGCACATTTAATTATTGAATAAAGTTTTCAGTACCACACGTCCAAAGTGGAGGGAGGACCACTTTGGGGTTCTAAGTTCTAACCACGAAACCTCGACCTTCAGTGCGCGAAGGGGCAAAAGCCCAAGGGGCATGTTACGGTAAGCCGCGGCGGTTGAACGGTCGTACGTTGATTGGAACGTGTATGTATTATGGGACCCACATGTGCATGTCATGCACGCTCTAATAAATGCGCGACGGTTTGAACCGCTGCAGCTGACCTCAGCATTTCCCAAAACGCAATTTGTTGATTACATGAATCAAGTGAACCGCGTGTACGACCAAATGGAATTTTGTTATCACATGGCCGTGTTTATAATGGGGACGGTATGCGTATAGCTTTGATAAGCATATGTATAGAATGTGTAGTCAAATGGACATGAATTTCACAATTAAATTTTGGACGGTTAATCCGCCAATTATTGAGGTTCATATTGGAAAATAAAATAAAATTGAAAACTGATCCTTAAGTCCATCTGAGTGTCCGAATAGAAATTAATTAAATAATTTTAGTGCGTTTTATATACGGACTAGTTTTGAAAATAAAAATCTATCATCTTGAATAAAATTGCTTTAAAAAGTGAGTCATGAACATACCATGTAATCTTTGCATGTGATTATTTTGAGTTTTTACTTTCATTTTGGACTGGTTTAATGTCATTATTTTGAGTTTTCACTTTCATTTGCATGTGATGATAGTCATTTGCCTAGCTATTAAAATTTTCAATTCATGACGATGATTTTGTGTGTTCAATACTATATAAGATATAATAAAATTTTCTAAACAGGGCTTACAATGCCTACCACCCATAAAAAAAAAAAAAAAAAAAAAAAAAAAAAAAAAAAGGAAAAAAGGTAATATCAGCGATAGCTCACGCCTTGAGGTTACATCACTATTGCTGCAATCTTTTCTCCCCCCTAAAGGTGTCTGAAATCTTTTGGATCGACTGATGCTCTAAATATGTGGATAACGACTTTGCTCATCTCGCATCAATAAATGCCTAAAAAAACTCAATTAATGTTGGAGTCTAAGAGAAAATGGAAAGATGAATCTAAGATTTTTGACTTTAGAGTTTGTGTGACCTAAATGAATGGCCTAATTACTAATATGGATGATGATCAGGTAAGCACGTACTAATATAACCTATATCGACACTCGCATATATTGTGAATTGTACCTTGTATATTAGTGGGATATGAGATATATTAGACCAATACAAATGATACAACCCCTGATGCATGGTACTGATATAACTTATATCAACACGTGCTGTTGGGAACATAACTGTTACTAATATATAACATGCGTGTGAGTCCTATATTTTATTAGTGCTTGAGTGATTTATTGGCCTACACTCCTGCCCACACCTTGTTAGTGCCTGAATAATTTATTTAACCCTTAATTGGGGACACTTGGCATTGCTTTTGGAAGAAATAAATTAAGAACACTACTTGCCTTGCCTCCACTGAGGGTGGAGCTCCTCCTCACCTCTATTCATTTTATGTCACGTGTCATTTATATTTTAGAAAAATATGAATTTAAAAACACAAACAAACAAATACGTAGATATGGACATGTGTACATATATTCATGTTAATATAAATATGTAACACATAAATATAGGCTTATGAAAATATGTTTATAATTTTGTAAATATAAAAATACATGCACACAATTAATTCTTTTTATTTAATTGGACAAGAAACGAAATATGAATAAGAGGAGAAAATAATCCCTAGCTTCCACCCATACGTGGGGGCAAGTATTTTCCATAAATTAGACAAACTAGGTAGAATAGGTCACCTTCGGTCTACAAACCTTCAGAAGTATGCGCAAGCAGGATTCTCTGTATGGCAAGAAAAGACTAAATTTTATTTTATTTTAATAAAAATAAAAATAATGGAAGTGTAGTGCAGGACTTGGCAGTTGACATCTTTAACATATGTTTTTTTTAAAAAAAAAAGCCCTGGTAGACCAAGTTTGAGCCATGCATCACAAACAGTAACATCCTAATTATACAGATACTTTGTTGTACACAACTCTCTCTCTCTCTCTGTAGCTCTTTTCTCTCTCTTCCCCTCTATATATACAATTGTATATGTTCTCTCGATCAGTAGTCTTAACTGGCAAACCTCTTCATCCCTATCGCTTATTAGTCGTATTGACTTGCATCTCTCTCTCTCTCTCTCTCTCTCTCTCTCTCTCATAAGGAGGCTGAGCCACGTGATGGGTACTCACTGATCATACCCCTCATTCAAGATGAGGACCAAAACAAGCTCGAGGAAGTAGAGTCAAACAATCACCAGCCCACCACCGGCACCTCTTTCTTCAAGACCTGTTTCAATGGTCTCAACGCTTTATCAAGTTTCTTTTCTTTTTGTTTGTTTGTTTTTTTTTTTTTTTTTTTTTTGGGGGGGGGGTCTATTTTACAATTCATTTATTTAACAGATATTACATCTTTATAGGATCATACCCCAAACCATTCACATCTGTGATTGATTCAGGGTTTTCTTGCATTTTGCCCGAATCCTCGAATTTACAGCTCAATTTGTTTCCATCCATATTTCATCACAATATTTTTTCAGTTCACATATCTAAATCTAAATTTAACCTCATGCTTTCAACTCATCCGTTATAGGTATAATGCGCAAAGCTCCTTCAATGTATGCTACATTTTTTTTTAGCCTTTCAATTTATCCTACTGATAAAGATCAATTAGTCCAAAATAGATCTTCTTTCTTTTTTTTTCAAACAATTTTTTAATGAAATGTCGAAAAACCCTAATAAAAAACTATGTCATCACAGGGAAGTAAGCTAAAGATTTTAATTCAAGTGTTATGGAAGCTGAAGAGATCGAGTAGTCGTTTTCGATATTTATGGTCTTGTCTCTTAGCCCTTTAATGTATAAGTGGTACGTATGCCATGCTTCGTTTGAGCTGTAAATTCGAGTAATCCTATCTATGGTCTTGTCTCTTAGCCCTATAAGGTATCCAAGAAAATTCACAATGGAGAAACACTGTACAGTAATCCTATCTTCAGAAGAAACAACATCCTCACTAAAAAAACAAAAAGAAAGAAATTCCTTCCTAATTTATACGATTGGTTCAAACCAAATTATTGATGTTGCTTGTCATCTTGTGCACTAAAAAAAACAATACAATAATTGGGGGGAGTTTTCATGCAGAATCATTTCTTGGACTTACTATCCGCGGTACAAAACATAGTTTTTGCCTTCTGTTTATTGGGAAAGTCCTACTTCCATTGCTTTACTTGTTGTCAATGGTGCTTGTAGTTGGGATATCTCTTACTTTATATTGTTTTAGTCATGCATGTTCCTACCTTTTCCCTTGTGCTTTGGCCTTTTGTATTCACTCCATAATCATTATAGTATACTTGTTGCAGAAGATCACGCTAGGAGGTGATGCAGAACTTGAACTTGTGGATTCTTTGGATCCTTTCTCTGAAGGTGTTTTTTTCAATGTCAAACCGCCAAAGAAGAGCTGGAAGAACATTGCAAACTTATCCGGGGGTGAAAAGGTTACTGTCATAACTACTTATGGCGCCCTTTATTTGGGGCTCTAATATTTTGTATGCTGAGCATACCTCCTCCATTAAGTCGCATACTCGCTATTAGTCGGTTTGCTAATGTTGGTCGATCTTATTGCGTTCAGACTCTCAGCTCATTGGCTCTTGTTTTTGCACTTCATCACTACAAACCTACCCCACTATATGTAATGGATGAGATCGATTCTGCTTTGGGTACTTTCTTAAATTCATGAACTTTATTCTTTTGAATGACTTTTATATTTATTGTCTATTTTATGTGCTCTGTTGGTCTTCATTTGCCTCTGTTATTCATATGGTGTGGCAGACTTCAAGAATGTCTCAATTGTAGGACATTATGTAAAGAATCGAGCGAAGGATGCACAGTTTATCATCATCAGGTAGGTTGGATGCCAGTACATATTAGGTATGCTTACTGATGTATGTAATAGACACTCAGGCTGTTATTTATGTTTGTTTATGAACCCTGTAGCCTTAGAAACAACATGTTCAAGTTAGTAGATCGGCTTGTTGGGAACTACAAAACTGATAATTATACTAAGAGCATTACCATCAATCTAGGGAGTTTTGTGGTTTGTGAAAATGTTGCTTAAGGAGGCATGCCTACATTTTATCGATAAGCGTTGTGGTTCCTTCCAAGCGATGAACATTTTCTTGTCTATAAATGCACAAGTTGCCACAAGATTTGTGGAGCTTGCAAATATCAAGTATATATTTATTGTATGACATTGCCATATGTAATTACATTGACAATGTATTAGAAGTCTTTTCGAGTGATCAATATCTGAAGGATTAGTTACACGTACATTTTGGTTTTTATTCTGACTGGTCTAGTTATTTCTGGGAGAATTCATTGTTATGTACCATAGGCTAATCTGTTAGTTTGTGCTTGAAAAAGCAACTTGAAGCAAAAATGACTTCAGATTGAAAATTTTATTGTACCATTCATTCTGCAACTATACATGATACATCATACAAAGAGATACATATGGAAAGCAAATCTCAAAAGTGGTTCTTAACTGTTGTTTATGGAATCAGTCCTTTTGCAGAGAATCCAAAGAATCTCTGTTGGCAACTTGCTCCTCAGTGCTCCTTGTCCGGCGAAATTTGAAGGAACATGAATGTGGGGAAATTGCCTGGGTTGGCTTATCTGTCTTCCGAATCAGATTGTAGGACCATGCCCCAAGTAGTGTTCCTGTTACTGGTCCAACTAGGTACACCCAAATTGCCTTATAATGTGAACTGGCTAGTGCTGGGCCTAGAGTCCTTGCTGGGTTCATCGATCCGCCTGATACTGGCCTGGAAATAACTAGGCAACTAGTTACTTAACTGGGGCCTTTGATAAAACCATTTGGGCCTTTTGCTAAGCCCCACCAAGGTTTAGGCCTTACTTGACATCATGACTACTAGTCAGTTCACGGTTTAGGTTAAAACCGAAAACCAAATCGAACCAAACCAATCGGTCGGTTTGGTTTGGTTTGGTTTTTTTGTCCTTAGGTTTGGTTTTGGTTCTAATTTTAGAAAACCGAATTAAATTGGTTTGGTTTTGGTTTTCATGTTTAAAAAACCAAACCAAACCGAAAAACGGAAAAAACCGAAAAAATATAATATAAATATATATAATTTTATATATTACATATTAAACTTAGTTTGTAAATTTTTTATTCTAATAAGGGCATAATAGGTAATAAATTGTAAATTTTCTTAAAGTTTTTTCTTTATTAGATTGGCATGTATTAAACTAGCTATTATTGTTGTGTGATATATTGGCCCGTATTATATTGGAGATTTGAACTTGGATTGACATAAGTCAATACTTTTCCATTTTGATACAATGTTTAATATTTTTTTTAGTTGCTAATGTAATGATTTTATTAAAAATGTTTTTATTTAGAGTTTGGCTTGTCATTTTTCTATTTTTAATGATTTGTTGTTACTTGGTAGGATAAAACCGAAACCGAACCGAACCGAACCAAACCGAAATTTTATGGTTTGGTTTGGTTTGGTTTTTTTTATAGTATGGTTTGGTTTTGGTTTGAGAAAACAAAAACCGAAGTATAATGGTTTGGTTTAAAATCTACCCTAAAACCGAACCAAACCGAACCACGAACACCCCTACTATTGACGACTATTATGTGGTTGGGTGGTTAGACAGACCTATGTAAGTTAATTTCAAGTTCACAAATTAAATATATGGAATTCCTCACTCGAAAAAGACTATAATGTTAGGTTTCACTTAGGTTGAGTATAGGGCCATTTTTTTTTTTTTTGGGTTCTTCGACCGGCAATCGATAGAATTTACCCCTACTTCTAAAACCCCCTAATACCAACAAATGGATATTAGCGTTTTTTTGTAAACTTGAATCTAAGATCACTCATTACTCACTCAACAAGTGAAGAGAATGCCACTAGGTTATCATGTCATCGGCAATTGACTGTAGTTATTAGCTTAGTTATAATTTTTGTGGTTTCAAATCGAATGACATGAGTTTAATTTCACCAATGAAAAAAAAAATGTTTCTAACCTAATGAAAGAAAAAGAAAACTTACCCAGCCAAAATGGAAGTGATGCACACTGCAGAACCGACTGCCAAACCTGCTAGCTCTCCTATCTGTAAAATTCAAAAAAAAAAAAAAAAAAAAAAAAAGCAGGGTTAATAGTAGATAATTATAAGATCCTACAGAGAGAGTGGGTAAATTTGGTTGAGCTGAATTTTACAGCTTTGGTATCGGTTGCCACAGCTGATGCGACAAACATCATTGAAAATGTTACGACGATCTCCATGACCAAAGCTTGAAGTTCTGATCCAGCAGGTGATGTAGTTCCTATAAGTTTTATTGGGTGCAAGAGAATGCACAGCGTAAATGCAGCAGAAATTGCTCCTGTGAATTGAGAAGCTGCGTAAAATGGAACCTGCAAGAGAATTCAGCTCTTTATGTCTTCATTTTCTCTGGTTTGCTATAGGTGCAATTTTTTTGCTTGGACATGAAAATGGGAACATGAAAGAGAAGTGAGATACAAAATTGGCCTTATATTTTCTTTATTTCTTAGAGGCTCTGGGCCCATCTGAATGAGCCCATAAGAAGCCAACAAAAAAAGCAAAGACATATCCAACTTTATTTAGTCATCGTATGCAAAACCAGCGGGCCTTATGGAATTTAACTCACAACTTTCCAAGTAAAATTACTTTTGGGCTGGACCTGTACTCAGCTGAATTGCCACCTAGCATGTCGAAATGGCAATGGGGCGGGTCGAGGGCGGGTTGACCATACACCATCCCTGACCCTAACATAAAAACCCTATGCCCAAACCCACCCCTAAACTCGACGGGCAAAAAAATTAATAACCATCCTTGACCCTATTGTTTTCTAGGAAAACCATCCCCGCCCCGCCCCGCTCAAGCAAAAAAAAAAAAAAAAAAAAAAATTTAACTCAATTTTTACATATATAAGAGAAACAAAAGAAATAAGAGAGCTAAGAGACAGACGAGAGAAATCCTTTCCAACTCAAAGATATAATTCAATGCAATTAACAAATCCTTTCCATTTCACATCATTTTCATGTAAAATATATATTAAAATTTGAGAAAGAGAATGGAAATGTAATTGTGTAAGAGAGCTAAGAGACAAACGATAGAAATCCTTTCCAACTCAAAGATATAATTCATTGCAATTAACAAATCCTTTCCATTTCACATCATTTTCATGTAAAATATATATTAAAATTTGATAAAGAGAACGGAAGTGTAGTTGAGTGGCTTACAGTGGTGAAAGGAATGTAGATCTGGTCTAGTTGAAATTCGAGGAACTACCGCAAAGCCGGACTATGTAGATCTGGTGTAGATCCGGAGTACACGTGACCGTGGGCGTAGATCTTAGGTGGTGAACTGGTGATGGTGACAGTGACGCAGTGAAGTCGTGAAGGTGAGGTGGAGAGGCCATGAAGGCAAGCCAGCGAGGCTATGAGGGTGAGGTACTGAGGCACGGTGACTCGTTGAGGCCGTGAAGGTGAGGTATGTACTGTGGTGCGGAAGCTGTAAAGGTGGGGAAGCCATGAAGGTGAGGAGGTCAGGTGGGGACCAGTATCGACGGACGGTGGATGGCGAGGGACTGAGGGTGAAGCATAAATGAGGGAGAGAGATTTGATCTGAGGTGTGAGGTAGTGAGGGAGAAGTGTGAGGTGGCTAGGATTTTTGGGGTTAAAGTTATAAGTTATATATATATAAGAGGGTAAAATTGTAAAAGGACAAGCGAGCCAGGGCAGTTCTACGGTTTGGTTCGATTCTACGGGTTGGGGCTAGTAAATACCATAACCAAACCGCACCCGATGAAAAATTCAAAATTTAACCTATACCCGAACCGAGAACAGAAAAAATTCAAAATAAACCCGCTCCGATGAGAGTGAGGTGGGGTGGGGCTCCTATGGGGCGGGTCAAAATTACCATCCCTACTAGCATGTAACCCTACTGGCCTACTACATCATTATACTTGCAAGAATGGTAACAATTTTTTATATGTTTATATCAGCCCCATGCATGAGGTTGTACCCTCGTCCATTAAATCTATTTATCCCATAACTCATTAGTGCACAAAATACAATCCTCAATGCAGGCATAATTGTATGAGCGAGGAGCACATTCTTACTTGACCACCATCAACATACGTACATACATACATATATATATATATATATATATATATACATGTATATATATATATATATATATATATATATATATATATATATACATGTATATATATAAGTAAATAATTGATTTTTGTCATTATGCATTGAATATATAATGGATCCAGCATAGTGTGTTTTATCCTTGAAAAAACAATTCGTTTAAATGGTTTGGCTATTTGATCGACCTTTTCTTCTTGAGATTGAAATTTAGCCATTGTCTAGATAACTTTATTAATGAATGGTTAATATCTTTTGCTCACCACCCCAAAAAAAAAAAAAAAAGGAAAGAAAGAAAGAAAGATAAGAAAAGAAAAGTAAATCAAGGCAAAGGAAAGGAAATTCTAACCATAGTTATTAAAACGGACAGGAACGGCCGGTCCAATCAGTGAACCGGCGACCTGGGGCCTAAACCGGTCCGGTTTTTTAATCAGATCATTTGAGCAATTGAACCGCCTTAACCTAGAATAAACCGGTTAAACTGGACATTTTTACTCCAAAATCATATCAAACCGGTCCGGTCTAATCGGTTATATTGTTACTCACAGACTGAACCACAATCCAAGGCATACTTTAGTTAAAACCTATAATTTTTTAAAAAAAATTTTCTCTGGTTGGGGAACATAGAAGTTTCAGAAGCAAGGCATACTTTAGTTAAAACCTATAATTTTTTTTTAAAATTTTTCTCTGGTTGGGGAACATAGAAGTTTCAGAAGCACATATATATATACCTGTTTCCAAGGAAAATGTCTAGCGGCGGCAAAAGCTATAGTGACAGCAGGGTTCATGTGTGCACCAGAGATATGTCCTACTGCATAGATCATAACGGTCACAATGAGGCCACCTGCGACCGAAGCTCCCAGTTTTGAGACTCTGTGTTCATCACTCGCACTCAGAGCAGCAGAGCCACATGTTATGAAGACCAGTAGATAGGTTGCTATTATCTCTGCAATCACCTGTCAAAATATTCCACGTGAAATTACTGTTATATGCCACAAACACTCTGTTTGTATCGATGGAAACAATTTTCCCAGGAAAAAAGGAGAAAGAAATGATGCATGTGAACAGAATTTGGAAAAAAAGAGAGGAGGCAAACCAAGTGAGAAGAGATATGTGTGTATATTATGTGAGGCAGAGCTAGGGATTGGTTGTGATACCTTTCTGGGAAAATCAGGAGGGTAATGCAATTGAAAGAATCTCCAAACATGACGTAGGCTTGGGTTTTCCGCTGAGACCAGCTGGTTTGTGTCACTTAAATCGTTGTTATTTGGATCTATGGTCGCCATTTTCTGATTTCCCAAACAACCCGCAAAAATTAACAGACGAATTGAAGGAGAGAGAAGTGGTGTACTGTGATTTTAAGTGCCAAAGTTGGAGGAGCTCACACCTCTTTAAATAGCCAATCTCTCTTCCTCCCCCCCCCCCCCCCCCCTCCTTCTCTCTCTCTCTCTCTCTCTGTCTCTTTCTTTTGATTTTTTGATTTGGGGTTGAGAAATCAGCCAATGAGAAGAGATGTACGTAGATCCTAAACAACGTCAGATTTACAATACTGGCTGACGTTGCTTTCTCTTTCTATGTACTAAAAATTTTAACATTGCTCTCCCTTTCTATGTACAAAAAATTCTAACATTGCTCTCTCTTTCTATGTTCTAAAAATTTTAATTCTCTCACCATTTAATTTGATATCAATTGACGAGTTCAATGTTTTAAGTCAACTAATTTTAAAACAAAATCCTAATTTGTAGCGTTACATAAATGTGATTGTTTTTAATTTATGATCAATTTGGAATTTGACAAATATGATTGATATTACATGAAGGAGAAAAACTTTCATATACTGTGATATGGTTAGGAGGTGCCAATGAGATCCAAGCATGGTGGGATTGTTAGTGTACTTTTTGCCCCCATAATCTCACTTTGTTTGGTCTCTATTGACTTGTGACACCACCTAACCATGTCACAGTTACATGGAAGATTCACTTTACGTGAAGGTATAATACGCAGGGATCTAATAAAGACAAGTGTCTTAATGAAAAGTTCTTAAGAATAAAAGGTTCCACATTATGGACTAATTCTTATGCTTCTTCTTCCCTGTTTGTTTTTGTTTTTTTTTTTTAATATTTTTTATTTGTTGTTGTTTTAAAATTTTTTCCTAACATGGTATGTGAATCTTCAACTCGACTAGTTCCCTAAACATATATGGGTAAACTAGACCATTGCCCATTTCTTATCAATTATTTGATTGATGGCTGATCCTAAGAAACAGTAGAAAATCAAATATAGATCATTTGCTTCTTGAGGTGTAAGTTTAAAAACTATTGATCTGCCTTTCTTAGAAAATCATCATGTGTAAATTGATCTTATCTCTCTCACACACACACGGAATTAAGATCAGAGAACACCATATTTTTATGTAATTTTCAATGTAAACTAATATGTTAGACAATAAGTAAAGTTTACCATGTCAATAGTTTTTTTGAAAGTCGTTAGATCTTATGAATCTACTTAATTCAAGAATAGTAGAAAAAATTGTATCATCAATCGTGACTTATTTAAATGTATAATATATAATATTTGAGGGATGCTATGACAATTGAATCATCACAACTTAATTGGCAAGTGCATGACATGGGACATAGGATTCACATATAGATGTGTCATGCACACACCAATCATACCATTTTGATGGCATGAGACTTTGAGCAATTGACCATAACACTTTTCATAATATTTGTGGATCAATGTACCATTGGATTGAATGGAGGCGACAAATTATAAACTACTTGTTTTTTTTTTTTTTTTTTGGTAAGTAATTCTAAACAGCTTGCATTCTACCGTTCCATTTTATAAAATAAAAGCTTAGGGATAGACATAAATACTATTGGGTCTGCATTGTTGGTTAATTTTCAAAATAATCAGGCCTTGTCACTCATATGGGGACTCATTATGAAATGTTTCTCACTAAATAGATTAATTAAATAGGGGTAGACTTGAATCGTAGTGGTTAATTCAGGACATGCTAGAAGGAAAGATGAGATGGGGACTCATTATCAAATATTTCTCATTAAATAGATTAAATATATTACCAATGTAGGAAAAAAAAAAAAAAAAACCCTTTGGACTAGACATAAATACTATTGGGTTTGCATAGTTGGTTAATTTTCAAAATAATCAGGCCCTGTCACTCAAATGGGGACTCATTATGAAATGTTTCTCACTAAATAGATTAATAAAATAGGGGTAGACTTGAATCCTAGTGGTTAATTCAGGACATGCTAGAAGGAAAGATGAGATGGGGACTCATTATCAAATATGTCTCATTAAATAGATTAAATGAATTACCAACCTAGGAAAAAAAAAGATTAAATGTGTTAAAATTAAATTTATTTAATAATTTTAATATTAGATTCAAATTGTATGACACGTAAATTTTTTTAACCATTTTTGGAAAAAAAATAGTTTTGAAATGAATTTCTTCTTATGGAAATACATATATGCATCATATGCATCCCCTTATATGTTCATTCTCTGCCTTGAATACCTATTTGCCCGCATTTCCAATGCTGTGGTTGCCAAAGAATGGAACCCAATTCGTGTGTCACGAAATGGTCTTTCTTTCTCCCACATTTTTTTCGTAGACGATCTGTTACTTTTTGCTAAAGCCAACCATGGCAATTGCACCACCATCAAATCTATCCTTGACAATTTTTGTACAGCATCTAGGCAACTGGTGAATTTAAAGAAATTAAAAGTGTTTTTCTCCAAAAGCGTCCCTAATGGCACCTATGATGAGCTTAGCCTATTTCTAGGAATCCCTGCTACTCCTAATCTTGGAAATTATCTTGGGTTCCCTCTTGTCCATCGTCGACTGGATAAGAATACTTTCTCTTTCCTTGTTGATAAAGTTAAGAAGAGACTATCTGGTTAGAAGTCACACCTTCTCTCCATGGCTGGCCGGGTCACACTTATCTAGTCATTTATGTCATCCCTACCCAATTATTACATGCAATGTGTGGCTCTTCCTAAATTCACTTATCATTTGCTCGACAAAATTAACAGAGACTTCCTTTGGGTTCTATTCTAGAGAAGAGAAAAGTCCACATGATTAATTGGCAAACAGTTACTAAGTCCAAGAAATTAGGTAGGTTAGGTATCCGTAGGACTACTTGTGCCAATAAAGCACTTCTGGCTAAGCTCAACTTGCAAACTCAATTGTAGAGTTGCCAAAGAAAAGGATGAGCTTTGGGCCCGCACCTTTAGAGCCAAATATCTACGTAGAAATCCTAGACCTAATACTAGTAGACCTAATTGTAACGCCCCAAAAATAATATATAGTAAACACGTACGATTTTTATGAACTCCATATAAATAAACATTTTCAAAAAATGAATTTCCTTTGAGAATACAGAATATTGCGCAACTGTGGGTAGCGATGGTTAACTCAAAAATCATCATCATCTTCATTCTCTATATAAAATATTTAAATTATCACCCTATGTACAATTCTACCGAATATACACGTAAAATAAATCAATAAATATTCGGGATATTACATTCCACCACCCTTAAAATAAATTTCGTCCTCGAAATTTAAATAACTTGGAATCAAATCCCTTATACAATTATACCACTATGCTTCCATTGCAAAACTCTAATTTAAAAGAGCTCATAAATAAAACAAAAATTTTCCATTTTTAAGAAAAACAATTTTCTAAAACAGTAAGGTATTGTATTTTCTCATCAAGAATGTCAAATAAATCATAGTACCACACACAGTACTAACTCAACCATACCATCTCATATAAAAACAATACCTTTATTTTTCCTAAATCTTGGACTTGTCTGCTTCTGATGTGAAATATGTGATTAATCCCTCAACCTCACCCTTACCCTTGAGCCTATTGGGACTTTTGGGATTGTTGGTTCTCTCAACCTCACCCTCACCCTCACCCATCTTGGGCCTATTGGAATTGTTGGTCCTATTGAGACTACTGTCACATCATGTCCCATCCAGAAGTCAGAGTTGTCCTTAACACTGATTCCAAATTGTAACGCCCCAAAAATAATATACAATAAACATGTACAATTTTAGAAGCTCCGTACAAATAAACCTTTTCAAAAAATGAATTTTCTTTGAAAATACAGAATATTGCACAGCTGCAGGTAGCGATGGTTAACCCAAGAATCAGCATCATCTTCATTCTCTATATAAAATATTTAAATTATCACCCTGTGTACAATTTCACCGAATATACACGTAAAATAAATCAACAAATATTTGGGATATTACACTAATACTTCTCATATTTATAAGGCTGCCATAAAGGTTGGAACCTCTTTCATAAAAGTATCAAGCAGGTCATTAGGAATGGTGAGAATACTATTTTAGTGGGATAACTAGATTGGCTTGGGCCCTTTAAGAAAGCTCATAGCGGGCCCCTCAACCAACAAGAATCTGATTGGAAAGTTACTGATCTTTGGAACAACAATTTGGGTTGGAGGTTTAATTGTGTGTCTTTCCATATCCCTGGAAATTTTTGGTCTATTATCCAAGCCATACCACTCCAATACCATGGATCCATTCCTGATCAACTCTCATGGAATTACACTAGTAATGGAATCTTCACTACTAAATCTGCTTATTTCTTTGAAGACAACCCACACCCATCCCCTAGCGAGGACTGGAACTGGCTATAGAAAGTTCCTGGGCCACAAAAAATCCTACATTTCTTGTGGCTTTGCAACCATAATTGTATTGCTTCTAAGGCCAATCTCTACCATCGCCACATTGGTAATGACTCTATTTGCCCCAGTTGCATGACCTTCATTGAAGATACGAATCACATCCTTAGACTTTGTTCTACTACCATGGATCTTTGGTTTGCTTTTGACCCTAATCTCCACCATGATTTTCTCACTACACCTTTCCCTCTATAGTTTAAGCATAATCTCTTGGACGTTCGTCTAGTGCATGCCATCCCTTGGAATATCCTTTTTGCCCACACTTGCTGGCTTTTTTGGCTAAACAAGAACAAACTTGTCTTTAAAGACCATAAGACCCATACCTCTTTTCTTTTAAAAAGGTGCTTAGGTCGAGCTGCTGAATTTTTAGCCATCAGTGGTGCTACATATCCTAGAAAAAAAGTAGATGTCTTTACTTTGGTTGGAAATCCCCACCCCTATATTGGGTCAAGCTAAACTCGAATGGCTTTTCCTTTGGAAACCCAGGATCAACTGGTGCAGGTGGAGTGATCAGGGACCATGAGGGCAAATGGATCTCTGGCTTCATTCGAAATGTGGGACATAGTACCAGTGTTGCTGCTGAACTTTGGCCCTTAGGGATGGTTTACAACTTGCTTATAATCAAGGCATAAGGAAACTATAGATTGAAGTTGATGCTCAAGACGTTATTACTCTTATTTCTTCTCACTGTGTCAACCTTCATCCACATGGTGCCCTCATAAATGATTGCAGGTTACTCCTCAACAAGGATTGGGAGACCACGCTGAAACACTACTACCGTGAGGCGAATGCTTGTGCTGATGCACTCGCTAAGGAAGGCCATTTGTTTGATGTTCCATTTACTGTTTTTAGTAGTACTCCTATCTCTATTTGTAATATTTTAAGCATTGATGCTAGAAGGATGCTATATCCCAAAACCATGTATGACTAATCTATTTTAATGCTATTTCATTTTCACCAAAAAAAAAAAAAGAAGTACAACTATATGATAATTTAATTAGGATTGGATACTACTTGGCTTCTCATAGCGGAAGAGCAGCTGCTCCTTCCTCCCACTCATATTATGCCACGTGTATAACAAATAAATGAAAATTGATTATATACATGTTTCCTTATGTTATGTTATTATAGGCATGCATCTATGTGTCCATATATATATATATGTTTATGTGTCTAAATGAATATAATTATGTGTCTATATATTTGTATTCACGTGTCCACATATTTGTATCCATATATCTATATTTTTTAAAATTAACTATTACACGTGAAGTAATGAATGGGAAGGAGGAAGAGTTGCTCATCTACTGTGATGAGCTAAGTATTGTACGTTAGGATTTGGAACCATATATCAGTCCGTACGTCTTTTTCTTCCATCGGGCAATGGTGAAGCACTTGACAAACTGTACTGGTTGAAGTGTATGCAAGTCAAAGCACCTCATTTCATTGTTCCCCCTATTTTCTTCAATTTGACAATGATTAAGGACTTAACAAACTGTAGTGGCATGCAGAATTGTACGCAAGTCCAAGCCTTTACCCTTTTTTTTCTTCGAAAAGGGAGATGCTAATCACGGCCGCGACCATTTACCTGGTATGCACCTTTTGGTAAGATTTATGGTATTAATCACGACAAGATAATCTAACTATGACAATTGTCATTAGCATTTTTTTATTTTTAATGAAAATATTTTCTAATGCACACATGACACGTGTTAATCACGACACAACCGTCCGTCCAGCCATTGCATGTATTTGTTATTAGTTTTTTTTTTTTTCTTGGGGTGGGTAATGGTTAATGTCCCCTTTGGACCTTTCCTTTGCTCTTTTTTATATTTTTGGAAAAAAGGTTGAGGATTCCTTTATCTCCCCCACCCGGTGTGTGTGTCCGCGCGCAGTGAGAAAGGGCAAGTTGGGCGTAGGGATGGCAATTTCGCCCCGATCCATAGGGTCCCAATTCGATCTATATCCGAATGGGCGGGTATTTTTTATTTTTTTTTCGGGTATCGGGTCGGATATGGGTATAGTTTTTTTTAAAAAAATTTCGGGGTACGGGTCGGGTATGGATCCCAACAAGAAAAAACCCGAAGACCCGACCCGACCCGCTATATTTACAAAATATATATATTTTTTACAATAAAATATAAATACCTACTTAAACCTATCTTGATATAGGCTTATGGAGTCCATTCGAAGGCTCATTATGTATTTTTATTGTTTTTTAATATTTATGTTTATGTATAATATTTGTGTGATCATATTAGGTATGATTTTATTTGAACAAGATCATATTAGGTGCTAAAAACATTTATAAGCTTGGTATATGATTGTATAAATAACATGTAATAGGTGTAAGTAACAAAAAAAATGAAATTTGGGGGAAAAAAATCCTCACAACAGGGCGGTCGGATATGGGCTGGTCGGGCATGGGTAGTCTAATAAAACAGTGGATCGGGGATAGTGGTTAATTGTTCATATCCATCGGGTATCGGGTTGGGCATGGATATACTAAATTAAAGATCGGATCGGGTATGGATAGTGCCGACCCGACCCATTGCCATCCCTAGTTGGGCGAGCCAAACACTTTTGGAATGGACCAGAAAAGTGGGGTGGGGATAGGAAAGCTTGATGAGCCTATACGTTCTGAATGAGCCAGAAAATATCAGGAGTGAATGGACAATAAGACATCTGGAGTTCTGGCAGGATTGCGCTTTTTTAATTAATCATTATTTTTCCTTTTAGGTAAATAGAAAAAAAAAAATTTGGTGTGCTTGCCAAGAGACTAGAGGTGCAATTGGGTACGGAGCGATCCGAAATAAGGGTATTTCTGTAACGGACCGAAGTAATGGATGAATAGAGGAAGTAAAAATAAATGGATTATGTCTTATTGGAATTGTCGGCGATGGGACTGCAGAGGCACAGTAGATGTAAATGGCTGAATGCCAACTATGTGGATTTAGAGACGAGGAGATGAGATGACAACTGGAGAGGGAGGTTTACCAAAAGAAAAAGGAGATCTGGTGAATGAGAGGTGGAGGGTTTATTTTTTTATTTTTTATTTTGGGGTTCGGGAGTGGTATGCACTTTTTAACCACTTCTTTCTTCTTTTTGACCATTGATTGTATATAGTATTAGATCATTATATTATATATATATTATAAAAAATTCATAACTTTATATAAACATAAAAGTTTTATTTTATCTATATATATATATATATATATATATATATATATATATATAATTTGGGAATTCGGTTTGGTCCAAAACTCAAACCCCCTAAATCAAGTTTCAAACTGAATTCATCGGTTTTTGGAAAATTATCCCAAAAACCGGACCAAATACTATTTGTCCCAGACCGGACCGGACCGAATTACTCGAAATGATCCAATCCTCAGAATTACCCGAACCAAATTGCACCCCTACAAGAGACCTAGCACCCAACTACGTACCCATGTTGTATCTACATTATTTTATGTATGAAAAATAAATTTTTTTAATATTCAATTTCGTATTATGACATGATGATAGTGATGTAATTTTTGAAAAGATGATGACCCTTTATCCCATGTGTCATGTTTTTTATTCTTGTTCTAGATTTATTTTTATTAATTATTTTTTTGGGTATAAGATTTTTGTTTTCGATTCCTGTTCTAGATTTTTTTTTTTTTTTTTTTGGGTGAGAAATTAGGCGAAAAGCCTGAAACATAAAACGTTAAAAAAAAAAAAAAAAAAAAAAATTATTTGAATAAATTACATGAACCTCTTGAGGTTTGTTGCCACCGAAAACAAAGAACATAAACCAAATAATAATAATAATAATAATTTGAGACTCGGAACTCCTAGATTTTTCTCACTTTTTGCTGGTGTAGGGTTTAACAATGAAGGTGCAGTTTAATTTAGTACTCCTTAATAAGTTTTTGCAAGGAAGTTTAGTTGTGTTAAATTATTAATGGACCCAAAAGCTTAAATTGTTAGAAAATCTGTCAACTATGTATATCATGCTAATTAATCAACTTTTACATGCGGCCTTCTCCTAGATATGGGCATATGGTGGAGAAACATATAGAGAGATAATCGACAGACATATGAACTTATGATATATTTAACTGTAGGAAAAATTGCTTATTCTTTCATAAGGCGTAGAGCTTTGGCCCTAAAATGAACAACAAACAAGAAAGGAAACAAGGATACACACTAAGGGTCTCCCAAATCCCAATAACCAAAAAAAGAAGAAGAAAAAAACACTTTCCCTAATGGCCAAAACATGCAGGCAACCCCTAATGCAAACTCGGACCACAGCTCGCACCCAAGAACAACTGAACACTCATATCCCAAACTAACAACTATTAGGGAGTATATAGAAACGGATCCCCACGAACCAAAAAATCCAAACCCTACACAAGAGTTGTTAATTGTTGTATATGTGGTCAGAATTGAAGTTGAATCTTCATACATTTTGCATATTGCATGTTAATAATTATGTAAAGAGTTTCCATAATTTTCAGATTTGAAAACAATGTGTATTAGATTTCAGTCATGCAAGAATTCTTGGCACTAGGATTAATTTGGCCATGCGCAATCGTGGTCCAATTATTGTATGAAATCTGCAGCTCCTTATCCTATATATATCAACTTTTGTTCCTTTTTCTTTTCGCTGGCCTTCAACAGGAGATCCAAAAGCTATTCCATGGACATAAGTTTCTCCAATTCGAACCCCTGCTGAGGCATATATGGGCAGGGGCGGATCCAGGATATTTTTTTAGTAGTTGCACATAACTTATTCACAAATTAAATTTTAATTTTGCATAATCTATAAAAATAAACTTTTACTAGCTTAACCTCCAAAATTCAAGAAAGTAATAATTTCAAAAACTTTATATACCAAAACAAAAAAGTTTATTATAAATTTTCGTACCAACTACACGTTTGTAACAAGACAATCAAGAAAGCATAGGTCACTAATGTAAAAAAATTAAATTAAATTTAAAAAAAAAAAATGTTAGAGTGGTCAGTGGTTGCACTTGCTACCATAGGCATACTAGTGCATCCGCCCACACACGTCGATATTCACGTTGGGGATATCTTCTGCTTGCCAGCCCACAAATTTAGGGTGGGTACGTAATGGGACCAACTCTAGCTCTCTATAGGAAATTCGTTCAAGGGTTACATCCCCAACACCTACTTCCTTAAATTTTTATTCCTAGCGTATTAAAATATTCCACTAGCATTTTTTTTTTTTTTCATCTATCCTTTGTTTGTTTATTTATTTTAAAGCAAGTGGCGTTTTTTTTTTTTTTTTGAATGAAAGCGAGAACAACATGTATTAAATTAAAGCATCTAGATACAAAGATAACCAACCAGAACCAAAATAAACCAAAAAAACTAATAGGCAACTAGGAGGCAAAAACAACCAAGCTAGACCTCAACTACACGACCAACTCCTATTACAAAAGCTTAGACAAAACAAAACCTTCCCCATATATATAGCCATATAGCCCACTGACTGAGCAAGGGGTCTGGACTTAATTTGGATGCAAAAATTTATAATTACATGCAATTTTAAGAAAATGTTTCTTGTCAAATGTGTTGTTGAATTGAGGTGTGTTTTCTTCTTGAACGTTGTTTGGTTGATAGAGACAAAATGTAGTTCAGCCGGTTTTGGCTTATCCCTTGGCTTAATTTAATGAGAAAGTCTTATCATTATTTTTTTTATCAGTAAAAAGGTATTTTATCAATGATAAGAAGCATAACCCAAGCATAACACTTTATAGATTGGACAAATATAAAGTGATTGTTTTTTTGCAATTTGGTATTGAGTTAAATATCAACCCATGCAGATCATGCATGGAGAAGCTTTCAATGTCTCTGATGGTGACCTTTGGTTTCTTCAATGGCATACACCAAACCCGTTATATATAAAATGTGTGTGAAAGCACAAAACTACGAGCATCATCCCGCATCCAAGGAAGTATGCTATAACCAATGGTAGAGTTAGGAAAGTAGTATTGCAGGGTCAAGACTCAAGACTAATATTGATAAGTATTTTGAAAATAATAATAATAATAATCCTCAGTGGCAGATCATAAGGAGATTTTGTTCTTTAGCTTGGTATAAGGTGGAAAATCAATAATATAATACATAATAGCTAAGGTCAAACCCATCAATTTTTTGGGTCAAAATAGTAGTTAGAGGGTCAAAATAAATTTTTTTGAAGGGTTAAAAAAAAAGTAGGTAGGATCAAATTTGTAAATACTCATAATTTAATTCAGAAAAAAAAAAAGGGAAGAAGAAAGAAAGTCAGTAGGTTCAATTGCCCCCCTCACCTAAGAACATTCTCTATACCATGTTTTGCTAATTGTCCCAATCATGATATGGAGGGTGATGTTACATTGCAGATGTGAGGAGGGAAGCCATTGATACTTGTTTATATCTTGAATGAAATGGCAGTTGAATCCCTTTGTACCGTCCATAAACTGTTTTATTTATTTATTTATTTATTTATTTTTGGTAATATATTTATAAAATACTTGATTACTTAAATGGAAACCATGCATTAAAACCACGAGTTGTGGCACAGATGGCTAAGTGGTTAGAATACCAACTATGAGGTCCTGTGTTTAAACTTCGAACTGTAATAAGCACAGTAAAAGTTGGTAGGATATATCTCTATTGACAAGTAACCAATTCCTAGATTTGCGTATAGGTATAAATCCCTATCGTTGTGCAAGTCCGTGACTTATTAGTGTGTGTGTTATGGGGCTGGTGCACATATCCGAGATTTGCCTCTTTGTTCTACTCCAATTAGTAACATTAGGTATTGAATGCGAAATCGTGGAAAACAAGAAATGGCTACTCTCCTACTTGGTAGAATGTTCTAAAGTTCTCTAGGAGACTCTAGACTTGTACATATGTAAAAGTTTCTAGAAAAGGTTCTAGAATAGGATTTAGAATAGTATTCTACAGAATTCCATAGAGGAGGTGGGAAGTTTCTAAAGAATGCTCTAGAACTCTCCTAGCCATTAAGCTAGGCCTCATTCGGCCAAACTGAGAGGATTTATCCTCGTATCAACAAACAAATAAATAAATAAATAAAAGAGCCATGCATTAAATTGTCTATACCGATTATTTTCTTCAATTTGAAAATGCCTAAAGGACTAAACAAGCTGTACATGCAGCCACAAAATTTATTTAGTCTGAACCTTTTCAAACAAAGTTCATCTTTTTTTTTTTTGGCCGGTTTGTTTTAGGGTTGGGGAGGTGTTCCCCTTAGTAGGGGTGTGACATGACCTTAAAATACAGGAAACAAAATATAAAAATGTGGCAAATCCAATACCCACACACGAGACTGGGATTCGCACCCGTCGCCCGCATGATCGATACAAATAAACGAAGTCAACTTTTTGGATCGTCAAGTCTCTAAATTGGCCGGTCTTAGCTCGATGTCATGTGCACGTGAGGCCCACACACCACTACATCTTCACCAAATTTCACAATACACATGCCACATTGCCAGGCCTTTCTCCTAGCCAAATGTGGAGCAAAGTGAAAGAGCTAGCGAACGACAAGGGAAATGAGGAATAGAGGAAACTAGAAAGTGAAGGAAAGAAAAGGATGGTATTTTAGAAAAGTATCCATCATTCATTACACACTAAATTACAACATGCACTGCCTTGTCTTTAAGTTTTTTCCCCCTTTCTCTTCCCACCACCCACACACCACCCTGCTGGGTGGGTAATCCAGTAATTGGGGAGGGGAAAGTTAGGCCAGCTTTATACATTATGAATGAATGGGCCGGAAAGTGTGTGTGGGGATCCATTTTGGAACGTTGGATATTGAGTTTATACTTTTTGAATGGACCAGAAAGTTTCTCATGGGAGGGAATGGGAATTATCAATTACGAGTCTCGACTAATGAATTAAATTTATGGGAACATCAACATTTCCCTTCTATACTAATCCTATCAGTGGTGGTGTCCCTGGTTTTGATTTAAATTGTGAACCAAATCAATTTAGAGCAAATTGACTGGTTCGGTTAAGCTTTTTTTTTTTTTTTTTTTTTTTTTATATTTTATTTTAATTTTTAATTTTAAAAAATCAAATTAATTTGGTTTATTTTTTGTTTGCATGTTAAAAAACCAAATCAAAACCGAACCGAGTAATAAATAAAAGATTGTCCCACCGTTGCGGCCCGGTTGACCCTGACCCCCACAGAACAAATGGCAGAGAAAGGTCGAAAAGGGAGAAAGTCCCTAAAAAGTTTTTGGCCCGCGAATAAAGATGGGGTTTTGGATCTCACTTCTTATGGGAAATTTTAAGCCCAACCTTGAGAATCAAAAACAATTGGTATTCTCTGGAATCAAAATGATTTTAGACGCCTATAGATTTCTGGTATTTTTGTGACAATATCAGCAAATTTCGTGGAAGGTGTACAATTGGTTAAATGGATTTATTACACCCTAGAGGCTTATCGCATCGCACACCACAATAATACATGGTTTTTTTTTTCCCAATGTTCTTAACACATGCCACATCCACAATCTACTGATATTGTCACAAAAATGGGTAGCTCAGTTGATATAAAGCTAGTTTGAGATAAGTTGTAAATTCAAACATCTTTGATTCAATTCTTTTGAGTGTTGTTATTCAAACTTAACTGATAATTATGATTTACAGATAATTATAGTTATCCGGGGTTTTATTATAATCCCACAAACAATCGACGAGGTGGGTCTGAGTTCTTTTTAATGAATGTTATTTATTTCCAAAAAACAGGATGGGTTTGAGATTCCACATCATAGAAAAAGGAAAAACAATGGTTTAATTGCTAATGATAATCTAAACGGAAAGTCTAAACTACTCTAAAATAGATTTGATGAATTTTAGAAGGGCCTTTCAAAATACAACCACGATGAAAGACAACCAATCCATGGGTCCTAAATTCTCAACCCCATGTTTGGTAGAGGGGTTTTGTGGGGGGGATGGAATTAAAGGAAATGAGAGAAAAGTGAAGGGAAAAGAGTTAGCAGGTGTGTTTGGTAGGAGGGAAAGGAAGAAGGAGGGAAAGGGGAGGAAGGAGAGTGAATCTCTCAATTTATCTTTTTTTCATCCCTCTAATATTGGAAGGAAAGGTGGAGGGAAAGAATGTATTTTTGATAAAATGACTATATTACTCTCATATTTTTACAACTTTTTTTACATGTGAGGGTAGAAAAATAAAATTATACCTTTTAATATTTATCCTACCAAATAGACAGGAAGAAAATATAATTTTTCTTCCCAAAAAAATGAAAAATCCATCTTCCTTATATTTTCTTTCTCCCATATTTCCATCCTCCCTGGCAAAAAACTATTATGCTTTAAACATAGTGTTGGATTCTATTGATTGCTGTAGTGTCGTCCAATGCTCCTGACCCCTTTTTTTCTTTTTTGGAAAAGAAAAACATAAACCTTAAGCTTTGAAGTTACCCCTTTTCTTTTTCGTGCTTTCTATCACTCGGTGCATGGATTTTCCAGGTGTCCCACTAACTCTTGCATTATTAATCCAAATAAATTAAGGAAGATTAAACACCAACGTTTCTGCACTGTTGAAGATTTACACGCGTCAAACTCTTATTGATCCTGTGTCCTTCACGTTGTTTCAGAGAATGTTTAAAGAACCAATTATTTATTCAAATTTACTTAACCTATTAATATAGTACTCATCACATTAGTTTATAACTAAACAAATTATTCTCATTATGAGAATATTAAAAATAAATTGGGTTATATAAAAATTATTTCTTTTAATTTACTCTTCACTTTAACGCTCACGTGGCGGACATTAATTTTTTAACTTGTGATATGTATCAGTTAACAACTCCTGTACCAAGTTACATCGATCAGAAACATTTCATCAATTTTGAGAAAATGTGATTGCACTTTCAACATTTTATCTTAATTATATCACAGTGTAATTAAAACGCTAACCAGCTAATTAACATGAAGGAAATTTCAAGTCTCACAAGATGCCAATCACTAATCATTCCTTAGGTCATGTTTGTTTAGTTGGAGTGGAATGAGTAGAAATGAAATCTGATTTTATGTTTAAAATAGTCTAAAATAGAATGAGTTTTAAAAAAAATATTTTAAAAAATGAATATCATTACAATTTACTATTACTATTTGATTTTATTTCCATTTAATTATCTCGTCCAAATATATTATTTAAAATAAATTAAAATATAATTTCATTCTATTAATTTCATTTCAATCAAACAAATATAGTTTTTATAGATAAAGAGTACCAAGAGGATAATTAGTCAGTAATAGAGAAGGGGAAGCATTTGACCCTTCAAAAAGTGGATTGGAAAAGTCAAAGATTTATCTCTTATGTCCTTTCCAAATAAATTCAAATCCAATTTTGATTTGAACTCAAGCATGTCTGCTCAACATTGACTAGTTTAATACGCAATGGTTAATATGCTCACTAAGCGACAAAACATTGCTGGAATGCTCCATACGTCGACACATGGGCTGATTATCAAGTTGGATTAAATTGAATATATAATGAACGAAAGGTTATTAAACCCTACTTTTTTACCACATCCTCTTGCCTTTTAAGTTTTTAAGGTTTTATGCAAAATTGAAATATTTTTACGAAAATTGATCATTTCATCTATTAGAAAATATTATTTTGAACAACTTTGAGAAAAAAAGGTTTTACAAAATCTATCGTTTAAGTAAATTTTGTAACTATTTATAATATTTATTTCATTTTTTGTTAAAAAGTTTACTTAAATGATAGATTTTAGAAAAACTATCTTACAAAATTATTCAAAATGATGTTTTCTAATAGATCACGCGTCCGTTTTTGTAAAAATCTTTTATATTTTGCATAAAATTTTAAAAACCGAAAAAAAAAAAGAAAAAAAAAAAAAGAGCTAGTTTGATAAAAAAGTGAGATTACAATAGCCGTTCCATATACTGAAATATGGCATGGGCCATGGGGTAATTTGGATTATTGAAAAATGTTGCGACATTATTGTTAATGGGGTCCCTGGCCGATGTGTGGGTGTGGACCACTTGAATGTGTGGTGCTGGTACCACTGTATTGTTAATCTTTATTTAAATCTGCAAAAACAGTACAAAATAGAAATATGTGGTTTCCCCTTTGGCTTGGATTTGAGATGGTTAGAATAGGGATACAAGGCATTCCCTCTTCATTTCATTTGCAAAATCCAGAGACAAATTGGCTGTTTATCTCATGTGTGAAGAGGTGTTCTCTTCATGTACGGGATCCTTTACCATCATAAAAATGATACGTACTGGAAGAATGATACGTTTTGATATCACGTAAAATTTTACAATAAAAAAATATTAAATTATTAGGTGGATGGTCCAAAACATGGAACATCGGACTTTCAATATTTTTCTTTCTTTTGTCATTTCAAAAATGCAAATGGAGCTGTGATGTACATGTTATGATCGAAGCGAGAGTGAGCAACGATACGCCAATTATCAATATCACAAGCTCTCCCCAGTTTGGACGTTTAATTATTGAATAAAGTTTTCAGTACCACACGTCCGAAGTCTGGAGGGAGGACCACTTTGGGGTTCTAACCACGAAACCTCGACCTTCAGTGTGAGAAGGGGCAAAAGCCCAACTTGCTGGTCACATGAATCAAGTGAACCGCGTGTACGATGAAATGGAATTTTATTATCACATGGCCATGTTTATAATGGGGACGGTATGCGTATAACTTCGATAAGCATAGGTATGGAATGTGTAGTCAAATGGACATGCATTTCACAATTAAATTTTGGACGGCTAATTCACCAATTGTTGAGGTTCATATCGGAAAATAAAATAAAATAAAATTGAAAACCGACTCTTAAGTCCATCTGAGTGTCCAAATAGAAATTAATTAAATAATTTTTGTGCGTTTTATATACGGACTAATATTGAAAGTAAAAATCTATCACCTTGAATAAAATTGCTTTAAAAAGTTAGAGTCATCACATACTTTGAATGTAATCTTTGCATGTGATTATTTTGAGTTTTCACTTTCATTTTGGACGTTTAAATGCCATTATTTTGAGTTTTCACTTTCATTTGCATGTGATGACAGTCATTAGCCTAGCTATTAAAATTTTCAATTCATGACAATGATTTTGTGTGTTTAATACTATGTAAGATATATTAAAATTGTCTAAACGGGCTTTGACTAATGCTCTAAATATGTGGATAACACCTTTGCTCATCTCGCATCATTAAATGTCTAAAAAAATTCGAGTAATGGTGGAGTCTAAGAGAAAAATGGAAAGATGAATCTAAGATTTTTTACTTTAGAGTTTGTGTGACCTAAATGAATGGCCCAATTACTAATATGTAACATGTGAGTCCTATATTTTATTAGTGCTTGAGTGATTTACTGGCCTACACTCCCACCCACACCTTATTAGTGCTTGAATAATTTATTTGACCCTTAATTGGGAACACTTGGTATTGCTCTGGGAGGAAATAAATTAAGAACACTATTTGCCTTGCCTCCACTTAGGGTGGAGGAGGTCATCTCCACCACTTTTCATTTTATGTCACGTGTCATAAATATTTTAAAAATATATGTATATCAATTTAAAAACATGAATAAACAAATACGTGGATATGAACATGTGTACATATATTCATGTTAATTTAAATATATAACATGTAAATATAGACTTATGAAAATGTGTTTATAATTATGTAAATTTAATAATACATGTACACAATTAATTCTTTTTATTTAATCTATACTACCTATAAAAAGATGAATGTGAAAAAAACTTTTGATTGACTAATATACCCTTATTTTAATTTTTAAATACACAACTACCCTTTTGCATATTTAGGAAATATAGTAATATAAAACACATACCTTAATAAGAATTTTAAGGAAACTATACAACGATCCTTCTGCATATCTATCTATGCTACGTATAAAAAGATGAATGTAAAAAAAACTTTTAAGTGACTAATATACCCTTATTTTAATTTTTAAATACACAATTACCCACCCTTCTGCATATATAGAAAATATAGCAATATGGAAACTATAATTCTAAAACACATACCTTAATAAATTCTAAAACGCATATCTTAATATATAAAACACAAATAAGAATTCAAAGGAAACCCTAAATCAAATACTCTATTTAATACTATACATATAATATTCATATCTCCCTCTTCCTCTCATTCTCTAGCAAACGAGAATGGCCTGCTAGAGGCACACCTGCTTCCCAGCGCAATTACAAACCAAATATCCACATCATGGAGACAATACATGAAGACGATACCGAATCTCAATGAGCTGTTTCGTGAGTGTTTTATACTTTAATTATGTATTTCTTGAAATTTGGTGAGAATTCATATAATACTGAATTTATTTGTGGTTGAGGGTAGTTGTTTTCGAGGATTTTGGGTAGATTAGGAAAACCCTTGAATGTGTTTTGATTGTAACGTGGAAACTGTTGGAATGGGTCATATATGTATATGATAATTATTATTATTATTTTGCTTGAATTTGGTTGTTGATGGGAAGGAAGGGGGAAAAAGAAAAAGGAAAAAAATAAAAGAAATGAGGAAAAAAATAAAATGAAAATCTCGATCTCCACTTTCTTTTCAATTTCTAAGTGAACAAAAAAAAAAAAAAAATGTAGATGATGATACCATATAAAAATAAAATTGAGAATTTTGTTTTAGAAAAAGTAAGAAAAACTATATTATGAGGGATGAATTTCACTTATTAAAAAAATAAATTAAATAATATTTAAAAGCATAAAAAATATAAAATATAGAAAATAAAAATAAAAATAAAATAAATATGTTTGCTACTTCCCTTTGGAATGCACATCTTAAATTGAAGTAGCAAATTGCCATAACCCACGTAAGGTAGCAAAAGACAGATTTGTTACCTTTTTATTTTTATTTTTGCTACCTCCCTCAAAGATACTCTTGTATCACATATTAAATTATATTATATCTATAATATCTATAAAAGTTTATACTTTAGAAACACTTTTGATTGACCATTACATCCTTATTTTAAATTTTAAATATTTATTTGCTTCCCATATTTAACCAATTAAGAATGTTTTATATTAACACAAAAATAACAAATAATATTGTGTTGAGCATTTATTTTAATAAGTTAAATTAACACAAAAGTAACAAATAATTAGATTTTCATGTTCAATATATATATATATATATATATAGAATTTATAAATTTTTTTATTTAAATAATATTCATGTGCAACGCACGTGTGCCCATATCCAGTATAGGAAATATAACAATATAAAACACATATCTTAATAAGAATTCTAAGGAAACTATAATTCATATAATACTTAAATAAAACCAAACCTAAATAGGAATTCTAAAGAAACGGAAACTATAATTCGTATATAATAAATAAATAAATAAACAAAAAACCACGCGCAACGCACGTGTGCACCAACTAGTTGATGCACATGCATTGCATGTGACAATATTTGCATTGTAAAAAATAATTTTTAAATCAAATTTAAATTTCTATACTCACTCATTGTTCATCTCCCAATACAACTCTAATTCATATAACTATCAAACTAATTCAATACAACTCTAATTCATATAACTATCAAACTTTTTACAATCATGAAACAATTTTTTCTTCTAGATAGAATTCCTCAAATTTTAGTTTCCACACATTGCTTTTTATCCTTCTCCCACTATAACTCAAATTTATAAATTGTGATTTTTTTCACTTACGTAACAAATTTTTTTATGGTTTTTCTAAAACACGTTGATTTCGTATCTCGCTCTTCCTCTCATTCTCTAATAAACGAGAATGACCTGTTAGAGGCACACCTACTTCCCAGCACAGTCACAAACCAAATATCCACATCATAGAGACGATACATGGAGATGATACAATATTTGGTTTGGTTTGGTTTTTTTTATAGTATGGTTTGGTTTTGGTTTGAGAAAACAAAAATCGAAGTATAATGGTTTGGTTTAAAATCTACCCTAAAACCGAACCAAACCGAACCACGAACACCCCTACTATTGACGACTATTATGTGGTTGGGTGGTTAGACAGACCTATGTAAGTTGATTTCAAGTTCATAAATTAAATATATGGAATTCCTCACTCGAAAAAGACTATAATGTTAGGTTTCACTTAGGTTGAGTATATGGCCATTTTTTTTTTTTTGGGTTCTTCGACCGACAATCGATAGAATTTACCCCTACTTCTAAAACCCCCTAATACCAACAAATGGATATTAGCGTTTTTTTGTAAACTTGAATCTAAGATCACTCATTACTCACTTAACAAGTGAAGAGAATGCCACTAGGTTATCATGTCATCGGCAATTGACTGTAGTTATTAGCTTAGTTATAATTTTTGTGGTTTCAAATCGAATGACATGAGTTTAATTTTACCAATGAAAAAAAAAATGTTTCTAACCTAATGAAAGAAAAAGAAAACTTACCCAGCCAAAATGGAAGTGATGCACACTGCAGAACCGACTGCCAAACCTGCTAGCTCTCCTATCTGTAAAATTCAAAAAAAAAAAAAAAAAAAGAAGCAGGGTTAATAGTAGATAATTATAAGATCCTACAGAGAGAGTGGGTAAATTTGGTTGAGCTGAATTTTACAGCTTTGGTATCGGTTGCCACAGCTGATGCGACAAACATCATTGAAAATGTTACGACAATCTCCATGACCAAAGCTTGAAGTTCTGATCCAGCAGGTGATGTAGTTCCTATAAGTTTTATTGGGTGCAAGAGAATGCACAGCGTAAATGCAGCAGAAATTGCTCCTGTGAATTGAGAAGCTGCGTAAAATGGAACCTGCAAGAGAATTCAGCTCTTTATGTCTTCATTTTCTCTGGTTTGCTATAGGTGCAATTTTTTTGCTTGGACATGAAAATGGGAACATGAAAGAGAAGTGAGATACAAAATTGGCCTTATATTTTCTTTATTTCTTAGAGGCTCTGGGCCCATCTGAATGAGCCCATAAGAAGCCAACAAAAAAAGCAAAGACATATCCAACTTTATTTAGTCATCGTATGCAAAACCAGCAGGCCTTATGGAATTTAACTCACAACTTTCCAAGTAAAATTACTTTTGGGCTGGACCTGTACTCAGCTGAATTGCCACCTAGCATGTCGGAATGGCAATGGGGCGGGTCGAGGGCGGGTTGACCATACACCATCCCTGACCCTAACATAAAAACCCTATACCCAAACCCACCCCTAAACTCGACGGGCAAAAAAATTAATAACCATCCTTGACCCTATTGTTTTCTAGGAAAACCATCCCCGCCCCGCCCCGCCCCACCCCGCTCAAGCAAAAAAAAAAAAAAAAAAATTTAACTCAATTTTTACATATATAAGATAAACAAAAGAAATAAGAGAGCTAAGAGACAGACGAGAGAAATCCTTTCCAACTCAAAGATATAATTCAATGCAATTAACAAATCCTTTCCATTTCACATCATTTTCATGTAAAATATATATTAAAATTTGAGAAAGAGAATGGAAATGTAATTGTGTAAGAGAGCTAAGAGACAAACGATAGAAATCCTTTCCAACTCAAAGATATAATTCATTGCAATTAACAAATCCTTTCCATTTCACATCATTTTCATGTAAAATATATATTAAAATTTGATAAAGAGAACGGAAGTGTAGTTGAGTGGCTTACAGTGGTGAAAGGAATGTAGATCTGGTCTAGTTGAAATTCGAGGAACTACTGCAAAGCCGGATTATGTAGATTTGGTGTAGATCCGGAGTACACGTGACCGTGGGCGTAGATCTTAGGTGGTGAACTGGTGATGGTGACAGTGACGCAGTGAAGTCGTGAAGGTGAGGTGGAGAGGCCATGAAGGCAAGCCAGCGAGGCTATGAGGGTGAGGTACTGAGGCACGGTGACTCGTTGAGGCCGCGAAGGTGAGGTATGTACTGTGGTGCGGAAGCTGTAAAGGTGGGGAAGCCATGAAGGTGAGGAGGTCAGGTGGGGACCAGTATCGACGGACGGTGGATGGCGAGGGACTGAGGGTGAAGCATAAATGAGGGAGAGAGATCTGATCTGAGGTGTGAGGTAGTGAGGGAGAAGTGTGAGGTGGCTAGGGTTTTTGGGGTTAAAGTTATAAGTTATATATATATAAGAGGGTAAAATTGTAAAAGGACAAGCGAGCCAGGGCAGTTCTACGGTTTGGTTCGATTCTACGGGTCGGGGCTAGTAAATACCATAACCGAACCGCACCCGATGAAAAATTCAAAATTTAACCTATACCCGAACCGAGAACCGAAAAAATTCAAAATAAACCCGCCCCGATGAGAGTGAGGTGGGGTGGGGCTCCTATGGGGCGGGTCAAAATTGCCATCCCTACTAACATGTAACCCTACTGGCCTACTGCATCATTATACTTGCAAGAATGGTAACAATTTTTTATATGTTTATATCAGCCCCATGCATGAGGTTGTACCCTCGTCCATTAAATCTATTTATCCCATAACTCATTAATGCACAAAATACAATCCTCAATGCAGGCATAATTGTATGAGCGAGGAGCACATTCTTACTTGACCACCATCAACATACATACATACATACATACATACATACATACATACATACATATATATATATATATATATATATATATATAAGTAAATAATTGATTTTTGTCACTATGCATTGAATATATAATGGATCCAGCATAGTGTGTTTTATCCTTGAAAAAACAATTCGTTTAAATGGTTTGGCTATTTGATCGACCTTTTCTTCTTGAGATTGAAATTTAGCCATTGTCTAGATAACTTTATTAATGAATGGTTAATATCTTTTGCTCACCACCCCAAAAAAAAAAAAGGAAAGAAAGAAAGAAAGATAAGAAAAGAAAAGTAAATCAAGGCAAAGGAAAGGAAATTCTAACCATAGTTATTAAAACCGACCGGAACGGCCGGTCCAATCAGTGAACCGGCGACCTGGGGCCTAAACCGGTCCGGTTTTTTAATCAGATCATTTGAGCAATTGAACCGCCTTAACCTAGAATAAACCGATTAAACTGGACATTTTTACTCCAAAATCATATCAAACCGGTCCGGTCTAATCGGTTATATTGTTACTCACATACTGAACCACAATCCAAGGCATACTTTAGTTAAAACCTATAATTTTTTTAAAAAAATTTTCTCTGGTTGGGGAACATAGAAGTTTCAGAAGCAAGGCATACTTTAGTTAAAACCTATAATTTTTTTTTAAAATTTTTCTCTGGTTGGGGAACATAGAAGTTTCAGAAGCACATATATATACCTGTTTCCAAGGAAAATGTCTAGCGGCGGCAAAAGCTATAGTGACAGCAGGGTTCATGTGTGCACCAGAGATATGTCCTACTGCATAGATCATAACGGTCACAATGAGGCCACCTGCGACCGAAGCTCCCAGTTTTGAGACTCTGTGTTCATCACTCGCACTCAGAGCAGCAGAGCCACATGTTATGAAGACCAGTAGATAGGTTGCTATTATCTCTGCAATCACCTGTCAAAATATTCCACGTGAAATTACTGTTATATGCCACAAACACTCTGTTTGTATCGATGGAAACAATTTTCCCAGGAAAAAAGGAGAAAGAAATGATGCATGTGAACAGAATTTGGAAAAAAAGAGAGGAGGCAAACCAAGTGAGAAGAGATATGTGTGTATATTATGTGAGGCAGAGCTAGGGATTGGTTGTGATACCTTTCTGGGAAAATCAGGAGGATAATGCAATTGAAAGAATCTCCAAACATGACGTAGGCTTGGGTTTTCCATTGAGACCAGCTGGTTTGTGTCACTTAAATCGTTGTTATTTGGATCTATGGTCGCCATTTTCTGATTTCCCAAACAACCCGCAAAAATTAACAGACGAATTGAAGGAGAGAGAAGTGGTGTACTGTGATTTTAAGTGCCAAAGTTGGAGGAGCTCACACCTCTTTAAATAGCCAATCTCTCTTCCTCCCCCCCCCCCCCCCCCCCCTCTTCTCTCTCTCTCTCTTTCTTTTGATTTTTTGATTTGGGGTTGAGAAATCAGCCAATGAGAAGAGATGTACGTAGATCCTAAACAACGTCAGATTTACAATACTGGCTGACGTTGCTTTCTCTTTCTATGTACTAAAAATTTTAACATTGCTCTCCCTTTCTATGTACAAAAAATTGTAACATTGCTCTCTCTTTCTATGTTCTAAAAATTTTAATTCTCTCACCATTTAATTTGATATCAATTGACGAGTTCAATGTTTTAAGTCAACTAATTTTAAAACAAAATCCTAATTTGTAGCGTTACATAAATGTGATTGTTTTTAATTTATGATCAATTTGGAATTTGACAAATATGATTGATATTACATGAAGGAGAAAAACTTTCATATACTGTGATATGGTTAGGAGGTGCCAATGAGATCCAAGCATGGTGGGATTGTCAGTGTACTTTTTGCCCCCATAATCCCACTTTGTTTGGTCTCTATTGACTTGTGATACCACCTAACCATGTCACAGTTACATGGAAGATTCACTTTACATGAAGGTATAATACGCAGGGATCTAATAAAGACAAGTGTCTTAATGAAAAGTTCTTAAGAATAAAAGGTTCCACATTATAGAGTAATTCTTATTCTTCTTCTTCCCTGTTTGTTTTTGTTTTTGTTTTTTTAATATTTTTTATTTGTTGTTGTTTTTAAATTTTTTCCTAACATGGTATGTGGATCTTCAACTCGACTAGTTCCCTAAACATATATGGGTAAACTAGACCATTGCCCATTTCTTATCAATTATTTGATTGATGGCTGATCCCAAGAAACAGTAGAAAATCAAATATAGATCATTTGCTTCTTGAGGTGTAAGTTTAAAAACTATTGATCTGCCTTTCTTAGAAAATCATCATGTGTAAATTGATCTTATCTCTCTCACACACACATGGAATTAAGATAAGAGAACACCATATTTTTATGTAATTTTCAATGTAAACTAATTTGTTAGACAATAAATAAAGTTTACCATGTCAATAGTTTTTTTGAAAGTCGTAAGATCTTATGAATCTACTTAATTCAAGAATAGTAGAAAAAATTATATCATCAATCGTGACTTATTTAAATGTATAATATATAATATTTGAGGGATGCTATGACAATTGAATCATCACAACTTAATTGGCAAGTGCATGACATGGGACATGGGATTCACATATAGATGTGTCATGCACACACCAATCATACCATTTTGATGGCTTGAGACTTTGAGCAATTGACCATAACACTTTTCATAATATTTATGGATCAATGTACCATTGGATTGAATGGAGGCGACAAATTATAAACAACTTGTTTTTTTTTTTTTTTTTGGTAAGTAATTCTAAACAGCTTGCATTCTACCGTTCCATTTTATAAAATAAAAGCTTAGGGATAGACATAAATACTATTGGGTCTGCATTGTTGGTTAATTTTCAAAATAATCAGGCCTTGTCACTCATATGGGGACTCATTATGAAATGTTTCTCACTAAATAGATTAATTAAATAGGGGTAGACTTGAATCGTAGTGGTTAATTCAGGACATGCTAGAAGGAAAGATGAGATGGGGACTCATTATCAAATATTTCTCATTAAATAGATTAAATATATTACCAATGTAGGAAAAAAAAAAAAAACCTTTGGCCTAGACATAAATACTATTGGGTTTGCATAGTTGGTTAATTTTCAAAATAATCAGGTCCTGTCACTCAAATGGGGACTCATTATGAAATGTTTCTCACTAAATAGATTAATTAAATAGGGGTAGACCTGAATCCTAGTGGTTAATTCAGGACATGCTAGAAGGAAAGATGAGATGGGGACTCATTATCAAATATGTCTCATTAAATAGATTAAATGTATTACCAACCTAGGAAAAAAAAAAGATTAAATGTGTTAAAATTAAATTTATTTAATAATTTTAATATTAGATTCAAATTGTATGACACGTAAATTTTTTTAACCATTTTTGGAAAAAAAATAGTTTTGAAATCAATTTCTTCTTTTGGAAATACATATATGCATCATATGCATCCCCTTATATCTTCATTCTCTGGCTTGAATACCTATTTGCCCGTATTTCCAATGCTGTGGTTGCCAAAGAATGGAACCCAATTCATGTGTCACGAAATGGTCTTTCTTTCTCCCACATTTTTTCGCAGACGATCTGTTACTTTTTGCTAAAGCCAACCATAGCAATTGCACCACCATCAAATCTATCCTTGATGATTTTTGTACAGCATCTAGGCAACTAGTGAATTTAAAGAAATTAAAAGTGTTTTTCTCCAAAAGCATCCCTAGTGGCACCTATGATGAGCTTAGCCTATTTCTAGGAATTCCTGCTACTCCTAATCTTGGAAATTATCTTGGGTTCCCTCTTGTCCATCGTCGACTGGATAAGAATACTTTCTCTTTCCTTGTTGATAAAGTTAAGAAGAGACTATCTGGTTGGAAGTCACACCTTCTCTCCATGGCTAGCCAGGTCACACTTATCTAGTCAGTTATGTCATCCCTACCCAATTATTACATGCAATGTGTGGCTCTCCCTAAATTCACTTATCATTTGCTCGACAAAATTCACAGAGACTTCCTTTGGGTTCTACTCTAGAGAAGAGGAAAGTCCACATGATTAATTGGCAAACAGTTACTAAGTCCAAGAAATTAGGTAGGTTAGGTATTCGTAGGACTACTTGTGCCAATTAAGCACTTCTGGCTAAGCTCAACTTGCAAACTCAACTGGAGAGTTGCCAAAGAAAAGGATGAGCTTTGGGCCCGCACCTTTAGAGCCAAATATCTAAGTAGAAATCCTAGACCTAATACTAGTAGACCTAATTGTAACGCCCCAAAAATAATATACAGTAAAAACGTACGATTTTTATGAGCTCCATATAAATAAACCTTTTCAAAAAATGAATTTTCTTTGAGAATACAGAATATTGCGCAACTGTGGGTAGCGATGGTTAACTCAAAAATCATCATCATCTTCATTCTCTATATAAAATATTTAAATTATCACCCTATGTACAATTCTACCGAATATACATGTAAAATAAATCAATAAATATTCGGGATATTACATTCCAACACCCTTAAATAAATTTCGTCCTCGAAATTTAAATAACTTGGAATCAAATACCTTATACAATTATACCACTATGCTTCCATTGCAAAACTCTAATTTAAAAGAGCTCATAAATAAAACAAAAATTTTCCATTTTTAAGAAAAACAATTTTCTAAAACAGTAAGGTATTGTATTTTCTCATCAAGAATTTCAAATAAATCATATTACCACACACAGTACTAACTCAACCATACCATCTCATATAAGAACAATAACTTCATTTTCCTAAATCTTGGACTTGTCTGCTTCTGATGTGAAATACGTGATTAATCCCTCAGCCTCAGCCTTACCCTTGAGCCTATTGGGACTTTTGGGATTGTTGGTTCTCTCAACCTCACCCTCACCCTCACCCATCTTGGGCCTATTAGAATTGTTGGTCCTATTGAGACTATTGTCACATCATGTCCCATCTAAAAGTCAGAGTTGTCCTTAACTCTAATACCAAATTATAACGCCCCAAAAATAATATACAGTAAACATGTACAATTTTTAGAAGCTCCGTACAAATAAACCTTTTCAAAAAATGAATTTTCTTTGAAATACAGAACATTACGCAGCTGCAGGTAGCGATGGTTAACCCAAAAATCAGCATCATCTTCATTCTCTATATAAAATATTTAAATTATCATCCTGTGTACAATTCCACCAAATATACACGTAAAATAAATCAATAAATATTTGGGATATTACACTAATACTTCTCATATTTATAAGGCTGCCATAAAGGTTAGAACCTCTTTCATGAAGGTATCAAGCAGGTCATTAGGAATGGTGAGAATACTAGCCTTTAGTGGGATAACTAGATTGGCTTGGACCCTTTAAGAAAGCTCATAGCGGGCCCCGCAACCAACAAGAATCTGATTGGAAAGTTACTGATCTTTGGGACAACAATTTGGGTTGGAGGTTTAATTGTGTGTCTTTCCATATCCCTGGAAATTTTTGGTCTATTATCCAAGCCATACCACTCCAATACCATGGATCCATTCCTGATCAACTCTCATGGAATTACACTACTAATGGAAGCTTCACTACTAAATCTGCTTATTTCTTTGAAGACAACCCACACCCATCCCCTAGCGAGGACTGGAACTAGCTATAGAAAGTTCCTGGGCCACAAAAAATCCTGCATCTCTTGTGGCTTTGCAACCATAATCGTATTGCTTCTAAGGCCAATCTCTACCATCGCCACATTGGTAATGACTCTATTTGCCCCAGTTGCATGACCTTCATTGAAGATACGAATCACCTCCTTAGACTTTATTCTACTACCATGGATCTTTGGTTTGCTTTTGACCCTAATCTCCACCATGATTTTCTCACTACACCCTTCCTTCTATAGTTTAAGCATAATCTGTTGGACGTCCGTCTGGTGCATGCCATCTCTTGGAATATCCTTTTTGCCCACACCTGCTGGCTTTTTTGGCTAAACAGGAACAAACTTGTCTTTAAAGACTATAAGACCCCTACCTCTTTTCTTTTAAAAAGGTGCCTAGGCCAAGCTGCTAAATTTTTAGCCATCAGCGGTGCTACATATCCTAGAAAAAAAAGTAGATGTCTTTACTTTGGTTGGAAACCCCCACCCCTATCTTGGGTCAAGCTAAACCTGAATGGCTCTTCCTTTGGAAACCCAGGACCGTCTGGCGCGGGAGGAGTGATCAGGGACCATGAGGGTAAATGAATCTCTAGCTTCATTCGAAATGTGGGACATAGTACCAACATTGTTGCTTAACTTTGGCCTTTAGGGATGGTTTACAATTAACTTGCTTATAATCAAGGCATAAGGAAACTATAGATTGAAGTTGATGCTCAAGACGTTTTTACTCTTATTTCTTCTCACTGTGTCAACCTTCATCCATATGGTGCCCTCATAAATGATTGCAGGTTACTCCTCAACAAGGATTGGAAGACCACGCTGAAACACTACTACCGTGAGGCGAATGCCTGTGCTGATGTACTCGCTAAGGAAGGCCATTTGTTTGATGTTCCATTTACTGTTTTTAGTAGTACTCCTATCTCTATTTGTAATATTTTAAGTATTGATGCTAGAAGGATGCTATATCCCAAAACCATGTATGACTAATCTATTTTAATGCTATTTCATTTTCACAAAAAAAAAAAAAAAAAAAAGAAGTACAACTATATGATAATTTAATTAGGATTGGATAATACTTGGCTCCTTATAGTGGAAGAGCAGCTGCTCCTCCCTCCCACTCATATAATGCCACGTGTATAACAAATAAATGAAAATTGATTATATACACGTTTTCCTATGTTATGTTATTATAGGCATGCATCTATGTGTCTATATATATATATGTTTATGTATCCAAATGAATATAATTATGTGTCTATATATTTGTATTCACGTGTCTACGTATTTGTATTCATATATCTATATTTTTAAAAATTAACTATTACATGTGAAGTAATGAATGGGAGGGAGGAAGAGTTACTCTTCTACTGTGAGGAGCTAAGTATTGTACATTAGGATTTGGAACCATATACCAGTCCGTACGTCTTTTTCTTCCATCTGGCAATAGTGAAGCACTTGACAAACTGTACTGGTAGAACTGTATGCAAGTCAAAGCACCTCATTTCATTGTTCCCCTATTTTCTTCAATTTGACAATGATTAAGGACTTAACAAACTGTAGTGGCATGCAGAATTGTACGCAAGTCCAAGCCTTTACCCCTTTTTTCTTCCAAAAGGGAGATGCCAATCATCGCCGCGACCATTTAGGTGGTATGCACCTTTTGGTAAGATTTATGGTATTAATCACGACATGACAATTTGACTATGACAATTGTCATTAGCATTTTTTTATTTTTAATGAAAATATTTTCTAATGCACACATGACACGTGTTAATCACAACACAACCGTCCGTCCAGCCATTGCATCTATTTGTTATTAGTATTTTTTTTTTCTTGGGGTGGGTAATGGTTAATGTTCCCTTTGGACCATTCCTTTGCTCTTTTTTATATTTTTGGAAAAAAGGTTGAGGATTCCTTTATCTCCCCCACCCGGTGTGTGTGTGTGCAGTGAGAAAGGGCAAGTTGGGCGAGCCAAACACTTCTGGAATCGACCAGAAAAGTGGGGTGGGGATAGGAAAGCTTGAAGAGCCTATACTTTCTGAATGAGCCAGAAAATATCAGGAGTGAATGGACAATAAGACACCTGGAGTTCTGGCAGGATTACGCTTCTTTAATTAATCATTATTTTTCGTTTTAGGCAAATAAAAAAAAAATTTGGTGTGCTTGCCAAGAGACTAAGGGTACGACTTGGTACAGGACGATCCGAAATAAGGATATTTCTGTATGGGACTAAAGTAATGGATGAATAGAGGAAGAAAAAATAAATGGATCATGTCTTATTGGGATTGTCGGCGATGGGACTACGAAGGCACAGTTGATGTGAATGGCTGAATGCCGACTATGTAGATCGGATTTAGAGATGAGGAGATGAGATGACAACTGAAGAAGGAGGTTTACCAAAAGAAAAAGGAGATCCGGTGAATGAGAGGTGGAGGGTTTTTTTTTTTGTTTTTTTTTATTTTGGGGTTCGGGAGTGGTTTTCACTTTTTAACCACTTCTTTCTTCTTTTTGACCATAGTTTATATATAATATTAGATCATTATATTATATATATATTATAAAAAATACATAACTTTATATAAACATAAAAGTTTTATTTTATATATATATATATATATATATATATATATATATATATAAAATTTAGGAATTCGGTCTGGTCTGGAACTCAAACCCCCTAAACCAAGTTTCGAATCGAATTCATCGGTTTTTGAAAAATTATCCCAAAAACCAGACCGAATATTGTTTGTCCCAAACAGAACCGGACCGAATTGCTTGAAATGATCCAATCCTCGGAATTACCCGAACCAAGTTGCACCCCTACAAGAGACCTAGCACCCAACTACGTACCCATGTTGTATCTGCATTATTTTATGTATGAAAAATAAATTTTTTTAATATTCAATTTCGTATTATGACATGATGATAGTGATGTAATTTTTGAAAAGATGATGACCCTTTATCCCATGTGTCATGTTTTTTATTCTTGTTCTAGATTTATTTTTATTAATTATTTTTTTGGGTATACGATTTTTGTTTTCGATTCCTGTTCTAGATTTTTTTTTTTTTTTTTTTTTTTGGGTGAGAAATTAGGCGAAAAGCCTGAAACATAAAACGTTAAAAAATAAATAAATAAAATAAATAAATAAATAATTTGAATAAATTACATGAACCTCTTGAGGTTTGTTGCCACCGAAAACAAAGAACATAAACCAAATAATAATAATAATAGTAATAATAATTTGAGACTCGGAACTCCTAGATTTTTCTCACTTTTTGCCGGTGTAGGGTTTAACAATGAAGGTGCAGTTTAATTTAGTACTCCATAATAAGTTTTTGTAAGGAAGTTTAGTTGTGTTAAATTATTAGAGGACCCAAAAGCTTAAATTGTTAGAAAATCTGTCAACTATGTATATCATGCTAATTAATCAACTTTTACATGCGGCCTTCTCCTAGATATGGGCATATGGTGGAGAAACATATAGAGAGATAATTGACAGACATATGAACTTATGATATATTTAACTGTAGGAAAAATTGCTTATTCTTTCATAAGGCGTAGAGCTTTGGCCCTAAAATGAACAACAAACAAGAAAGGAAACAAGGATACACACTAAGGGTCTCCCAAATCCCAATAACCAAAAAAAGAAGAAGAAAAAAACACTTTCCCTAATGGCCAATACATGCAGGCAACCCCTAATACAAACTCGGACCACAGCTCGCACCCAAGAACAACTGAACACTCATATCCCAAACTAACAACTATTAGGGAGTATATAGAAACGGATCCCCACGAACCAAAAAATCCAAACCCTACACAAGAGTTGTTTATTGTTGTATATGTGGTCAGAATTGAAGTTGAATCTTCATACATTTTGCATATTGCATGTTAATAATTATGTAAAGAGTTTCCATAATTTTCAGATTTGAAAACAATGTGTATTAGATTTCAGTCATGCAAGAATTCTTGGCACTAGGATTAATTTGGCCATGCGCAATCGTGGTCCAATTATTGTATGAAATCTGCAGCTCCTTATCCTATATATATCAACTTTTGTTCCTTTTTCTTTTCGCTGGCCTTCAACAGGAGATCCAAAAGCTATTCCATGGACATAAGTTTCTCCAATTCGAACCCCTGCTGAGGCATATATGGGCAGGGGCAGATCCAGGATATTTTTTTAGTAGTTGCACATAACTTATTCACAAATTAAATTTTAATTTTGCATAATCTATAAAAATAAACTTTTACTAGCTTAACCTCCAAAATTCAAGAAAGTAATAATTTCAAAAACTTTATATACCAAAACAAAAAAAGTTTATTATAAATTTTCGTACCAACTACACGTTTGCAACAAGACAATCAAGAAAGCATAGGTCACTAATGTAAAAAAATTAAATTAAATTTTAAAAAAAAAAATGTTAGAGTGGTCAGTGGTTGCACTTGCCACCATAGGAATACTAGTGCATCCGCCCACACACGTCGATATTCACGTTGGGGATATCTTCTGCTTGCCAGCCCACAAATTTAGGGTGGGTACGTAATGGGACCAACTCTAGCTCTCTATAGGAAATTCGTTCAAGGGTTACATCCCCAACACCTACTTCCTTAAATTTTTATTCCTAGCGTATTAAAATATTCCACTAGCTTTTTTTTTTTTTTTTCATCTATCCTTTGTTTGTTTATTTATTTTAAAGCAAGTGGCGTTTTTTTTTTTTTTTGAATGAAAGCGAGAACAACATGTATTAAATTAAAGCATCTAGATACAAAGATAACCAACCAGAACCAAAATAAACCAAAAAAACTAAAAGGTGTTATGAATATTAAACATTGAGTGGACAATTGAGTGGATGTCCACACCCCTCCACTTTGTGATAATGGGAACACCACTTCATAAGTGGGTTAGGTAATCCCATTATGTGGACCTAATGCAAACAAAGATAAAAGGGGGAGGGGAGAAAGAAGAGAAGGGAGGAATATTTTGGAGAGAAGAGTGATATGTATATTTTGGAGAGAATGAAGAGAGGATATGTATTTGGAGAGAAAGAAGAGAAAGAAGATGAATGAGAAATTTTATTCTCCTCATTATTGTTCTAAATTCTTGGTTTTACAACATGTTATCAGCACGAATTGCTCAAGGAATTTGGGAGCAATATCATACTACCACCATCTTCTTTCTTAACCAATTTGGTTGTGGTAAGTTGGTAAGTTGGTACGTTCTAAACCAATTTGATTGTGGTAAGTTGGTATGCTTTTAACCAATTTGGTTGTGGATTGGTTTTTACTCTAGATTATATACTTGAATGGATGAATCCATCTTCTCTTCCTGAAGCAAGAGAAGATTTAAAAATAAAACTTGAAGTTTTAGAAATAAATAAAAGGAGTGATAATTCATCTTCTCTTCCTGAAGTAAGAGAAAGATCTGAAAACCAGAAGTTTTCTATTAAAAAAAAAAAAAAAAAAGGTTATTATTCATCTGTTCTCTTCCTGAAGTAAGAGACAAATTTCAAAACCTGAAGTTTTAGAAATAATGAATAAAGTCTCAATTTAATTGAATAAAGTGATGGTCAATGATGACCAAATTAAATTGAGTAATATATTTCTCTATTATGTGTTATGCAACTTCTTTAGATGCTTGTAAAATTTTGGTGAAAATTCGTGGGTGCACCTTAACTTTTGCTTTAGTTAGTATAGAAGAACACACAAAAATCTGCTCTTGTTTTACTACGAATTGACTGTCAACGTCACCTCTGTTGTCAGTCAACTTCTCTCAGATTTACTGGTAACTTCACTGTGTCAGCTTAAAGTATGTCATTTTATGATAAAAAACCACCAAAAGTGGAATAATGGAATACCAAACCACCAGAAGTGGATTAATGACATACTAAACCACTAGAAGTGGAGTAATAAAATACCAAACCACTAGAAGTGGATTAATGAAATATCAAACCACCAGAAGTGGAATGAATATATTTGGTGTGGAAAAATAAAATACCAAACCACTAGAAGTGGAATGACACTGAAGAAATAAGCATCGGTTTATAGAATAAACCTACGAGTTAAGTGTTTTAAGTAAATACTTGGTTGAGGTTTTGTGTGTTATACTGTGTTGACAGCACGAACCCATTTTACCATTTAATTCATAACTTTAGTTCTAGTTATGATTTTGAGATGAAACGAATTGGATTTTGTCACTGACTTGTTGGGCTAACATCCTACCAATTTTCGTGTCATTGGGTGACCATTTGATATTTTTTTGCGTAATTATTTCGTGGTACACCTGAATCTGGGATTTCTGCTAGACAGCACTAACTTAATATTGAAAAATATTTTTGAATGGGTTTTGCTAGGTATTTCTCTACCAAATTTTGAGGTTACAAAGTACATTTGATATACTTTTAAGTGATATAAACCCCAAAGCCCATTTCTTTTTGGATTGAACATATAAAAATTCATTTATACGCATCACAAATTGTTTTCACTAAAATTTCAGATTTGGTCATTGTACTTGAAGCAGATTACAGATTTTTTTTGCTACTTATTAGTAGCATTTTGAGAACTAGAGAGACCAACTGGAGATTGTCTCTGCAGCCCATTAAGAATACTTCCCCTGTTGTACTAAAAAAAAAAATAAATAAATAGGACTTTTCTATAAATATCATGGCTATTCCTCCCCAAAACCCTCATCTCTGCAATGATGAATGGGTTTTTCACTTTCATGCTCCCATGGTACCTAGTTTCAATTCCACTCATCTTCTGGATATTGGACTATTGTGTACATGAGGAGATTCCAATTATGCCAGTGGTCCCATTTCTGGTCTTTCTTGAAATTTTGCCATGTTATTTGTTGCTAGTGTACGTTTTGTATTTTCGATAATTATTATTTTTATTTTATTTTGATTCGTCTGTTTAGAAGTTGTGCTAAATATTCCAGTGTGTTATCTATTTATGAATAGTATTTTGTTGTGTTCATTCATTTTGTGTGCTATTTTATCTGTTTGTTCTTTGAGTTTAGCAAATAAAACCATCTTCATTCTAGTAGCAGCAACAACAAAAAAAAAAAAAAACAAAAAACAAAAACAAAAACAAAAAACAAAAAACAAAAAAAAAAAAAAAAAAAAAAAAAGTGAGAGCTACTCAATAGTAGCATTTTGGGTAGAACTAGAAGGATCAGTTG
Source organism: Liquidambar formosana (assembly GCA_039720395.1). Lineage (NCBI taxonomy): Eukaryota > Viridiplantae > Streptophyta > Magnoliopsida > Saxifragales > Altingiaceae > Liquidambar > Liquidambar formosana. Next base: position 6,825,573 of record CM077832.1, read on the forward strand.
GAGGTTGCCTTTGTGGGCCTTGGGTAGAACTGGAGGGATCAGCTGGAGGTTGCCTCTGTGGGCTGCCCGGAACCCTTTCTTGATCAATGATTTGATCAGTGAGCCTCTCTAGTGCCTCGACCTTTGGTGTGAGTCTGTTAGAATAGGAGTCCACCATTCTTTGTAACTCTCTATTCTCCGCTCTCAAAGCCCTCATCCTTCGATAGGCTCCGTCGAGCAACCCCTGGAGACGAGTGACCTGGTCACTTAGACTTTGCATGTGCACATTTCTGGTGTGCAAACGCCGAGCCATGTTAGCAGTAAATGTTGTGGCCTGAGCGCTGAGAGCCATGGAGTCTCTTATTATGTCCAGGTCGGACCGTCCAACCAGTATTCTCTCATCACGAGGAGTGATGAGTCCCTCCGCTACTGCCGTTGCGTTCGCAAGATTGTAAATTACAGAATCCTCAACTGTAAGGGGTTGGTTGTGAACATTTAGGAACCTTGGGTGCCAGACCTCTGGTTGTGTTGTTGGTGTTGTGTTTAAGTCAGGACGGTTTTGTGGGGCAGAGGAGGAAGAGGCCATGAGTTCGTAAGAGAGGATTTAGAAGAAGAGAGTTTTCTCTGAGGGTTGAATGGTTGGGGAAGAGTGTTTAAGCACCTATAATCAAACTCTGGTTTTTAAAGAAAAACCGCCCTCACTCAAGCCAAGAACAGATTGCAAAAACCAATGCATTGTTGGGAATCCAATGCTATTTAGGATTAATTAATCCTCTCGAGATCTGCAACCGTCTGCCAATAATGTTGCCTTTTGATAAAATACAGCTGCTTTTAATCACATCTCAATACTGTAGTCCCCTCATCATGCTAATTGTGTCGGTTAGCAGATAAGGGTCTTGGGTTAATGGGTTAGGCGTGCCATGGCTTGGACATACCAGGTACTGGGCACTAGTGTGGGTTTGTTTGGATAGGCCCAACATGTATTATTAGGCAGAAAGTATACCAGCCCATTGTTCTCACACCAACAAGAACAGGAAACCCAAATGGTTTGAGCCCAGAAAAATATAATGTGAAATAAATGGTAATATCACAGTAAGGTAAGAATTCACACCCCCAAACTAACAAAGTGATGTTTTTACAGCAAGATTTGCAGATTGTCATTTTGATGAAACACAGTTCCCGTCGTTAGGAGGAGGAAATCCACTGATAGAAGAACGACGTGAACTTTCTTGGAATGTACCATCTTTGTCCCATCTTGATCCACGTACTGCTCAATGTGAAACTGAAGTACAGAGGATCACTCATCTTCAGAAGATTGCTAATCAAATGCTAGATGCATTTACAGACGCAGCAAAAATAACTAAGTCTTATATACCGGCTGCAAACACACCACAAATATCAATGCACCAATTGGTAAAGCTACTATTATTGCAGCAAATGAATCATCTACTACACGCCTGAAGCGTGGTAGACCCTTGGGTTCAAAAAATTTAGTTCCCCGGAAGAGGAAAATAAAAGGGCAACAAAATATAGAAAATAGTACTCCGGAAGAGGCTATTGAACAAGAAATAAATATTCCCAAAAATTCTGATTTAATAACTCCTGAAGAGGAAAATGTCCCTGAAGAGACAGAAAACAATAAAGAGGCATATGTACATGGAAATGAAGAAATTTCCATAAACTATACATGTACAAAAGAATTGTGGGATCGCTCAGAAATGGTTATTAATGATGTATTTTCTTTCACAGTAGCTACTGAAATTTCGAAAGATGATGATGATCTCGAACCACGCACTGTAGACGAATGTCACAGTAGACCTGATTGGTCAAAGTGGAAAGAAGCAATCCAAGCAGAATTGGATTCGCTAGAAAAACGTAAAGTATTTGGACCTGTAGTCCTAACACCCAATGATGTGAAACCCGTGGGTTACAAATGGGTGTTTGTAAGAAAGCGTAATAATAAAAATGAGATCGTCAGATATAAAGCTCGTTTAGTAGCACAAGGTTTCCTGCAGAAACCTAGGAGTGATTATGAAGAAACATATTCACCTGTAATGGATGCCATTACATTTCGATATTTAATTAGTCTGTCAGTCTCAGAAGGACTTGACATGCATCTTATGGACGTAGTTACTGCATATTTATATGGAAAGTTAGATGCAGATATATATATAGATGAAGATCCCTGAAGGATTCAAATTGCCTGAAGCAAATACATCACAACCACGAAATATGTACTCAATTAAACTGAGACGATCCTTGTATGGATTAAAACAATCTGGAAGAATGTGGTATAATCGTCTCAGTGAGTACTTAGTTAAAGAAGGATATATTAATAATCCTATATGCCCTTGTGTATTTATAAAGAAATCAGAATCTAGATTCGCCATCATTGCAGTCTATGTTGATGATATAAATTTAATTGGGACTCCTGAAGAGCTCATGAAAGCTGCTGAATATTTGAAAAAAGAATTTGAGATGAAAGATTTAGGGAGAACAAAATATTGTCTCGGCCTGCAGATCGAGCATAAATCAAATGGAATTCTTATCCATCAATCAGCTTATACCGAAAAGGTATTGAAACGTTTTAATATGGATAAAGCGCATCCACTAAGTTCTCCCATGGTGGTTCGATCTCTTGATATTAAGAAAGATCCATTTCGTCCCAAAGAAGATAATGAAATGCTACTTGGTCCGAAGTACCATATCTTAGTGCAATAGGTGCTTTGTTATATTTAGCACAATGCACTAGGCCTGATATAGCATTTTCAGTCAACTTATTAGCAAGATTCAGTTATGCTCCAACTCGACGACACTGGAATGGTTTTAAACATATTTTACGCTACCTTCGTGGAACTACAGATATGGGTTTGTTTTACTCAAAGGAATTAGCCCATGGTCCTTGTTTAGAAGGATATGCAGATTCTGGATACCTTTCTGATCCTCACAAAGCTCGCTCACAAACAGGGTATGTATTTACATGTGGCAATACAACGATCTCTTGGCGATCTACAAAGCAGACTCTAATTGCTACATCTTCTAATCACTCTGAGATACTTGCACTCCATGAAGCAAGTCGTGAATGTGTATGGTTAAGATCAGTAGCCCATCACATTCGAGACACATGTGGGTTACCTCTGATTAAAAGTATTCCAACAACAATTTATGAAGATAATGCTGCATGTATTGCACAAATTCAAGGAGGGTACATCAAAGGTGATAGAACCAAACACATTTCACCAAAGTTCTTCTACACTCATGAACTCCAGCAGAGGCATGAAATTGATGTGAAACAAATACGTTCCACTGATAATCTTGCGGATTTATTCACCAAGGCCTTACCATCGTCAACATTCAAGAAATTGCTATATGGCATTGGAATGCGTCGGGTTTGCGATCAGTTAAGTTGATACTTATCTTCTTATCAGGGGGAGTATTCATTTTTGGACATATGCACGCTGTACTCTTTTTCCTTCGCCTAGGTTTTGTCCCATTGGGTTTTCCTGGCAAGGTTTTAATGAGGCAGTTTCTTTAGTGCGTCCAACACCACTCTAAGATTTACAAAAATGTTGTACTCTTTTTCCTTCACTAGTTTTTTCCCACTGGGTTTTTCTAGTAAGGTTTTAACGAGGCACATTATCTTAGTGTGGTGGACATCCAAGGGGGAGTGTTATGAATATTAAACATTGAGTGGACAATTGAGTGGATGTCCACACCCCTCCACTTTGTGATAATGGGAACACCACTTCATAAGTGGGTTAGGTAATCCCATTATGTGGACCTAATGCAAACAAAGATAAAAGGGGGAGGGGAGAAAGAAGAGAAGGGAGGAATATTTTGGAGAGAAGAGTGATATGTATATTTTGGAGAGAATGAAGAGAGGATATGTATTTGGAGAGAAAGAAGAGAAAGAAGATGAATGAGAAATTTTATTCTCCTCATTATTGTTCTAAATTCTTGGTTTTACAACAAAAGGCAACTAGGAGGCAAAAACAACCAAGCTAGACCTCAACTACACGACCAACTCCTATTACAAAAGCTTAGACAAAACAAAACCTTCCCCATATATATAGCCATATAGCCCACTGACTGAGCAAGGGGTCTGGACTTAATTTGGATGCAAAAATTTATAATTACATGCAATTTTAAGAAAATGTTTCTTGTCAAATGTGTTGTTGAATTGAGGTGTGTTTTCTTCTTGAACGTTGTTTGGTTGATAGAGACAAAATGTAGTTCAGCCGGTTTTGGCTTATCCCTTGGCTTAATTTAATGAGAAAGTCTTATCATTATTTTTTTTATCAGTAAAAAGGTATTTTATCAATGATAAGAAGCATAACCCAAGCATAACACTTTATAGATTGGACAAATATAAAGTGATTGTTTTTTTGCAATTTGGTATTGAGTTAAATATCAACCCATGCAGATCATGCATGGAGAAGCTTTCAATGTCTCTGATGGTGACCTTTGGTTTCTTCAATGGCATATACCAAACCCGTTATATATAAAATGTGTGTGAAAGCACAAAACTACGAGCATCATCCCGCATCCAAGGAAGTATGCTATAACCAATGGTAGAGTTAGGAAAGTAGTATTGCAGGGTCAAGACTCAAGACTAATATTGATAAGTATTTTGAAAATAATAATAATAATAATCCTCAGTGGCTAATCATAAGGAGATTTTGTTCTTTAGCTTGGTATAAGGTGGAAAATCAATAATATAATACATAATAGCTAAGGTCAAACCCATCAATTTTTTGGGTCAAAATAGTAGTTAGAGGGTCAAAATAAATTTTTTTGAAGGGTTAAAAAAAAAGTAGGTAGGATCAAATTTGTAAATACTCATAATTTAATTCAGAAAAAAAAAAAAAAAAAAAAAAAAAAAAAAAAAAAAAAAAAAAAAAGGGGGGAAGAAGAAAGAAAGTCAGTAGGTTCAATTGCCCCCCTCACCTACGAACATTCTCTATACCATGTTTTGCTAATTGTCCCAATCATGATATGGAGGGTGATGTTACATTGCAGATGTGAGGAGGGAAGCCATTGATACTTGTTTATATCTTGAATGAAATGGCAGTTGAATCCCTTTGTACCGTCCATAAACTGTTTTATTTATTTATTTATTTTTGGTAATATATTTATAAAATACTTGATTACTTAAATGGAAACCATGCATTAAAACCACGAGTTGTGGCACAGATGGCTGAGTGGTTAGAATACCAACTATGAGGTCCTATGTTTAAACTTCGAACTGTAATAAGCACAGTAAAAGTTGGTAGGATATATCTCTATTGACAAGTAACCAATTCCTAGATTTGCGTATAGGTATAAATCCCTATCGTTGTGCAAGTCCGTGACTTATTAGTGTGTGTGTTATGGGGCTGGTGCACATATCCGAGATTTGCTTCTTTGTTCTACTCCAATTAGTAGCATTAGGTATTGAATGCGAAATCGTGGAAAACAAGAAATGGCTACTCTCCTACTTGGTAGAATGTTCTAAAGTTCTCTAAGAGACTCTAGACTTGTACATATGTAAAAGTTTCTAGAAAAGGTTCTAGAATAGGATTTAGAGTAGTATTCTACAGAATTCCATAGAGGAGGTGGGAAGTTTCTAAAGAATGCTCTAGAACTCTCCTAGCCATTAAGCTAGGCCTCATTCGGCCAAACTAAGAGGATTTATCCTCGTATCAACAAACAAATAAATAAATAAATAAAAGAGCCATGCATTAAATTGTCTATACCGATTATTTTCTTCAATTTGAAAATGCCTAAAGGACTAAACAAGCTGTACATGCAGCCACAAAATTTATTTAGTCTGAACCTTTTCAAACAAAGTTCATCTTTTTATTTTTGGCCGGTTTGTTTTAGGGTTGGGGAGGTGTTCCCCTTAGTAGGGGTGTGACATGACCTTAAAATACAGGAAACAAAATATAAAAATGTGGCAAATCCAATACCCACACACGAGACTGGGATTCGCACCCGTCGCACGCATGATCGATACAAATAAACGAAGTCAACTTTTTGGATCGTCAAGTCTCTAAATTGGCCGGTCTTAGCTCGATGTCATGTGCACGTGAGGCCCACACACCACTACATCTTCACCAAATTTCACAATACACATGCCACATTGCCAGGCCTTTCTCCTAGCCAAATGTGGAGCAAAGTGAAAGAGCTAGCGAACGACAAGGGAAATGAGGAATAGAGGAAACTAGAAAGTGAAGGAAAGAAAAGGATGGTATTTTAGAAAAGTATCCATCATTCATTACACACTAAATTACAACATGCACTGCCTTGTCTTTAAGTTTTTTCCCCCTTTCTCTTCCCACCACCCACACACCACCCTGCTGGGTGGGTAATTCAGTAATTGGGGAGGGGAAAGTTAGGCCAGCTTTATACATTATGAATGAATGGGCCGGAAAGTGTGTGTGGGGATCCATTTTGGAACGTTGTATATTGAGTTTATACTTTTTGAATGGACCAGAAAGTATCTCATGGGAGGGAATGGGAATTATTAATTACGAGTCTCGACTAATGAATTAAATTTATGGGAACATCAACATTTCCCTTCTATACTAATCCTATCAGTGGTGGTGTCCCTGGTTTTGATTTAAATTGTGAACCAAATCAATTTAGAGCAAATTGATTGGTTCGGTTAAGCTTTTTTATTTTTATTTTTATTTTTATTTTTAAAAAATCAAATTAATTTGGTTTATTTTTTATTTGCATGTTAAAAAACCAAACCAAAACCGAACCGAGTAATAAATAAAAGATTGTCCCACCGTTGCGGCCCAATTGACCCTGACCCCCACAGAACAAATGGCAGAAAAAGGTCGAAAAGGGAGAAAGTCCCTAAAAGGTTTTTGGCCTGCGAATAAAGATGGGGTTTTGGATCTCACTTCTTATGGGAAATTTCAAGCCCAACCTTGAGAATCAAAAACAATTGGTATTCTCTGGAATCAAAATGATTTTAGACGCCTATAGATTTCTGGTATTTTTGTGACAATATCAGTAAATTTCGTGGAAGGTGTACAATTGGTTAAATGGATTTATTACACCCTAGAGGCTCATCGCATCGCACACCACAATAATACATGGTTTTTTTTTTTTGTCCCAATGTTCTTAACACATGCCACATCCACAATCTACTGATATTGTCACAAAAATGAGTGGCTCAGTTGGTATAAAGCTAGTTTGGGATAAGTTTGTAAATTCAGATATCTTTGATTCAATTCTTTTGAGTGTTGTTGTTCAAACTTAACTGATAATTATGATTTACAGGTAATTACAGTGATCCGGGGTTTTATTATAATCCCACAAACAATCAACGAGGTGGGTCTGAGTTCTTTCTAATGAATTTTATTTATTTCCAAAAAACGGGATGGGTTTGAGATTCCACATCATAGAAAAAGGAAAAACAATGGTTTAATTGCTAAAGATAATCTAAATGGAAAGTCTAAACTACTCTAAAATAGATTTGATGAATTTTAAAAGGGCCTTTCAAAATACAACCACGATGAAAGACAACCAATCCATAGGTCCTAAATTCTCAACCCCATGTTTGGTAGAGGGGTTTTGTGGGAGGATGGAATTAAAGGAAATGAGAGAAAAGTGAAGGGAAAAGAGTTAGCAGGTGTGTTTGGTAGGAGGGAAAGGAAGAAGGAGGGAGAGTGAATCCCTCAATTTATCTTTTTTTCATCCCTCTAATATTGGAAGGAAAGGTGGAGGGAAAGAATGTATTTTTGTTAAAATGACCATATTACTCTCATATTTTTACAACTTTTTTTACATGTGAGGGTAAAAAAATAAAATTATACCTTTTAATATCAATCCTACCAAACACACAGGAATAAAATATAATTTTCCTTCCCAAAAAATGAAAAATCCATCTTCCTTATATTTTCTTTCTCCCATATTTCCATCCTCCCTGGCAAAAAACTATTATGCTTTAAACAAAGTGTTGGATTCTAATGATTGCTGTAGTGCAGGGCTGGTTTTGGGGCAAGGCGAGCAAGGCGGCCGCCTGGGGCCCCACATTTTGACTCAAAAATGAGGGCCCCATTTTAGGACTAACCCTTATATTAGGTTTAATTTTTTTTATTCTTATTTTTCTAAAAAGAATGGTTATTGCAACCCCTTAATTTTATTTACACACCCCATTAATTTTTATTAATCAATATTTTACAAAAAATATAAAAGGTTTTTATGAAAATTTGTTATGTAATCCACTAGAAAACATCATTTTAAACAATTTGTAGAAGAAAGTTTTTTCAAAATTTATCATTTAAGTAGATTTTTTGATCATTTTCTGTCTTTGTTAATATTAGGCCAAAAAGTCAACTTAAACGAAAAATTTTGAAAAAACTTTCTCCTGCAATGTTGTTCAAAATGATGTTTTCTAGTAGATAGCGTAGTTAATTTTCTTAAAACCTTCTATATTTTTCTAAAATCTTAAGAATTAAAATCAGTGGGATGTGCAAACAAACTTTATGTTTGTACTAGGAAAAAAAAATTGAGTATGAAGGGTCTCATTTTAAGAAGGGGGCCTCTATTGGCACCCCAAGACCTGTTTTTCATCCCCCAATTACTTTACATTTTAAGGTTTTATGAAAATATAAAAGGTTTTCTTAAAAACTGATCACGTATCTACTAGAAAACATAATTTTGAACAATTTTGTAGAAAAAAGTTTTTTAAAAATCTTTCTTTTAAATGGACTTTGTAACCATTTAATGACAACTATTGTAAATGGCCAAAAATTTCACTTAAACAATAGATTTTGGAAAAATTTTATTCTACAAAGTTGTTCAAAATGATGTTTTTCAATAGATAGCGTGTCCGATTTTTATAAAAATCTTTTATATCTTTCATAAAACCTTAAAGTGTACAATAAGTGGGGGATGAAAAGTAGGTCTTCGGGTGCCAATAGAGGCTTCCCTTTAAGAATCCGCCTAAGGCCCCAAAAATCTCATAACCGGCCCTGCTGTAGTGTCGTCCGATGCTCCTGACCCCTTTTTTTCTTTTTTGGAAAGAAAAACATAAACCTTAAGCTTTGAAGTTACCCCTTTTTTTCGTGCTAACTATCACTCGGTGCATGGATTTTCCAGGTGTCCCACTAACTCTTGCATTATTAATCCAAATAAATTTAGGAAGATTAAACACCAACGTTTCTGCACTGTTGAAGATTTACACGCGTCAAACTCTTATTGATCCTGTGTCCTTCACGTTGTTTCAGAGAATGGTTAAAGGAACCAATTATTTATTCAAATTTAGTTAACTTATTAATATAGTACTCATCACATTAGTTTATAACCAAACAAATTATTCTCATTGTGAGAATATTAAAAATAAATTGGGTTATATAAAAATTATTCTTTTAATTTACTCTTCACTTTAACGCTCACTGTGGTAGACATTAATTTTTTAACTTGTGATATGTATCAGTTAACAACTCCTGTACCAAGTTACATCGTTCAGAAACATTTCATCAATTTTGAGAAAATGTGATTGCACTTTTAACATTTTATCTTAACTATATCACATTGTAATTAAAACGCAAACCAACTAATTAACATGAAGGAAATTTCAAGTCTCACAAGATGCCAATCACTAATCATTCTTTAGGTCATGTTTGTTTAGTTGGAGTGGAACGAGTAGAAATGAAATCTGATTTTATATTCAAAATAGTCTAAAATAGAATGAGTTTAAAAAAAAATATATTAAAAAATAAATATCATTACAATTTACTATTACTATTTTATTTTATTTTCATTTAATTATCTCGTTTAAATATATTATTTGAAATAAATTAAAATATAATCTCATTCTATTAATTTCATTTCAATCAAACAAATATAATTTTAATAGATAAAGAGTACCAAGAGGATAATTAGTCAGTAATAGAGAAGGGGAAGCATTTGACCCTTCAAAAAGTGAATTGGAAAAGTCAAAGATTTATCTCTTATGTCCTTTCCAAATAAATTCAAATCCAATTTTGATTTGAACTCAAGCATGTCTGCTCAACATTCGCTAGTTTAATACGCAATGATTAATTTGCTCACTAAGCGACAAAACATTGCTGGAATGCTCCATACGTCGACACATGGGCTGATTATCAAGTTGGATTAAATTGAATATATAATGAACGAAAGGTTATTAAACGCTATTTTTTTATCACATCCTCTCGCCTTTTAAGTTTTTAAGGTTTTATGCAAAATATAAAATATTTTTACAAAAATTGACCATTTCATTTATTAGAAAATATTATTTTAAACAACTTTGCAGAAAAAAGGTTTTATAAAATCTATCGTTTAAGTAAATTTTGTAACTATTTATAATATTTATTTCATTTTTTGCTAAAAAGTCTATTTAAATGATAGATTTTAGAAAAACTTTGTCTTACAAAATTATTCAAAATGATGTTTTCTAATAGATCACGCGTCCGTTTTTGTAAAAATCTTTTATATTTTGCATAAAATTTTAAAAACCAAAAAAAAAAAAGGAAAAAAAAAAAAGAGCTAGTTTGATAAAAAAGTGAGATTACAATAGCCGTTCCATATACTGAAATATGGCATGGGCCATGGGGTAATTTGGATTATTGAAAAATGTTGCGACATTATTGTTAATGGGGTCCCTGGCCGATGTGTGGGTGTGGACCACTTGAATGTGTGGTGCTGGTACCACTGTATTGTTAATCTTTATTTAAATCTGCAAAAACAGTACAAAATAGAAATATGTGGTTTCCCCTTTGGCTTGGATTTGAGATGGTTAGAATAGGGATACAAGGCATTCCCTCTTCATTTCATTTGCAAAATCCAGAGACAAATTGGCTGTTTATCTCATGACCGGTGCCACTTAAAAGGGGTGTCGGGGCAATTATGCATCACAGAGAACACCTCTTCACACATGACCATATGCATTTCACCAAGCTATCAATCATAATCCTAAGAACGTTCAAAAAGGTAAAGAAAATAAAAATATATTAGCCGCAGCTTGGATCTTAAAAATACTTTCAAAAAGAGGGGAGGGACAACAAAGCTTGAAAAAAGGTTGAAACAGTTAAAAGCTGAACAAACCGATTTCTAAGCAATTTTTACTATTTTACGTCAAGTTTTTAATCTAAAAGCCTATATGAGAAGTCATATCAAATTGAATATTTAGGGAATGTGTAATATGGGGTTGGGTTTCTCATACTCCTCTTCATGTACGGGATCCTTTATCGTCATAAAAATTATCCATACTGGAAGAATGATACGTTTTGATATCACGTAAAATTTTACAATAAAAAAGTATTAAACTATTAGGTGGATGGTCCAAATCATGGAACTGTCGGACTTTCAATATTTTTCTTTCTTTTGTCATTTCAAAAATGCAAATGGAGCCGTGATGTACATGTTATGATCGAAGCTAGAGTGAGCAACGATACGCCAATTATCACTATCACAAGCTCTCCCCAGTTTGGACGTTTAATTATTGAATAAAGTTTTCAGTACCACACGTCCGAAGTCTGGAGGGAGGACCACTTTGGGGTTCTAACCACGAAACCTCGACCTTCATTGTGAGAAGGGGCAAAAGCCCAACTTGCTGGTCACATGAATCAAGTGAACCGCGTGTACGATGAAATGGAATTTTATTATCACATGGCCATGTTTATAATGGGGACGGTATGCGTATAACTTTGATAAGCATAGGTATGGAATGTGTAGTCAAATGGACATGCATTTCGCAATTAAATTTTGGACGGCTAATTCACCAATTGTTGAGGTTCATGTCGGAAAATAAAATAAAATAAAATTGAAAACCGACTCCTAAGTCCGTCTGAGTGTCCAAATAGAAATTAATTAAATAATTTTTGTGCGTTTTATATACGGACTAATATTGAAAGTAAAAATCTATTACCTTGAATAAAATTGCTTTAAAAAGTTAGAGTCATCACATACTTTGAATGTAATCTTTGCATGTGATTATTTTGAGTTTTCACTTTCATTTTGGACGTTTAAATGCCATTATTTTGAGTTTTCACTTTCATTTGCATGTGATGACAGTCATTAGCCTAGCTATTAAAATTTTCAATTCATGACAATGATTTTGTGTGTTTAATACTATGTAAGATATATTAAAATTGTCTAAACGGGCTTTGACTAATGCTCTACATATGTGGATAACACCTTTGCTCATCTCGCATCATTAAATGTCTAAAAAAATTCGAGTAATGGTGGAGTCTAAGAGAAAAATGGAAAGATGAATCTAAGATTTTTGACTTTAGAGTTTGTGTGACCTAAATGAATGGCCAAATTACTAATATGTAACATGTGAGTCCTATATTTTATTAGTGCTCGAGTGATTTACTGGCCTACACTCCCACCCACACCTTATTAGTGCCTGAATAATTTATTTGACCCTTAATTGGGAACACTTGGTATTGCTCTAGGAGGAAATAAATTAAGAACACTATTTGCCTTGCCTCCACTTAGGGTGGAGGAGGTCATCTCCACCACTATTCATTTTATGTCACGTGTCATAAATATTTTAAAAATATATGTATATGAATTTAAAAACATGAATAAACAAATACGTGGATATGAACATGTGTACATATATTCATGTTAATCTAAATATATAACATGTAAATATGGACTTACTGAAAATGTGTTTATAATTATGTAAATTTAATAATACATGTACACAATTAATTCTTTTTATTTAATCTATCTATACTACCTATAAAAATATGAATGTGAGAAAAACTTTTGATTGACTAATATACCCTTATTTTAATTTTTAAATACACAACTACCCTTTTGCATATTTAGGAAATATAGTAATATAAAACACATACCTTAATAAGAATTATAAGGGAAATTATACAAACTACCTTTCTGCATATATAGGAAATATAGCAATATAAAACACATACCTTAATAAGAATTTTAAGGAAACTATACAACGATCCTTCTGCATATCTATCTATATCTACACTACCTATAAAAAGATGAATGTAAAAAAAACTTTTGAGTGACTAATATACCCTTATTTTAATTTTTAAATACACAACTACCCACCCTTCTGCATATATAGAAAATATAGCAATATGGAAACTATAATTCTAAAACACATACCTTAATAAATTCTAAAACGCATACCTTAATATATAAAACACAAATAGGAATTCAAAGAAAACCCTAAATCAAATACTCTGTTTAATACTATACATATAATATTCATATCTCCCTCTTCCTCTCATTCTCTAGCAAACGAGAATGGCCTGCTAGAGGCATACCTACTTCCCAACGCAGTCACAAACCAAATATCTACATCATGGAGACAATACATGGAGACGATATCGAATCTCAAGGGGCTGTTGCGTGAGTGTTTTATACTTTTATTATGTATTTCTTGAAATTTGGTGAGAATTCATGTAATACTGAATTTGTTTGTGGTTGAGGGTAGTTGTTTTCGAGAATTTTGGGTAGATTAGGAAAACCCTTGAATGTGTTTTGATTGTAACGTGGAAATTGTTGGAATGGGTCATATATGTATATGATAATTATTATTATTATTTTGCTTGAATTTGGTTGTTGATGGGAAGGAAGGGAGAAAAAGAAAAAGGAAAAAAATAAAATGAAAATCTCGATCTCCACTCTCTTTTTAATTTCTAAGTGAACAAAAAAAAAAAAAATGTAGATGATGATACCATATAAAAATAAAATTGAGAATTTTGTTTTAGAAAAAGTAAGAAAAACTATATTATGAGGGATCAATTTCACTTATTAAAAAAATAAATTAAATAATATTTAAAAGCATCAAAAATATAAAATATAGAAAATAAAAATAAAATAAATATGTTTGCTACTTCCCTTTGGAATGCACATCTCAAATTGAAGTAGCAAATTGCCATAGCTCACGTAAGGTAGCAAAAGACAGATTTGTTACTTTTTTTTTTTTTTTGCTACCTCCCTCAAAGATGCTCTTGTATCACATATTAAATTATATTATATCTATAATACCTATACAAGTTTATACTTTAGAAACACTTTTGATTGACCATTACATCCTTATTTTAAATTTTAAATATTTATTTGCTTCTCATATTTAACTAATTAAGAATGTTTTATATTAACACAAAAGTAACAAATAATATTGTGTTGAGCATTTATTTTAATAAGTTAAATTAACACAAAAGTAACAAATAATTAGATTTTCATGTTCAATATATATATATATATATATATATATATATATATATATAGAATTTATAAATTTTTTTATTTAAATAATATTCATGTGCAACGCACGTGTGCCCATATCCAGTATAGGAAATATAACAATATAAAACACATATCTTAATAAGAATTCTAAGGAAACTATAATTCGTATAATACTTAAATAAAACCAAACCTAAATAGGAATTCTAAAGAAACGGAAACTATAATTCTTATATAATAAATAAATAAATAAACAAAAAACCACGTGCAACGCACGTGTGCACCAACTAGTTGATGCACATGCGTTGCACGTGACAATATTTGCATTGTAAAAAATAATTTTTAAATCAAATTTAAATTTCTATACTCACTCATTGTTCATCTCCCAGTACAACTCTAATTCATATAACTACCAAACTTTTTACAATCATGTAACAATTTTTTCTTCTAGATAGAATTCCTCAAATTTTAGTTTCCTACACATTGCCTTTTATCCTTCTCCCACTATAACTCAAATTTACAAATTGTGATTTTTTTCACTTACGTATCAAATTTTTTTATGGTTTGTTCTAAAACACGTTGACTTCGTATCTCTCTCTTCCTCTCATTCTCTAGTAAACGAGAATGACCTGTTACAGGCACACCTACTTCCCAGCGCAGTCACAAACCAAATATCTACATCATAGAGACGATACATGGAGACGATACCGGATCTCAAGAGACTATTGCGTGAGTGTTTTATACTTTCATTATGTATTTCTTGAAATTTTGTAAGAATTCATATAATGCTGAATTTGTTTGTAGTTGGGGGTGGTTGTTTTCGAGGATTTTAGGTAGACTAGGAAAACCCTTGAATGTGTTTTGATTGTAATGTAGAAATTGTTGGAATGGGTCATATATGTATATGATATATAATAATTATTATTATTATTTTGCTTGAATTTGGTTGTTGATGGGAAGGGAGTGGGGAAAAGAAAAAGGAAAAAAATAAAATGAATATCTCGATCTCTACTCTCTTTTCAATCTCTAAGTGAACAAAAAAAAAAATGTAGATGATGATACCATATAAAAATAAAATTGAGAATTTTTTAATAAAAAAAGTAAGAAAAACTATATTATGAGGGATCAATTTCACTTATTAAAAAAATAAATTAAATAATATTTGAAAGCATCAAAAATATAAAATATAGAAAATAAAAATAAAATAATTATGTTTGCTACTTTCCCTTTGGAATGCACATCTCAAATTGAAGTAGCAAATTGCCACAGTCCACATAAGGTAGCAAAAGACAAATTTGTTACTTTTTTTTTTTTTTTTTTGGCTACCTCCCTCAAAGATGCTCCTGTATCACATATTAAATTATATTATATCTATACTACCTATAAAAGTTTATACTTTAGAAACACTTTTGATTGACCATTACATCCTTATCTTAAATTTTAAATATTTATAAATTTTTTTATTTAAATAATATTCATGTGCAACGCACGTGTGCCCATATCTAAGATATAGCATACATGCGTTGCACGTGAATATTTTTAAATAATATTAGTTATACAAAATAATAAATACATAAAGATTTTATATTAATGAGTCTAAACAGTTTCTCAAAACTATAGGTATTTCGTTTCGAATGATTTTTCACCTATTATGATTATAAATTCATCTATCTAACTTAAAAATTCATCAAAAATCAAACTTATTCTCCAACAGTACCATATATATATATATTATAATTTGCAGAGCAAAACTTACGAGAGAAAAGAGAAGTTGTCGTTAACCAGAGAAGTCTTCGTTAATGGAAAAGGTGTAGAGAAGGTTGAAGCTACTCTTGATGGAGAAACAATTCGGCTGTTTATTTATTATATAGGAATTATAGTTTCCGTTTCTTTTGAATTCCTATTTGTGTTTTATATATTAAGGTATGTGTTTTAGAATTATAGTTTCCATATTCCTATATATTTCTATTATTATATAGGAATTATAGTTTTTGTATATATATGAGATATATGTAAATAGTAACTGCAAGGAAATTCCTCTTCTTGTGTGGAGCTCCGGTTTTGAGTTTTTGGGCCTTGAGCGAATTCCTAAAATGAGACTCTTTATACGTATTCTAAAAACAAAAAAACTACTAAGTACCCAATTTTTTTTTTGGGGGTAAATTATAGAAAACCTCCTAGAGTATGGGAGGGTCAATAGATAACCCCCATATGTTTTAATTTTGTCAATGTGCCCCATAGTTCAATTGGAAGACAAAACCAATCGTCGATAGCTACCCAATTGGCCATAACGCCAGCGAGGGTTCCGGTGATTTTGGGCAATATGGATCCGTTAATGGTATCACATGCGTAGTCACGTGACTAATTTTTATCAAATTTCATCAATAGCGAGTGATGGTGGGGGCACATTGACAAAAATTAAAACATAAATGAGGCACATTAACAAAATTCAAACATAAGGGGAGTTATCTGCTGATCCCCTCCCCCTAGATTTCAGGAGTGTTATCTACAATTTACCCTTTTTTTTAAGTGACAAAATATGAATAGGAGCAGAGAACGGTTTCTAGCTTCCACCCATAGGTGAAGGCAAGTACTTTCCATAAATTAAACAAACCAGGCAGAATAGGTCACCTTCGGTCTACTATCCTTCAGAAGCATGCGCAAGCAGGATTCTCTGTATGGCAAGAAAAGACAAACTTTTTTATTTTATTTTAATAAAAATAAAAATAAAAATAAAAATAATGAAAGTGTAGTGCAGGACTTGGCAGTTGACACCTTTAACATATCTAAATCTAAATTTAACCTCATGCTTTCAACTCATCCGTTATAGGTATAATGCGCAAAGCTCCTTCAATGTATGCTACATTTTTTTTTAGCCTTTCAATTTATCCTACTAATAAAGATCAATTAGTCCAAAATAGATCTTTTGTTTTTTTTTTTTTTCAAATAATTTTTTAATGAAACGTTGAAAAACCCTAATAAAAAACTATGTCATCACAGGGAAGTAAGCTTATTGCTTTCAAATAATTTTTTTAATTAAACTAAAGATTTTAATTCAAGTGTTATGGAAGCTGAAGAGATCGAGTAGTCGTTTTCGATATTTATGGTCTTGTCTCTTACCTCCTCCATTAAGTCCCCACACTCGCTATTAGTTGGTTTGCTAATGTTGGTCGATCTTATTGCTTTCAGACTCTCAGCTCATTGGCTCTTGTTTTTGCACTTCATCACTACAAACCTACCCCACTATATGTAATGGATGAGATCGATTCTGCTTTGGGTACTTTCTTAGATTCATGAACTTTATTCTTTTGAATGACTTTTATATTTATTGTCTATTTTTTGTGCTCCATTGGTCTTCATTCGTTTCTGTTGTTCATATGGTGTGGTAGACTTCAAGAATATCTCAATTGTGGGATATTATGTGAAGGATCGTACGACCGATGCACAGTTTATCATCATCAGGTAGGTTGGATGCCAGTGGATATTAGGTATGCTTACTAATGTAATATACACTCAGGCTATTATTTATGTTTGTTTATGAACCTTGCAACCTTAGAAACAACATG